>JADRCH010000012.1:18826798-18890180 GCA_019843965.1 Rhynchomys soricoides
CCACAGTGCCAGGCTATACACTCACATCCAATGGTCCAATAGCTCACTATGCCACAGTGCCAGGTTATACACTTACATCCAAGGGTCCAATAGCTCTCCTTGTCACAGTGTCAGGTTATACACTCACATCCTAGAGTACAGTGGCTTACCATGCCACAGTGCAAGGCTGAGAACTCTGGAGACAGATAGTTAGAGCTCTGAGCACTTACATCTGTCTGCTTATTTTCTTATCTATCAAATAGGAACAATATAAGTACTTACTTTATAACACTAAAAAATAAATTAAAATTAAAAGAGATATATTAGTATGTAATAAACATTAACCCTTCAATAATACTCTTGTTTGTAGACACATAAAGATAGAACCTTGTACTTATTAATAGCAATACTATTGGGATAGATAGGATGCATGCTGTATGTCTATTGCTGTCCAGCTTACTTCATTTAAATTGCATTTTCTGAGTACAAATTTACTACTCTGTAATATGAAACTGTTTACCCAGGCCAGCAGGATGTCCCTCTAGCTGTCCTTTGACCTCCACACATGCACTATGGCATCACGGTATGTATGTGCACCCACACACGCACACGCACACGCATACACACTCATGAGTGCAACAAATCTTAACTGTAAATATTTATGTCATCTTACAAACTTTGTGAATTTTAAATTCAATAACTGATATGACAGAATATTCTACATTATTAATAATAAGTATTAGTTTTTATAATGAAAGTTGGCATACCTTCAAGGTGCTCATCGTCTAGAGAAAGAGAAAAAAGTAATTACAACATGCAGTGAGTTGGGCTAACCGGCATCTCCACAGGGTCTAATGGGAATGTGAGACACGCCTGTGTATCTTAGGGAAACATCAATTAATTGATAGCAGTCAAATATACTCACCCCATGCACTACTATACTACACTCATTTGACCAGCTGACTGAAATAACAAATATTGACAAAGAAGTGGAACCCCACTAGAGAAAATAAGCATCTTCTTAATGGGGTGTCTTTGTTTTGATTATAAATGACTCAAAGACATTCATTTGCTTCAGGTCTCTTAGAAACAGTGGATCTGGCTCTTATATTATTAAGAGAGAAAATATGCTTAATTAGGAATGAAAATCACGACACACCCCTCCCTGTGACTAAGTGATTGTCACAGCTTGCTTCATAACCCTTCTACCAGCACCTGGTGCTTCTCTGTGTATTTTGTACTCTGGAGATCGCTGCCACTGTCTGCTGACTCGAAATGGGTTGCCTGCACCCAGGAGTTCTATGCAGTTGCCTCCCACACATCAAACCCATCTGCCTACCTTGTTCCTTTTGTTCTTGCCATCATTTCCTATTATAATACTGAAAAAGACTGCAGATAAGATTCTGCTTTGCATGAGTACTGTTGGGAAATTTGGGTTATAAATTAGGAGGTTTAAACCAAAGTCATCAGAGTCTGAGGTCACCATGTTTCTGTCGATATCCTGCTTTTGTAGCCCATGGTTATCACTGAATAAAGTAAAAATCACTATTGCTACTTAAGGCATGGTGAGCATTTTAGGATACTGAGCTCCTGAACACACACACACACACACACACACACACACACACACACCAAACAAACAACAACAAAAACCCTTATTCTTGATTTTTCTATTCTTCTGCTTTTTCTGTTGTAGTACACTATATGAAATTGTGTTTCTGTCCTTTCTCACCCACTTAAGGCATTCTATGATTTGGCTTTAGTAAAAATCTGATAGTCAATTAACTGGGCAGGAAGTGGAAGGTGGAACTTCCTGGGAGGAAGAAAACAGTGCTGGGAAGGAGAAAGACAAAAGCCCTGTTGCTAGAAGACATGGGAAGAGATGGATGTGATCCCAGGTGTGGAAGGTATAGCTAGCCAAGTGGCTGTATGGGCCTAGAGGTTTGCTTAACTTAGATGACCTAGCTGAGCCCAGCTAAGGGCAAAGGCTTTGAAATATTAAAAGTCTCTGTGTGGCTATTTGGGGAAAAGCTGGTGAAGGAATAATTGCCACTGAATTAATTTTCAGCATTGATTAATATATACAGAATATTAATCATTTTAATTCATATTTTTCTGTAAGTGTCTTGATGATTGCTAATCAGGCTTGTATAAACCTCCCTTCTCTTTGAATAGAAAGGAATGTAACAGTTTAAAGTATTGTTCTTTTGAGAGATAAGACACTCCTCTAGAAGATAGCAATTCAGTTTAAAGGTCTCACTTGCCAAAACATTAAGAAGTAAAAGATAGTCTCTGTTGGAAATAAAGGTAGAGAAGAATAGCTTTCCTTTGTAAAGAATTTAACATTCCTCAGTTTGGGGCCATTCATGAACTGAAGTCTTAAGAATGCAGTTGCTCTTAGGTAACAATGAACAGCAAAGCAGCTGCATAGTGATGATATCCCTTGGTTGGGGTATAATTCCACTCTTGCTTTCAAAGTCACAGTGCATGTAGTAAGGTATCTGCAAGGAGCTATAGTCCAGCATTTTCCAAGTCCAAAATTGGAGAATTTTGATCTTCTTGAACTTCAGTGAGTTATGTGATGACATTGATGGAATATTGCACTTGACTGGAAAATAAAGAATGCACTTGCCTCTGGGCCTTATGACTGAATATTAAAGGAGAACATTGTTGAATATGCTTATCATTTGATGACTTGATATGCTCTGAAATAGAACAGAAGAGAAAATCATTATTGTTTAAACAGCACAAATATATTTATGGAAACTTAGACAGTATAGATACATCACTGTGTAGCTTTTGATGTGATAAAAACATGAGTATATGTAATTGCTGCCAGTGTCACAGAGCTCTTTTACAGTAGATATTTTTTATAATTAGAATGAATATGATCTAAAATAAAGATTGATGGTACAGATATAGAAATACGTAAGCAAGTAACACCATCATTTATCTTCATTATTAAGTATTCTGGCCTAGAAGTAACTGTATGTTCTATGCTCCCACTTGGCTGTTGGTTTAGTAGATCAGTTATGACCAGCTTCATGAGAAACCCATGAGCAATGAATTGTGCTATGATGGTGGCTAGGGCCTCACTAGGCAATAAGAATTCTCAGCTCCATTGCAGTCCTTGAGGACCTCCATTGCAGTCCTTGAGGACCTCCATTGCACATGTGGGTCCACTCTTAACTGAAACACCAACAGTGAATAACTACATTGTTAAATGAACTGCTGTACACCAAAACTTTGCAACTAGCAAAGGAACATTTTTGACACAAATTCAACACTGATTCATCATTTCTTTAGGGCTTCCGTGGCATCATATTTTCACTTGTACAATATTTACTTCCTGAGACTCATTATTCATAAGGGTAGGTAAAAGCCCATAGTGCATATGTTCTTAGAATAATTTAAATATTTTGAGAAACTTTATTTCTAGGATTACAAAAATTCACTTCAGATATATGCTATGAATTTCTTGATTTAAAAACAAACTAATAGTCAAGAAAAATGAAGAATTTTGTTCTGGGATTTTGTCAGGATCCAGGCCCCCACACCCTCCCTGGGAATCTGCCTGGGCCTCCACACCGTCCTTGAGAATCTGACCTTAGTGACTTTCTGAGAACCAGTTGTGTTTGCACAAGATAAGCTGGAGATGCCTGGAGCCAGGATCTTCACACCATTCCTGGGAATCTGACCCTAGTGACCTTCCGAGAACTAGTTGTGTTTCCTCAAGACTAAACTGTCCTTCCCACCTCCTGGAAATAGACCCATCATAAAACAGTTTGACACCGGATGGTCTGGCTTGTTAAAATAGTTAAACCATGGCAGCTGGGGGGCCATAAGCTTCCTTTCCCCTTCCCCTCTGCATTCCTTTTTTCTTTAAAAGCTGCATGTGTCGGGAATAAAGTGAGACTTTGACAAAATTCTGCTTGGCCTCCCTCCTCTCTCTCGCCCATTTTCTTTTCAGGCTCGGTCTTCCTCGACACCCCAAGAATAACGGGGTCCCTCTGGACGGGACACGTGGCACCCAACGTGGGGCTCGAGGTACGGATCGTTGCCAGATGGACCCCCAGCCCAAAAGAGGCATCGCACTGGCTCCAGGAAGTTTTGAGGACCCCCTCCCCAAGTTCACGAAGAGTTTTCATCCTCAGTAAGTGATTTTCGTCCGTCTCATAAAAATGGGCCAAAAGTTGACTAAAGAAGCAGTCTTCATTAAAGACTTAAAGGGTTCACTCAGAGAGAGAAGAGTTAAAGTTAAAAAGAAAGATTTGATTAAGTTTTTCATTTTTATAGATAAAACCTGTCCCTGGTTCATAGTGAATGGGCCAGAAATTCACCGGGGAAAATGGCTAAAGGTGGGACGAGAGAGATCTTAATGAGAAATTGAGTCGTGAGGGGCCTGATGCTGTCCCCGCCACAGTCTTTACATATTGGGGCTTAATTAGAGATATAGTCCAGGCTGCTTCTTCCGATCCAGACAAACAACAATTACTATCAGTTGCGGAGTATTGCCTCCGCCCTCTTTCACCGTGCAGAGTCTTTAGCCTTCCTCCCGGATAAATAATCCAACACCCAGGTCCCCGCCAAATCTCCCTCTGTAATTATAGATATGTCCAGGTCCTCAGATTCAGACATCCCTTCCTCGGAGTCCAAGCCTCTGGGGACAGAGGCCCCCCCTCCAAAGTCCCTTTTTCCATCCCTCCCCAAAAACAGCCTTCCTCCGTTCAGCGGACTTTCTCCAGGACTTCCCGATCTAAAAACAGGTCTTCCCTCCCAAAACCAATTAAGAAATAAAATAAACCACCCTCTTTTCCAGGATCAGCCCCCTCTCTCTCTCTTTTTTTTTTTTTTCCTTTCTCTTACAAAGTTACAGCATTTAGAAGGATTGCAGAACCTGTCCTTGCAGGATTTAGTTAAGGAAGCTGAGAAAGTGCTTCATAAGAGGGAGGAGACTGAAGAAGAAAGGAGAGAGAGAGAGAGGTGGGAAACAGACAGAAAGGGAGAGTCGGAGGGATCATAGGCGGGAGAGGAATTTGACCAGGATTTTGACCGCAGTAGTAGGAGATAAGGACTGTTGTCATTGGGAAAGTCTGTTTAAAAGTCTTGCTCGCAAACTCTGTGATCTGGCTTCTGCCAATTCGGCAGGGCCACCTGGCTCTGGTTATGGCACAGCAAGAGCTGCTGGAAAAGTCTGCTCTGTGTTTGTGGCAGGGACGCGGCCGCCTGTGACAGGGGCAGGCTGGGGGCAAACTGTTGCTTTCTGTTGTTTTGGGTTTTTTTCTGGGGGCAAACTGTTGCTTTCTGTTGTTTTGGGTTTTTTTCCTGTGTCCTTACTATGGGTTTCTGTTTATTTAGACTTTAAAGAAGTTAGGGCGGGGGAGCAGGATTAGGCTCCTCAGCTGAATGACCACCTCCTTCCCGCCCGCCTGGAGCTGCCCTCCCCTCTCCCTGCGGTCTGCGCATGACCACTTCCACTGTGGTGGTGCGCTGTGCTTTGGGACTGCTGGGAAGGCCCAGTGTTAAAAGTGGCTGGGGGTGAGGAGGTGGCATCACCCATGGTGCAGAGCCACCCTGCCCCGAGTGTTACAGCCCCCTGGCAACAGTGCTCACCAAATCCTGTGGCTGAGGGGGATAGATAGGAGTCACTGAAGTTAAAACACAATAGAGGCCAAGGCAGGTGGCCTTAGAGGAAAAAGGGAGCTCCGCTAGCAGAGGAGATGGAACGCTGGAGGCGGAGGCCAAGCGAGCGTGAGGACCAGCAGCAGGGCAGGACCAGCAGCAGGGTGGGACCAGCAGCAGGGCGGGGCGCGCCTGTGGTGCCGACCCAAGGCTGTGGCCCGAAGCTGGTGCCCCTGCACCTGATGGGGCAGCGAGGCGAGATCAGGAGTGGGCGCAAGGGTGGGGGTTGGGGGTGGTTCCCGGCCGAGCCCCAGCGGAGGCCCAGGGTGGCCTGGTGCTAGGCACCTCGGCAGTGGACAAGGATGGCGTGCCCCACCCACAGAGGGCAGACACAGAGCAGAGAGCAGCCACTGAGGAGGCAGCACCCAGAGAGAAAAGGGGGCGGGGCTGAGCGCACCCCTGCCGCCTGCCAGTGAGTGCTCAGTTTACAGCAGCTAGATAATAGAAGTGGGCTCTCTCCCTCCGCTGACAGTATTCCCAGAAGTCAAGCTAAGAGTTTTCCTAGTTACTGACAAAAAAAAAAGGGTAAACATTCTTGTGCCATCCTTTACATGGCAAAAATAAAGACTTATTGGTTATTATTAAAATTGATTCATGAAAAGAGAATGCCTTTGCAAACTGATTTTAGATTAATAAACATACGAACTAAAGACCAGATAGCAAATTCATAGCTCCGAGTTAATTGTTAGGGTATATTCAAGATATTTTAATTAAAAATAGCTAAAAATGGTTAAAAGATAACAGTGTAGATCACTGTACATAAATAGTTTTCAATAATGTCAGAATTCAAGAGATTATGCTCAGAATTCTGACTGGATTAAAGACTGATTATAGTCTCATAGCCAACCCAAACTGTTTAATATTTAAAAAAACTGTATAGACTTAAAAGAATGGTTTCCAGATAGTATACAAGCTAAACCAATACATAAGAGGTGTAAAATTATGACAGATGGACTGGGTGTTAGGTATATTTTATACTTTATAAATTACAAATATTAATGGTTGTGCTCAATTTATATCTGAGAGAAAAGAGCCTTTTAATTGGACAAAAAGGAGCTGTCTATAGGCAGATAAAAAAATAAGGCCAGAGGCTGTGATTTGGTAGAAAAAAGAAAAAGAGGCAGGTTGAGAGTTTTAGAGTGGAGTCAGAGACGGACAAGGAGAGAAAAAATCTAGTAGAAGAAAGACCTTCTTTTCCCAAGATTCTTGCCTCACAGATGCTGACCATCTGGGAAAAAAAAGAATGCTCTGAAAATGAAGAATCCTTCCCCCCCCCAGACAAGGTAAGGAACATCTGACCTGAGGTCCACCACCAGACTCCATTGGCAGGTCTCCGGGATATTTTAGTCATCCTAACACACCCTGAGAAACATGGAGGATCCCGTACTTTTGCTTTTTGCCTTGCTCATTCCTTGGCTATTTACATTATAATTTTTTATATATATAATTATTACAGCACCAGAGCTGATTATATTACAGTAAAGAGAACAACCCTCCCCCCCCCGAGGGGAATGTAAAGATCAATGGTGCAACCCCCTTTCCATCACTTTCACTAATGCTGGAAAAAAGGCCTCCTGGGACACTTCCAGAGCTTACAAATGGGGATTGAGACTCTATATGCCAGAACATGACTTGGGCCTCACATTTAAAATTAAACTCATTAAGACACTTCCACAGGGCCCTACAATAGCTATTGGGCCTAACGCAGCCTTACATCCTGGACAGATGAGCCCAAAAATCAAAACAGGGGCTCCCTTAGTTACTATAAGGCCAACCTTAAGCCCCTTCGCTAGCACCCTTTTCCAACCGACTCTCCCTGTGGGACCTCCCTCGTCATCCAACATTATCCTTAATCTAGTCAATGCTTCCACTAAGACCTTGAGACACAACAATCAGACAGACTACCTGGAGTGTTGGGTCTGCTGCTCTCCTCGGCCTCCCTTCTATGAGGGAGTGGCTATTATTGGTAAACCTCTTTTTACTAATGACCCCAGTCAGTTAAGGTGGGGCAATACTGAGCGCCTTGGATTAACCCTTTCCCAGGTCTCCAGATTGGGCCTCTGCTTATTAGCCCCTAATATGCCCCCCCTCGTCAGTTGAGCGAAATTTGTAATCAAACAATTACTGTCAACTCCACCTTTCAGTACATTCAGGCACCCAATAGCTCTTATTTCATTTGTTCCACTGGGCTCACTCCTTATGTAGTTTCAGCCTCTTTATTGACACACAGAGATTACTCTGTCTTGGTCATTCTCATTCCAAAAATTACCTTTCACTATTCAGAAGACCTACTTACATTTGGGAGTGGGGTGCAACCCGTACTAAAAGAGAGCCCATTACAGCCATTACACTGGCCGTCCTTTTGGGCCTAACTGCCACAGGACCTGGAACAGGTATAGCCTCCTTGATTTCTTCTACTCAACAGTATAATCAACTTTCCATAGACATTGATAATGATATCCGTGAATTATAACAAGGCTTAAAATATCTTAAAGAATCTGTAGCATCCCTATCAGAGGTAGTATTACAAAACAGAAGAGGACTAGACCTTGTCTTTTTACAGGAGGGTGGTCTATGTGCTGGCCTTAAAGAGGAATGCTGCTTTTATGCAGACAAGACAGGATTAGTTGATGACAGCATAGAAAAGGTAAAAAAGAGCTTAGAAGAAAGAAAGAGAAAGAGAGAAAAAGCAAAGGCCTGGTATCAAAACTGGTTCTCCACTTCTCCCTGGCTTTCTACATTACTCCCTAGCCTCCTGGGACCCTTTGTGGGCCTCCTACTACTTCTGACATTTGGCCCTTGGGCTTTTAATAAACTAACTAACTTTGTTAAGTCACAGATTGATTCTACCCTCCAGAAGTCAGTTGCTGTTCATTACCATCGACTCAGTGCTCAAGAATCCACCGAGGACCTCCCCCCTGATGCTTTGTCTGGCGGCCTACAGTTTTCAGCCCTAGCGGCAGAGACAGAAACTCCCTGGTATCGCAGGTTGTGGAGGCTCTCCTAAACAGCCTTCCAGCTCCTGACAACCCCTAGCAAACAGAGGTAGCTATAGGGACATAAACTGTGGAAAGGCCAATGACGGGAGTATTGCAGCGCCATGGCTCTCAGGCACGCCCTTAAAGGCTGCAGAGTAACTCAATGACGAGATTTATTATGGATCCATTACCCGGGTGCACATCAAGACCATAAAGGGACGATGCCAGGGATGGGGGCCATCCATATAGCCTAAGACAGGGTCCCTGCCCTAATAAAAATCGGGCATGAGACACGGGTGCACACTGCATATCCTAAGACAGGCCTTCCACTGACCCTTCTTAGCTGCTCCTCAATTATTGTAAAGAAAGGGGGATATGTTAGGAGCCAGGCCTCCCTCCCTTGGAATTTGCCTGAGCCTCCACACTGTCCTTGGGAATCTGAGACTTTCTGAGAACCAGTTGTGTTTGCACAAGATAAGCTGGAGATGCCTGGAGCCAGGATCTTCACACCATTCCTGGGAATCTGACCCTAGTGACCTTCCGAGAACTAGTTGTGTTTCCTCAAGACTAAACTGTCCTTCCTACCTCCTGGAAATAGACCCATCATAAAACAGTTTGACACCGGATGGTCTGGCTTGTTAAAATAGTTAAACCATGGCAGCCGGGGGGGCCATAAGCTTCCTTTCCCCCTCCCCTCTGCATTCCTTTTTTCTTTAAAAGCTGCATGTGTCGGGAATAAAGTGAGACTTTGACAAAATTCTGCTTGGCCTCCCTCCTCTCTCTCGCCCATTTTCTTTTCAGGCTCGGTCCTCCTCGACACCCCAAGAATAACGGGGTCCCACTGGATGGGACATGACTTGAGAGACCACTCAGTGGTTAAGAGTACTGGCTGCTCTTCCAGAGGTCCTGAGTTCAATTCCCAGCAACCACGTGGTGGTTCACAACCATCTATAATGCAATCCAATGTCTTCTTCTGGAATGTGTCAAGACAGATCACTCATATGTATAAAAATAAATACATATATATTTTTCTAAAAAAGAATCTTATTCCATGTGATGACAGGTATAATGGTACATATGTTTAATCCCAGCATTCAGGAAGCAAAGACAGGCATATCTCTGTGAGTTCAAGACCAGCCAGGTTTACATAGTGAGCTCCAGGACAGTGGGAGCTACATAGTGAGATCCTATCTCAGAAAAATAAAACAATAAAAACAAACAAATGTAATTTTTTCTTGTATTTGTTCATTTGCTTAAAGGAATTTTTTAAAAGTTTTTTCCCATTGTTCAATTAGTACTTTACTTTTAAAAATATTTCATCCCTTGACTGAATTTCATCTGTGTGTTGAGTACAACAGCTCTCTTTAAGAACATTGTTCACTCTCTTCCAGGTACTCTTCCAGTCCCAAGTGAAGACATTAGTTACTCTAGTACTATTTTTTTTTTAAATAAAATAGAAAGTAAACACTATGCTGCTGCTGTTCCCTTGTTCTGGGTTACCTTGAACCACCCTAAATTATATCTTTTCCACACTAAAGACCAGTGGTGAAGTGAAACACAGAACACAGAGTCAGTCCTGCCAGAAACCACTATGCAGCCTCATATGCCCAACTCCTCAGTGCAGAAAAAATATGGCCATGAGTTTCATGGGTAACATATAAGACCATTATTTCACTGGTAAGTCACTCCATCTGAAGAGATAACCAGGATATCAATGATCTAGAATCAGGTCCTAAGCCGGAAAGCTAGACCCTGTGTCCACTCAATCTTGGACAAGGTTTCTATGATGTCCAAATCTGTTTACTGGCTCTAACAGTAACACCACTGGCTGAAGTGCATCTTACACTAAGATGACATTAGTAAAGCTCTTAAACCAGCATTGTTCTTGATATAAAGGAGTCTTTAATTATTGATTTATTATTGTTATATTATTATGTTAATATTCTAAGTGATGAAGTCATCTACATGATTGGGACTTTAAAGAAACCTGAGTGGTTTTTTTCTTCAAAATGAATGTAACTACACAATGTTACATAATTGTTAAATTTTAAAACTTATGGTGAATATTCCATTATATAGAACTGCTACAAAGTGAGGCATTAAACTCCTTCAGACATTGTGCAAATGTGTATTGATGATACACAATTTTTGCACAATTACATTGTGCAAAGATGATATTAAAAAGCTTGTTTCTTTTTTCATTCTCGTTATTTGCTATGTTTATAGTCAGGTTTTCCCAGGCTGCTAGTTGAAGCACCAGAGTCAGATCCTGAATCTACGATATCTGTTGGGCCAAACACAAAAGAAAAATGAGTAAATTTCCTTAGCATTCTTACTAGATTCTTAGTTTGTATTTTCTTGAAAACTATTTTTAATGAAATTGGATATATGTGAATTTATTTTTTAAATTAATAAACATTTAAAGTTTTGACATATTGAATTTCAATAGGATAAACTGACAGCTATAATCTAACTGACTGAAAGATCTATTGAGTTTTTCTTTCTTTTTTTGAGAAAACAGGGTCTTCAGTCCAAAAAGTCTGAAGCTTCCTATAACAGAAGCTCATCAGTGGAACACTCAGCCCCAGGCTTAACCTAAAATGCACAGTTTGTCCTTTGAGACGGAAGCTAGAGCCTTACAGGTAACAGAAGGTTATGCTAGATTCATAGAGCCCTTGGAGGGTATGAGTCTGGTCTACTCCAGTGAAGCATGGATCATCCCACTCAACAAGTGCCAAGGGATAAGAGATAAAGGCACAATGCCTTGATGATTGAAAAGGAACCCAAGAATGTTATATGTCTTGGCTTAAGGTCACAACCTTTTAATGACATAGTGAAAATACTGAATGGAATATTTCTACTCAAGATTTTTATTAGAAGATAAAGTTTCAAACATGAAGATTCCAGAAACAAAGCACAATAGACAGCACATGCTTTTAGTCATAATGCTCACAGGACAGTGGGAGAGCCGCAAATTTGAGGCTAGCCTCGGTTACACAGCAAGACTACAAAAAAAAAAAAAAAAAAAAAAAAAAAGGAGGAGGGGGGTAAAAAAGACGAGTAGAAATGAAAGGAAAAGTTCTCAGAGCTTTTCAAAATTCTCTTCCTATTTTTCGACCTCTCTGAAATATCATACAACTGAAAAAAAGAAAAGAAAAATTTGATCCTTATGAAACCTGTTTATCAAATTGTAATTCTATATGTATCTTCCTACAAAGTAATCTTTTTAGCTATATCTTGTAAGGTCTATGGGACACATCCACAGTTTTCCAGTTGTAAATTAATTTAAAAACCTAAGAACATTATCTGGCGTCTTTCAAAGAGCCCTTTGTATGATTATCCAACCTTGAATCTGCATTCCTCCCAATGCCAATCCCATGAACTCTCATATCACCCAATTTCTTTGACATCTAGTCATTTCCCCTCTCTCCTTTCTCTTTCTCTTTTCTCCATTCTTTATTTCTTTCCAAGAAAAAGCAATGCAGACATTCTATCCATAGGTTCCATGGAGACTGTGATTTATTTCTGCCTTCCTTAATCTCTCTTTTTAAATATGTTATGTTTGATGTAACCCCAAACCAGATAAAGCCACCTTCAGGGCAGAAAACAACTCTCCATTCTGACTACTATCTGTGGATGCTAAAGTAGACATGTTAAGAGCTAATTGGTCAATTCTGTTTGAATGTAACTTTTCAAGATGATGTGGCCTTTTGTTCTTCACAGCTGTTGATAGAGTGGGACAATTTATTTTGGTGAATATTTTTTGAAACAGGACTGTATAAATCAGTTTAGGATTTTGGTCTCTGCTTATCTGGGATTTTACTCTCCGACTGTCTAGCTCCTATAAATTCTGGAGATGTTTCAATAATAGCAGTTGAGAGAATGTCGTAGGATATATTGAGGCTGCTTTGTCCTTCCCACAGAACAGCCCACTCAAAAAAAGAAAAAAGAAAGCAAATACTTCACTAATGTTTTGTTTGTGTCTGTGATACGTGGGCTTATTTTGTTTGTAGTTGAGAAGATTGCCAAATGCTTTTGGATTTTCTCCGTGGTTTTCTTCTAGGTTAGAGATGTAGCAATAATTCATGGAAAATGTTTTTAGTGTGTGAATCCAATCTCCCATGTTTTGTGCAAAGTTTCTCAGAGACAAAAGTGGCCATTAAACTGGAAACTCAGGTTAGGGGTAGTTGATTCACTAACCTTTGTGAAATCTTCATCAGGTTGCCCTAGTTAATATACTACGAACTATGCTTGCAGTTAGCACTTGGGCATTATCATTATACAGATATAAAATGACCAGATTTAACAGATGCTCACTATTTGTGCTATTGAAAGGCAAGTAGAAAGAAGAAATAGTTTTCTTTAAAGAAAAGAGTAAATAAAAGAGCCAGAAACAAGAATGCCTTGACAGGAGAGATGATGATGATGATGATGATGATGATGATGATGATGATGATGATGGTGATTTCAAACACACAGGTAGACATAAAAGTAGAAAAAGAGGACATTAATTAGAAAAAGAGGACATTTAACTATAATGATTTAGAGAAATAGCCTAGCAACAAGGAAAAACCAGTGATCAAAATGTATGCTGAGTTCAGAACCCATGTCAAAGACTTCTTGTCAAAAAGGCAAGCACAGGCAAGATGGCTTCATTATGAACTTTTCCTTAGTTCAAGAATGATCATCAATCGTCTTTGGAGATTTAGAATTCCCCGAAGCTGGGCAACAGCAGCAGTACCCAGGATCTGCCTCGTAGTGCTGTCTCTTGGGAATATGCCTAGCTCTTTGAAAATGGCTCAAAAAGACTCAGTCAGAGCACTGATGTCTCTCACTAGCAGCACGTCATGGAGTGACAGCAGATGCTACCCAACCTGCCCACGAATATAACCTCCAGGAGCTTTGTAAACAAGTCTCACCCACAACCGCCCTCTATATCTCAAACTCTGCAGCATTCTTATGACTACTAGAACATTTGTTCCTGTGAGAAAAGAATAAGTAAGATGACTCACATGTATCACTTTGCATTTCAATTTTGAATGGCTTGAAAAAAATTCAGAAGTTTAAATTACATTTGTTTTAAACAACTGCATCTTTGTGCATTCTCCAAGTAAATCCTAAAATCAACCAAAATCTTCCCAAACAACAAAACAAAACACAAAACCAGATGTGTCTGAGTATTTCACCTTGATGGGTTAATAAGAAAATTCTAATTCAGCCCCAGCAACCAATTTCTGGGGATAGTCTGGCATATTGATATTCCACATACTTCCACTGGACACTGGAGCTTTTCCAAACTGAAATTCATTATAGCAAAGTCCTTTTAGCTGTATTTCTTTACCCTCCGATAAATAATGCATTCTGTTTGGAGTTTTCTGGCTAGCTGTGGGTACTCTTGGGTTTCATTACAACTGGAAGCCAGACTATGTAAATCAGATAACATGGCTTCTTCTGTGGTGTGAGTGCCTTAAAAGACAAAACAGAAAAGGTATTAGAGTTTAGAAAATTCCTCAGGAAAACATTTCTTTTTCTGGAAAATAGTTGTTAAAAGAAGACTCACCTATTTTCTGTGAAAATCTGAAGCAAACTCTTTGTTATTTTTAGAGAAGGAGTCAGTAAATATCTCTATTCTTTCCTTGAGCACTCACTTGTATTCATTTGTTCAAGCCATAAAAAGTAACTTGAAATCGTGAATATAAGGTAACTATGCAAATATTGTGGAAGCAGTTTCAGAAACGTGTTAATGCTTATAGTTTAACATGTCAGTGTTGCCAGACTTCATCATAATTGAGGTTAGTAGAGCTTTGAAAGCTCTATCACATGTGACTGTATAACTTATACTCATTCTTTAAACACATACTTTTGAGTGTCTGATGCTATTAAAGATTTACCAAAAGCTTTTGATAAGATCAGGCTAAATTTTCTGAGTTCATTGGTAAGGGATATCATTTTGACAAAGGTGTAATCCTGTCTCCAATAAAGAAGGCAAAGTCGGCATGTATTGAGATTTAGAAGTTTGACTTGTAGGTCTATGAGGATTGTACAATGAAGGATGCCTCATGACAGTTGAGTAACACTTTAAACTGGTGGGAAAAGTGAGGAGACAATTACTGTGGTGCCTACGTTTCCTGTTGCAGAATAAAAGTCTTCCTGGAACTTAATGAATAATCATTGAGGTTATAGGCTTGGGCAAGAATCTCCTGGATTGGGAAAGTCATTCTAGAAAAGATAAAAGGCAAGAAAAGTCATGCTGCCACTGAGGGGAGTGTGGAGAGGGAACAGTTGAGACTATTGGGTACTTCATCTACCAGTAGAAAACTGGAAAAGAACATTGTGTATTTATAAAGCTTACATTCCAACTATTTTAATCAACATCAAGTTATGATGCAAAATCTGTGTCTGTTACTGATTCCTTTTGTGGTTAAAATTTAGAAGCACTTCCTTATTCTATCATTCAAAATGTCTTTTAAAATTTTTCTACATATCTGGTCTTACTCTACATGTGTTAGCAAGTTCTTGACTCAGGAATTGTTATGTCTTATAGGTGATGCTGATTTAGAAATATATGGTTTTTTACATGAGCTAATAAACAATTCCTAAGAAAGTTATTTTTATCTGGTAAAAATCAGGTTTTGGCCAACAGAGTATCCTATTGAGATACTGCTAAAAGACTGTAAGCCACAGTGCGTGAAACACACACATATATGCACACACACGTGCACACACACACACACACACACATATGAATGGGTGGAAAGGTGAGTCTCAGTGTGCTTATAACCTGGTCAGAGATCATTAAATCTGTCTCATAGGAATTATGTGTTTGAATGCGACCCAAGGTCACTGTGTTTACTTGTTCTAATGACTAAGCATGAATAAATTGCAACTGTGTCTCCTTCCCATACTCCTACCCTGCTCTGTATTCTACAAGTGGTTTCAACACTCAGAAGTTGTTCAGTTCATAAGGCTGCTGCAGAAAAAAAAAAAGAACGTGTTGCTCACCCTAAGACAACTAAAGAAAGCAAAGTGAGTTTAATTGGTGAGCAATGGAGCTTGCGCAAGGGCACCCACATTGTTCTGGAAAAGTACAAGTCAAAGAGAATTATAAAACTTGATGTGGCTTGCCAGAACCTAGCTTCTTCACTTTGGTTAATATAAAGAAACATTATCATCTAGTACTTCATACTATGGGGCCTGGTCAACTGCAAAGCCTGCCTCAGTAAACAGAAAGCTGCTTATGTGCCATAAAACTTTACTATGGCATTGACTACTAGCAACCCCTCTTTTTAAGAAATGTCACCCATATCCATCACCAAGGAAATCTAAAACTTTAAGGCAAGCAAAGTCCTCATGGGCTTTAAGTTTCCACCTAAAAGGCCTCCAACATGGTTGAAAACCTAGCAGACATAGAGAATAGGTGAGCTGGAAACATACGTCGTGCTGTTCAAAGCAACCACATTCTCCTCCTTTAGAGACACCCCAAATCTCAGGGTCTCATCATAGTTTACGTTTTACACAAGTAGATATCTGTACATACTGCCACCTTCAAAGGTAAGAGAGTCACGTTCCACCTCTTCCATGAAGAAAACTATCCAAGAATTTGTCTACAGATTTCAAAAACTTGCTACAAATACTGTGTAGTTCTAATGGCAGCGATTTATACCCCAAGCCTTATTACTCTTCTTCACTTCTTATATTTAAAACGTCTTTAAGATCGTTCCACTAAGCAGTAGGATGAAATCTCCTGCTTGATCTTCCTGTGTTGTTTTAGCTGGGTAATATTTCTATAAGAAAAGGTAGGTCATACTTTGTTTAACCAACTACTTACAGATAGGCAATTAAATTGCTTCTAAACCTTTGTTCTTGGGTCAACAAGATGCCTCAGCTGGTGAAGATACATACTGCCAAATCTGAGGACCTGAATTTGAGACCTAGGACTCACATGGTTGAAAAAGAGAACCGACTCCTGAGAGTTTTCCTATTGCCTCTATACATATACTATCAGATATGTACACATATACCACTTTCTCACACACACACACACACACAATCACACGTTCACACAAACATGCATCTGTACATGCACATGTACAAAATAAAATGTAATAAAGCATAAATATTTGCTCATAAAATATTAATTTTTAAATATAACCTTTTATGTTAAGTAAATTAGAGTTAAAATGTTGAATCACATGACTGATTTTGTTCTGCATTACAAATTTTCTCTTCATAAAGAATATTCTGATTAACATTCTCAACAGTTGTAGCAGGAAGAGCTACACTTAGATAAAACGATGATTTCATTCCATCTCAGCTCAAAGGATCTGAAGTTTCAGCCTTTTTCCTCAACTATAATGACAATGGAAAAAAACCATGAGATGACAAATTACCTCCATAATCTTTCTGTCATAAGCAGGACCTAGGCTTAGGCTATGTGAGGCTGCCATTTGAAGAAGATGGCAAAGACGGGAAAATCTTCCTGAGCTCAATGGAAGCCTGGCCCTAGCACTTGCCAGGGAAATGCATCACCAACACCCCACTCTCCCACACCCCACCCCACCACCACACCACACACACACACACACACACTATCCATCTGACCAGCTGTAAGAGCAACAGAAAAGATTTCGTCTGTGGTAGAGATAAACTTGCAAGCACACATTGAACCAAGCACTTAAGAGATTTCCGTTGTGTGCCTGCTATGTAGCTACTGATATATATCTTCAGGCATTTTACAGTGAGGCTATAATATCTGGAGACCAGAACTAGAGACAGTTCAAATTCCAGCCCTGCCTGGTTTAGAAAAAAAGAGATTAGAAAAAAAAGCTGCTGAAGTTCACAAAAACTGAGTGATCCTGGCAGATGGTGACTGTCTCCTCCATCTTTGAAATCTTACATTACAGTCATTAGGAATATAGGCTTTTACTTAGAAGTTGCTTTTCTGCATCTCTGTGCTATGGTTTCTTTATCAGTGAGATGCAGTTAATGGAAGCAACTCACAAGTTAAGGTCAAGATCTAGTAAAACCACTTAGAATCATGATTAGCACATAAACTAGCCATGAACATTTTTTAAATGAAATTGGGACACGGGAAGTTTGACCAGGCTCAGCCCATGGCACTGCCAGGTGGGTGTCGGGCTGTGTGAAGCCGTTGGACACCGTCCAGGGGTTAGGGAGCATGGCCTGTGGTCCCTAGGACTTCACAGAGCCGGATCTGTCTGGTTCTCAGGTTCTTGGGCATCCTAGGTGCCATGGAAGAGCTGAGAATGGAGTAGGGACCCACGGGCTGGATCTAGCCCAGGGCAAAGGGGAAAAGGCAGTGAGGAACCCTGCTGGGTTCCACCAGGGACCAAGTCTTTGGCTTGTCCAAGGCTAGCTGTCTTGGTTTGGTAGAGACCATGGCTGGGAGTGCTGAGAGGCCTTCTGCAGGAGACTAGATGTGACTCTTTAGACAAAGGCCTGTTCCAGTGTTTCCCACAGCAGATCCCTTCTAAGAGGGCGTTTATTGTCAAGGAAGAGAGTGATGATGAGTAAAACCATACCCCCCTTTCTCAGGGCAGGCCTGTGGTTAAATACCGTTTGCAGGGAGGAATGGGGGAAGGGGAGTTTATTGGCTGAGCCTCTAGGTATCTCATTAAAATGGAGATGTCTTGAGGTTATATGACCACACCTTTACCTGTGGAGGAGCTTGGAGCATTGCCCTTACGTGACTGACGGTCACAGACCTATGGAGAGCTGTGGCCTCGTGTCAAGAGCCTGGGGCCCAGGAGCATGGCAAAACACCTACTGTCCCTTGTTCAGTTGTCCCCTGCGAGGGATCCCCTACTTGGTCTCCTCGGGGTTTTAAACCTTAGCTCATCCAGAAACCAGGCTACCTTTCACTGTCCCACATCATTGTTCAGATAATTAATATTAAATCATTCCTATTAATATTATTTTGTATTATTTGTAACTTATCAGTTATATTAATTATACTCTGATACACATAACTTTACTACTAAACTAACTAGTTTAAAGCAGTACTTATTATTTCATCTTCTGTAAGTCAGATGTCTGGGTACAGCGTATCCCAGGGTACTGTATCAAAGTGTCTGACAAGGGTTGACACTGGTCTTTGCAGCAGCATCATACCACTGCTGCTTTGTTTCTATTTGTTAGAAATAAATTCCAAAGTCTTAGGCTTGAACTTACAAGACATCTAAGAAAGGAACACCAAATGAGAACACCAGTTTTGTTCTAGATTCTTGCAATTTGTATGAAAAGAAGAGCTATTTACTTAATTTTAAGCTAGACCATACAGTTTGAATATTATATTATAGCTTGAAGATAAATACTTATGTATTTTTTTTTAACACTAAGAGAATAAGGTTGAAGATAGCAGTCAACCAATGCATGTTTGAAAATTTCAAGATGTACAAAGAAAATGGTGGAGGTGTCTACTTAGCTATACATAGCAATTGCAGTAACATTGCAGCACTGTTTAAACTGTATAAACAATTCTGCTCTAGGAGTTCAATGATTTGGTTGATTGCCAGCTTGATGGGATGGACAACTCGTTGCAGACAAATGAAAGCACTTTCTAACCCCCCCCCAAATGCTTTTGATCAAAGAACACAGGTGACTAGCTGCCTTGAGTTCACTGCACTGTATTCTTTTCACCTTTTAAAATCATCATTAAGGGCAATGGGCATAGTAAGTACTGTAAGAATGAATAAATTTGGGCTTAGTGATCCAATGCCGTAAAGCATGCCAGGAACACAAATCCCCATATAAGAGTCAACCTATTAATTATATTTTGTTTACTAAGCTAAAAAATAGATCATAGACATGTTTTAACAAGGGAACAACTAAAAGAGCATTTTGCTCAGACCTCATTTTGTAAAATCCAATTGTCTGGAACAATGCTTTGTTTGAACATTCTCACTTTATTGAGATAAAGTCTTCTTGAAAAAAAAGGAAACCCTACTTTATAGAAACCAAATAACTCAAGCAAAGCATACAAATGAATACCAGACATATTAAAGGTACTGAAAATAAGAAGGCAGACAGAAAGAACTGCTTCATCTAGTATGGTAATGCATATGCATTGTGACTTTTAACGTCCTGTTTTGCTTTGATTTAAATTCATCCTCCTCGTCTCTAAAAGTTCAGAAACTGTGTGACAGCTGCAGTGTCAAAGCGCATGAACAGACCTTAGATGAGCCCCAAATGTATCTTACAAGTAGAGTCAGAGCAAATAATGTTCCTCAAAGTACAAGAGAAGGGAAAGGGAAGTGATTGGGGAGCATGAGCAGTCTCCAGCCAGTCAACGGTGAGTGGTTGGGCATCTCTGCACCTGCAGCTGACAGGGCAGAGGAAGAAGCAAGGGATGTATCTGGCATGAGAGCAGGCCTCTGTTCCCAAAAGGATTGTTTCAGTTTCAGCCAAGCCTTGGTCTCTGAGAAATTTAATCTGCATCTTAGTAACTCACAAGAAGCCCCAGGCTTGGAGGGGTAGAGGCATGGAAACATGATTCTAAAGACAAAAGTGAGATCTCAGTCACTCAGCATGGGGCATTGTTGACTCAGGGTCTGTAACTGAAATTACTTAAGACTCAGCAGATAGAATACATTAATCCAGAGGAGGCAGCATGTCCTGATGTGGGGAGACAACTAGAAGGGGAAGTCTGTCCTTGAAGAATGATTACTGGTACAGAGAGCCATGTGGAGGACCTCCCAACATGTCCTTATAGAGTGTCACCATCCTCACAGCAGAAATTAGTTCCAGACCTGGAGGCATTCCGTTCATGCTGTTTACTGGATACCTTGTGATTAACTCTGGGAGAAAATAAACAGGATAAAAGCATTGCAATTCTCTTTCCTAGAATTTGCTTTCTACATTTTAGCTGGCAAGGACTGGAGTCCACATAGAGAATCCACTGATTCAGGAAATGAAAGATTTCAGGAATGCATTTGATAGATTGCATTTAGCTAATTGTACGTGCTCTACCCACACAGACTCTGTAATGTTATCGGCTACACCCAAAGTGCCTTTCTCCCACAATACAGTGATTATAGAGTTCTGGAAATAAGCTAAGAAAAAAGAAAGAAAGGAGAGGAAAAAGTAAACTGAACTCACAGAAATCACAAATAAGATTGCAAGTGTACAAACTTATATGAAGTTTTTATTTTTTATTTAATTTATTTATTGTATGGATATTGATGTTTTGCCTGCTTAGTTGTTTGTCCACCATATGTATGCAGTGCCTACAGACACCAGAGATGGTTTCTCAGATCCCTTACTTGGTTTTGAGGTGCTATGTAATTGTAGAAAATTGCATACTGATGCCCTGGAGGAGCAGCAAGTGTTCATAACCATTGAGTCACTTCTGCAGCCCACTATGAATTATTTAAAGTTTAAGATTATAAGGTAAAAGTTCTGTTATATCTGAATGTGAACATTGCTAGACCTTATCCCTGAGTTAGGTGGAATTAATGCATTAGTGCTTGTGCATGTTTAGTTTAATGTTCAAGAACAGAAGACCAAAGCAAAGGCAAAGATAAACGAACATGTTGAATTGTTTTTTATTTAAAAATGAAGAGAATGTAGAAAGATAATGAAGGAGACTCTGGGTGAATACATCATGAAGCCAAGAAAAAGTGTGGTCCTCATGCAAGTAGGATGTGTTTCAACCAGTAAAGAGGTACAGGGAGCCAGGCTCTTGTACAGCCTGTGTTCAGCTCCCACACGATATGGTGTGAGTAGCTCAAGTGTAGAAAAGTGATACTCTCTCAGGGGGCAGAGGCAGGCGGATTTCTGAGTTCAAGGCCAGCCTGGTCTACAGAGTGAGTTCCAGGACAGCCAGGGTTACACAGTGAAACTCTGTCTCAAAAAAACAAAAAACAAAAAAAAGAAAAGAAAAGAAAAGTGATACTCTAATGACGGCCCCACAGTGCTGTGTACTTCCATTATCAGGAAATGCTGCTGAGTGCTGAACCATGAAGAGTCAAGTTTTAGTATGGATCCACACATTGAAAGGAAAGCTCAGTTTTCTGCTCAAATATACAAGCAACTTTTTGTTGATATCATTTCCAATTTTCTTCATATATCCTGGATTTCTCTCTATGTTTTTTTCAAAGTCCCTTAAAAGAAATAAGGTGTTGGCAATTTTCCATTGCAATGTCTTCCATATTTACAAGTTTCTTTGAGCGTAACTGTATATATTGTTATTCTCTCACTTCTATTCCCATGATGCCAATCACTAAGCACAGAGGAAGTCTTGAAAACTAGTAACTGAATTTTACTTGAAGAAACTGGTCATTCTCTTTTTATGGTGAAATGGTCAGATACGGAAACAGGACATTGTGGCATGAAAGAGATAAGAGAACATTTTTTTCTTCTAGCTATAAAGCAGGCATGACCCTGGTAGAAACTAATTAAGTTACTATCCTGAGCTAAAGGGAACCAGGGCTTCCGGAATGACCAGGCTGTTGAGATGAACAAGCTGGCCACAGATTTTAGTTGAATATCTGGGATGGCTAACACTTGGTAATTTTCCATGGGACATGGACACAATTTTAAGAGATTTTCTTATTTCAGAGCACCCTGGGCTTGTGCTAGATAGGCTGAGGGTAACCAACTCTATTCAGTAATTCTTGAAACATAGCTCAGCATTGTCTTATGATAGAGCTGAAAGACTTTCAGTGCTTGAATTTATTAGTACCAATCAGTAGTAGATTAAGCTCATGCTATATTACAGTCATAGATAATGCATTTTTTCTTTCTTCTTTTTTTAAATTTTTAAAATTGTTCACTTTATATACTGTCCCCCATCACCTCTTCTCACAATCTTTTTCCCCCATCTTCCTCCCCTTCTCTGAGAGGATCCCCCATTATCCTCCTAATCTGGCATTAGATAGTACATTTTAATGATTACTATGTTTACATAATGAACTCAGTAATACCTGATTCAAGGATGAGGAGACAAGGCAACAGAAAGGACAGACACAAGACACCAAGTCTTTATTCATTCACTCATCAGGTATCTATCAGTGCCACTGATAAGTCAGTGGATTCTTCTAGCAAGTAAAATATATTACTATAGTCCATGGTAAGGATGTTATCTCAACTGGAACAAGATTAGGACCCAGAGAGCATCTGTGTCCTCATATCTTATGAAAATTGTTCTTTGAGAGTGTCTTAGTCAGGGTTTCTCTTCCTGCACAAACATCATGACCAAGAAGCAAGTTGGGGAGGAAAGGGTTTATTCAGCTTTCTCTTCCACATTGCGCAGTTCATCACGGAAGGAAGTCAGGACTGGAAGGAACTCGAGCAGGTCAGGAAGCAGGAGCTGATGCAGAGGCCATGGAGGGATGTTCTTTACTAGCTTGCTTGCTCTCCTGGTTTGCTCAGCTGGTTTTCTTATAGAGCCCAAGACTACCAGCCCACAGATGGTACCACCCACAAGGGCCCTCCCCTCTTGATCACTAATTGAGAAAATGCCTTACAGCTGGATCTCATGGAGACATTTTTTTTTCAACTGAAACTCCTTTCTCTGTGATAACTCCACCTTGTGTCAAGTTGACACAAAACCAGCCAGTACAGATGGTTCAAGGTTTATTTCACACCAGACAGAATAGGGCAAATGTTCAAAAATGAATGAAAGGTTATCTGAAAACAAAAGAGAAACCCAGAAAAACAAAGAGGCCTACTTTAAGGCATTTGGGAAGGAGGGGAAGAGGGGAGGAGGGAGACTAGGGGCTGTAGAGGAGATGTGGAGGAAAGACCTCTTTGGTGCATTCACTGAACAGGCAGAGTTTTTGATGACTGAGGTCCCTAAGCTCCTTGGAACCTGTCATTACTTTGTAAACTCAGAGGCTATTTGCCTCTCCTTGTAGTACCAGGGAATCCCAGAATCAACCATGACAAACAGGCTGCCTAAAATAAAGAGTTTCCAAGTCTCTGGGTGTTAGAATTCTTTTCCTGAAGTTCAGAACCCCAAGTAGCCAAAGACTTGCAGCCCCGTTCCCAGTAGGGTGCCTGCTAGTGTCTACAGGAAGGCTGGGAGATGTTGTTTGATTAGGTTTAGAATACAATTGAAGGCCCATTCCAGGGAAGCTTGCATTGTCTCCTCACTTAGAGTTAATACAATTGGGAAGATCAATCACCTAGCCAAGTGACCACACCCTAGGGAGCATGAATTCTCCTTAAAGACTATAAAGACATAGGCGGGATAATTAGCCTTTAATCACAATGTGCTTTTCTTTCCCTAAAAGCTGTCATGAGAGTCTGTTGGATCTGTTCATTGTTTTTAGCCTCGACCCTCAATACTGTAACTTTCTTTTCTATCTCTTTATTTAAGACGATGAAAAAAGGTATACTTTTCTTACCATGTCAGGCTACCTTAATCTTGCTTGAAAGCTCATGATGTAACTAGTCTGAACCAGCTGTGAACTCTATAAGCGACAGCCAAAATGAGTTCATTGGTGTAATGGGGATATGAGTTTTATGGAGGTAGCAAACTATTTCCTGATTGGATGTGAGGCATGCCTACTACTGTAAAGCTTGTCCAAAACTCATGTCTGAAGAAGTTTTAGACCCTGGAGGGGAACCTAAGCCGACAGGAATATTGGAGTGCCTTTGAGAATCATGGAGCCTTTCTCTTCCCAGGGAGATAAGGTTCCAGGAAAACTCAATGACCACCCTGAGCCAGGGGCTTTCAGATTATTGTCTTATAAATTTAAAAGATGAGAAAATGCACCTAACCCTCAGGAGATTTGAGGTTCCAGGGTTTGGAGAGGTTTGACAGGGTGAGGTGGGGTGAGGTGTAAGGGACATCCTCTCGGAGCTGGGGGAGGAAGAATGTGATAAGGAACAGTCCAGAGGGTGGACCAGGAGGGGGATAACAACTAGACTGTAAAAAAAGATTAAAGATAATTTAAATAATAAAATATCACAAGAGGTAGGTTTTAGAAAGAAGTTTATTAAAAGAATAAGAACAGAGCTCTTATATACCAGGATTGGTTTCACAAATCAAGTTGATTATCTGGGTTCTTTTTAAAAGATTATAACAGAAATGAGAGTGAGGTTGGTATCCAAGTACCTCGTCTCATTTTCAGCCACCTAGGCATGTACAGACTTTTGGCAGAGTTGCTCCTTTAGCATCAACAAAAAAGGAACCAGAGACTAACAAATACTTTAGTACCAGTCATGGTAAACTATGAATCCTAGAAGAGAACCTAATGATGCCACCTTCCAAAACTAATACGATCCCTAACTGCATTTTAAATATGTATCCTTACAGTCAAAGTGAAGCTCTCACTCCTCAACAACAACAACAACAACAATGAAAAACTTCTTTCTGCAGTAGGAGAAAATTACAGAAAGCCACAACTACTCAAAATGCAAAGCAAGTGACCATCCAGCTTCAATTAATTTATCAACAGCACAACTAATGCATCTTAGGCTCAGTGGAAAAATCACAGAAGAGACAGAAAGATTGTCAAATCCAGAGGACTAGGAAGTCTGCTCAAGATTATGCCTTTTAGACATGACAGGGAAGTTACAACCAGGAAATCTCAATAACATAGCTACCTAACCAAGATCTGAGAAAATTCCAACAGCTGTCATCTTAACATGTGGAAGATATTTCATGAAGTCCACCCCTAGAGGAAAAACTATAAGCAATTAACAACCACTGAGAGAGGGAGAAATAGTCTCTCCCAGGAGGAGCCTCTTGTTTGGTTATGATGCATCATCTGGCCAGCCCTGGAAACATACATATGCAGACAACACTGAATGAGCTCAGCGAATTACGATTACACATTTATTTGTTTGTAGGTAACAACACGGGTTTAAAGGAGAAGAAGCCATAAATTTGAGAAGTAGGTGGAGAGGGGAGCAAGGAATAAGAGGGAGGAAAGGAGATAATACTGGAACTGTATTGTCATTGAAAACAAAAGCAAGCAACAACAAAAAGCAGGACTATTGTTGGCATCTTTGACCTCTAGGAAGGAATTTCTCAAAACTGCTGCTTTGGGGCCTCTGTCCTACATGACTTGTTTCTCATGTCTCTCTTCTCATAACGAACATGACTGCCTACCTGAATTGAGATAGCATCAAACCACCCCTGCATATCTGTGTTTCTACACAGAGACAACCTCCCCTGTCAACCTCAGACAAAGAAGCCTCTCCTTGTAGTGAATGTGGATAAATGCAAAGATCCATGGCTATACCGGATGTTGGGAATGAAATATTGCTGAGGACTCAGACTTGAACAAGACGTTTGTGTTGCCTTCTTAAATCTCATGGAACATTGAGGAAATGGGAAAAGAAAACATTTTTGTTGTAATTTTAATTGTGATGTCATTGCTTTTCTCATCATAAGCAGAGTATTCTGTTTCTATACACCAACTTCCCCACTCTTTGACTCACATCTTTCATTCAACGAGCTTATTTTCTTCTTTTCCAGTCTTGTTTTGGTTAATGTAACCAAAAATAGTTCCTGAAAAATAATGTATTTTCTTCTTTTTTATACTATACCAGTCTTTTTCCTCCTTAGTGTTTGTCACAGGGTGATTACCTTGTTTTTTGGGTTTTTTGTTTGTTTGTTTGGTTGGTTGGTTGGTTTGGTTTTTTTACAAGACAAATTCTTATTTTTTCCCCAAATATTCAGCATATTAAAAATATCCATTAATTTCCTGATTAGTGGAACTATGCATTATGCCCTATTTCTTCATAAGAATGAACATTTTCAGTAGCAACTCCATGTCCTCTCTCATTATGAGTTTTATAAGCTTCTGTGTTCATTCTTTTTGGTATCTGACTCACTGAGTTCTCTGGCTTCTTTACTTCTAAAATGTTCTGATAAGTTAATGTCTTCTGCCGGGCAGTGGTGGTGCACGCCTTTAATCCCAGCACTCGCAGGCAGAGGCAGAGGAAGGCGGATTTCTGAGTTCGAGGCCAGCCTGGTCTAAAGAGTAAGTTCCAGAACAGCCAGGGTTAAACAGAGAAACCCTGTCTCGAAAAACCAAAAAAAGAAAAGAAAAAAAAAAGTTAATGTTTTCCTAATTCTAGAGCCATATGTATTTCCTTTTTTTAAAGGGAAGTTTATTTTAAGAACAAAATCAAGTAGATAATTTACACATTTATTTATGTAAATGGAGCACAAGAATGTGCAGAAACTAAATGGTGACTCATGTCCATGATCTCTTTAAGTCTTTAATCTAAACCACATAAGCATGGGCTCTCTCAGTCCAGTGAAGTCACCAGACCCTGAGACTTCTCTTGTTTCATGTTTTAAAGAAGGTATTGGATACAATGACTACAACAGAATAATTTTATACATTTATACATTTTAATATTTATATACATTCTGCTTCCAAGCCATTAAAAATTAAATTTATAATTATTTGGAACATTGACTAGTCTATACATGGAAGCCAAGCTACAAAAGTAAATTTTAAGTACTTGAAGAAAATCAAGATTTTTTTTTTTTGAGTAAAACAATTTATTGCAATTAACACTCTCCATAAGATTACTTACAAATTAGATAGGAGTTTCCTCGTCTTCAAATATACTTTATGGCTTAAATGTTTCTAATTTTGAAATAGTTCCATCACTAACCAGGTAGACTTAGATTGATTTGTTATTGAAGCTGCCTAGATTTTAAGACAGTGTAAACAGCCAGCTCTTCCCAGCTCTGTGTAACAGTAGTTGTAGAAATAATTAATTAATAAATCTCAGCTTCAGATTCACTACCCGCCTCAATAGTCTGCATTCCCGAATGAGAGACACACACAGAGCCTTTATATTTTGACATGTCTTTCACAGCTCAATAGCTCAGCCACTGCCTACTCCATGAGGTTAATCCCGAGTTATTACTCACTAATTCCACATTTTATCTTGGCTGCTCTGGACCCAGAGGTCTGCCCAACTGGGCTGTGCTCTCCTGGGTCCTTCCCGTGACAGCTGTGCCTCTCTGCCCTGCACTCTTCTCAGGCAGGGCATCTCTCCTCTCTTCCACACTTTCCCAACATGGCAGATCTCCTGCCCCCTTCCTCATGGTCTCTAGCCCAGGAAACTTAGTCTCCCCCCCCCCCCCCGCCTCCCCACGTCTCTTCTCCCCAATTATTAGCCTCTGCCATCTTTATTTATCAATCGGAATTACTGGGGGCAGGGTCCCAAGGTGTCTCATGGGGGAACTCTCTCTGTGCAAACAGTTTTGGGGACCCGAATTAACATTAGAATACAGCAGCATTAGGCCAAACCCACTGCAGTAGTCTCAAATAGTTTGAAGAAATGACCTTGGAATCATACAAAATCCCTCTTTGGAAGAATTGTGTATCCTTCAGCACACGGCCTAATCCTCTTGAAATTCAGTCTCCTTATTTGAACAGCAGCATGACAATAGGATCACTGTCTACACATAGGATCACTAAGCTCATATGAGCTGTTAATTGCCTACATGTCTGATATTCAACAAAGAATCAAAGAAATATTCAGCAAGGTGTCACTGTGCCTTCACAACCAAAGTTTAACATACCTTAACAAATGCCAGACGAATTCAAAGATCCTTAATTGTGGGAACAAGCCTGGCGTGGTAGAAAGAAGCCCCACGTGTCCGCCCCAGCTCTGCAGCTCTGGGTGGGACAGGAGACACACGGGAAGTGAAGTGGCCGCATGTCTTCCCACACAGTCCAATGGGCAGGTGGGGGCTGTGGGAAGCCTTTGCGGGCCCTGCCTGTGGATGGGGGAGGGGGCCATTCCCGGGCAATGCGTGGCAGCCATCTCCATGGATTCTCTAGCCAGGGCACCGCAGTCGCTGCAGGGTGCCGCAGATGGGCTAGCCAGAGCGCAGCTGGGGTTCCCACCCCTGGGACCGTGTTTTCAGAGGCTTGGGGTGCCAGGCTAGCTGCTTAGGCTTGGGTGAATGGGTACCATCTGGGAGTGCTGGGAAGCCCTCGTCAAGATTAGACTCTACTCCTTAAGAGAGGGCTGGATCCCTCGCTTCCCACAGCAGGTCCAGATGAAGAGACAATCCATAATTCTAAGACGTTTATTTTCATCGTGTGGAGAGTGGTGTGGATGGAATTGTACCCCCGCCCCTCTGGGAGAGGCGAGGCAGACATAGTAACTGGGAAAGGGCATGGTTAAGCCTCTAGGTGTCTCAGTAACATGGGGATGGCTTGTGGCTGTGTGGCCACACCTCTACCTGGGGCGGGGCCATGCCTCTACCTGAGGAGGAGTGGTACAGGACCGTGACTGGAGCCAAAAGCCTCCTGGGAGCATTGGCATAACGTTTTCCTGTCCCTTGTGGATTGTTCTACTGAGTTGCCCAGAGTTTACTCCTGTGCTCAACCAAGTGCCAGACTGCCTGTCACAGATCACTACCCCACACTTAATATTTTGACCGTTTGAAAAACCATCAGAATATTTTCACAGACTTCCATTGTCTTGCTCCTTCTGGTTCTTTTAAGAAACATTAAGGTTTCACCATATTTTAAAAAACATTTAATTTTATTTCTCTTTACTTCTCAAGTTTATTACTTATAATCAGTTAGGTATCATGACAGGACTCTAATCCTAGCACTTGGAGGACCTAGGCTGTATGTAGAGATGCTGTGCTTAAAACTGAGTAAAAGGAAAGAAGGAAGGAAAGAAGGAAGGGAGAAAGGAAGGAAGGAAGGACAAATATAGCTTGTTCTGTAACAAATATGCATGCTCAGTGTAAGAGGGGCTGCATTTGAATCTTATAGTTCTGAAATTCTAAGAACAGGGAAGAAGCCAATAACCCTGACTGAGAAGCACCCCCTTTCTACATTAAATATAGATCCCATAAATAGCAAGGTTGTGGTTTTTTTATTTTTTAACATTTAAAAAAGCAGTTGTTCCTTTCCCACCACTTCAGATAAATAGGCAAATTAATGTTAAATCTTAATAAAGGACTTTGTTAAAGTATTTTGAAAACTAAATAAATCCCTTCTCTGAATTCAAAAAAACTCTGTATTACATTAGATTTTGGCCATGTACTAATTCTTTACTAAGAATTAGTTAAACAAGAAAGTCAGAGACAATCTATCTCTCTGAATTTTCTTTCCTCAAGGGAAGTATGCCCAGTTAGAAACCAACTGATTCTCTTTTGCCCTCTGGACTAAGATCCTCATAGCATGCATTTGCAGTGTAACTTTTGTTTTTACCTTAGATAAAAACAAAGAAGATGGAAAAAATCCTCTGATTTTAGCTAAGAAAATCTCCAGCACCCACAACAATTGCACACAAGCACCCACAACAATTGCACACAATAGGAGATAACAGAAAGAAGATGGGGTTTTTGTTTTTTTCTTTGTTTTTCATAGAAAATGCTAGACTTCTCTGGGCTTAATGCTGAGGGTGGCTCTTAGACAGACTCCAGTGGTCCAGTAACATGGAAGCAACCACCTTACAAAAAAGTCTAGAGTTCAGGCCCTTTATTACCACAGAAGAAAAACACACTAAAGTAGGTGCTCAATACCTAAATTGCTAAAGGGGAAATAACAGTGTATGCACTGCGGAGTATAATTTCCAAACAGACACTGTGAATTCATAAACATGAATTTTTGAACATTAAAAAATGTATCTGTATCTATTTCTGTTCTTATATACTGTTAGACAAAGATTCTTGGTCATTAGACCAGCCACCCAGATCAGTGTTGTTTATGGAAAAAAAATAAATAAAGGAAGACTTTTTGCTACATTAGGGAGTGTTAGTCATGCTAAGAGTTGGAGTGAGGAGATTCCATATTTATAAAATTTGGTGTATTCTAGTTTAACTCTCAGAATCGTTAACAAGACACAGAAAGGAGCTGTTGTTTGTAAAGCCAAAAACACTGCAAGGTTCACATTTATTTTTGGATTCCATGCCTCTAAGTTTGTTCACATTAGTTTAACAAGAGTTTAATTAGTTTAACCCTATACTTCAATGACATGTGACAGTCAAATTCTGAGGGTCCCTTTCCTCTCTGTTGTTTCTGACAGTCTCCAGACATGTTCTGTGCTCATTCATTCCAGACCTGTCTTCCTCAAAGGGGGCTCTGGATGTTGTGATTTTGAAGAAGTCAGTTCAAGGCCTTTGGAAAATTCCACCAGACCCCTCCCCTCCTAGAAGAGAAAGGTCATAGAGCTCATAAGCATCTCTCCCTTCCAGAAGAGAGAGGCTAATTACATTCCTCAGACCACAGGTGGGGGACATCTGGCCACCAGCGGATAGGGAAGGCGCCCAAAGCACATGTAGACACATTCTGCAGGGTAGACCAACCATTGGCTACCTACAGACAAGGGGAGTCTTTGCCACATCATTCCCTAAGGACCTTTCAGTTTAAGTCACACTGTTCTGCCAATTGCATTGTGCCTCATGACTGTTGCTCTGAAAACTGTATAAAAACTCGCCAAATGGGCCATCAGGGGTTGCAACCTCTACTTCGGGTGCATGATAACCCCAACTTGTTGAAATAATAAATTCCTCTTGCTGTTGCATCCATCCCCAACTCTTTGGTGTTCACTCGGGGGTCTCCAGTAAGCTAAGGCTCACCAGAGTCATAATTTTGCATATGGTTGGTACATACTGTCTACTGATATCTTCAGTACCATGGAGGTTGTGTGTGTGTGTATGTGTGTGTGTTTTGTGTGTCTGTCTGTCTAACTGACTAATTGGGAGTATGTTCATGTTTGTGGGGAGTAGTAAACATATGTGTGGATTCATGTGTGTGTGTGTGTGTGTTTGTGTGTGTGTGTATGCAAACATGTGCATGCACATGTGCATTTGAAGGGTGGAGTGTTTTCTTCAGTTGTTTTTCATCTTAATTTTTGAAACAGAGTCTCACACTGCATCTGAAGCTCACCAATAGCTAGACTAACAGCAAATGCCAAAGATACTCCTGTTTTCCCTTATACAATATTGCTGTTACAGGTATGTACTGTCCATTGGTTGGGACTCACACTTAGTTCTTCATGCTTGGACCCTCACAAGTTGAACCATTTCCCCACACAGTGGAACCATGGCTCTCTTTTCAGATGTATTCACCATGAGCTAAGCTCATAAACCTTCTGTTCTAGAGTTAGCTCTCTCTATACACTTAATCAACAGATGTTGGTGTGGCCCCAATTATAAGGGCTCATTTGCTATAAATGCAAATCTTCCTTGTGGCCTTTAGATATATTGTTCCTCTATCATTTCTTACTTTTGATACATTCTTTGAGGAAGTTCTGAGTTATTTTCTTAAAGTTTAACATCTATAAACCAACTCCTCTGTTATTTGATCTGGTCCAAATACACATTTAAATCCCAGCTGTGGATAAAGTTCTGGGTTCCTATTCCTCAGGCCATTGTGAAATCAATGGTTGTACACACTTGTACTTTTAGATTCTTAAGAGGCTGAGATGGGGGAGAGTGGATGTCTTGAGCTCATGAGTTCATCATATAACTGTGTATGTGTGTGTCTGTGTGTGTCTCTGTGTGTGTGTGTGTATGTGTGTAAATATCTGTCTCTCTGTCTATACCCCATATGTGTGTGTATAAATATCTGTCTGTCTAGACCGCATAGGTATGTGTAAATGTCTGTCTTTGTGTCTATACCCTGTGAGTGTGTGTGTGTGTGTGTGTGTGTGTGTGTGTGTGTACTGAAATGACCAGATTTTAGGTTTAGAACTACTAGTAACTCACTGATTCTCACTTTTCACATTTCCAAACTTTGAACAATACTTAGCCAATATAAATTCTTTGAGATTTAACAAAAAAGGAAACTTTCTGTAAAAAGTTCTCAGCATAGTATACATTATTTGTCCTTGATTGACTGGTTAGAAACAGGAGCATGTGTGGAACTTGCTACCTTGGCCAACAAAGCTTCATTTTAAACAGAGCTGAAAAAAAAAATGATGGAAAGATGATTTAGTGATTAAAAGTGATTGCTGTTCTACCAAAAGACCTGAGTTCAGTGCCCATGTTGGTAGGTTATAGCCACTTGTTACTCCAGAACCAGGCATCCAATGCCCTTTTCTGATCTACTCAAGTAACACCATACACATGGTGCAGGTATACACAGACACAATTTTAAAAATCTTTTTTGGTAAAGAAAGTTAAAGGGCCTTCTAAGATGGAGCATCTCCAATGGAGAATTCAGTCATAAAACATGTGGCAGTTCAGAAGGTTTTTAGGTGCAGATGTTGGTGTAGCTCATTTTACACTCATGTTTCAGCCTAGCTCGGCCCTAAGTACCTATGAAGAGTCTGAACAGTTTGCTTACTGAAGCAAGTCTGAATGGCTGGTAAAAATTTGAATTATTTCTTCTAGGAAGAATCCCTTTATTGCACAGATAGTGAAATGCATGAGAAATCAGTTATGAAAATATTTAATGAAAATTAAAAAGCCATGTGGAATCTATTGTATATTTGCTGCCTTGACAGATTAGAAATTATTTGCTATGCTCTGTTATCTAGGAAATTATGTGCCCTTTATCACTTGTATAACTTTTTGTTAAACCTGGTGAAAATTACTGTTATTTCTTTGTCTTTGATCTAAAAAAGGCACAGAAAAGTACTGGATTCTGACTGACACCAGAAAGTAGTTTGTCCAATTACTAGTCCTGAATTACTGTTTTAAGGCAAATCTCATGCAGTGGAAATGTTCTTTCCTTTTTTACAAACTGATTATCACCTAAGATAAATCACCAGCAATGTTTACTCCTTTGTAAACTGAGAGAAAGACAATGAACAAACCTCAAAGGACAAAGGTGCTGGGGACAATACTGTCCTTGCTGGGCGTCTTCAGCTCCAAACCCAAAAGGACAGAGGACAAAAGAAATCTGAACACCACGATGACTGCTCACAAAATAACTTACGCAAGTTAAAAGAAATTAGTGCTTAAACAACAGTTTGAATGAAACAACAGTTTCATATGAAAAGAAAAAGGTAGCCATCTTTGTTACTGGAAGTTCTGTCCCTCCAAAATTTCTGTAAGATTTAAACTTCAAGATCTCTGACTACAATGTTTTGGGAGATGTGCCTGTTAAAGACGCCCTTAATGGAGAATGAGAATGAGTGGGCTCTAACCCACTATGAGTGGTTTCTCCTTGTAAGAAAAGGAAGATTTGATTATACATACTACATAGAGAGGGAAGACCTCTGGGAGACTAAGGTAAAAATTTGGAAGCCAGAACATCATCCACTCGGCTGACCTTGTGGTTTGGGACTTGTAGCAGTCATCATAGTGAATATTCACTCCCATTTGTCCTATATTTATTATAGCAGCTTGGTTGACAAATATAGCCCTTCACACAAAAGAATTTTCCCCAAGGATAGAAATCCATATGCTTTTTTAAAAAATTTATTGTTTAGGCTCTTGAGGTTGTGACAGTGTCTATATTCAGGTTGTCTTCTGATTTTCAAAGCAGCTAGATGTCCATTGTCTCATGGGAAACCATTTAGTGGACAGAGAAATTAGTGGAGCAATGGCCTATAATGCTTGTTGAGAAGCTGAGTGTCAGATCAAAGCCTACGAGGTCACATGAAGGGCAGCAGCTAAGGTACAATGAGATACACACTCCACACTTCCTACTAGGAAAACTGGGGCAACCACCTGACTAGTTGCTTGGCCAACTATGTGCCCAGCAGGAAGCACCCTGCTAGGACTTGAAAGAAGATATTCAGGCTCTGAATCTCACATGATCTCTGCTGCCCTAAAACAGGCATATCTTCTGCAGAACTATAGTTCCTAGCTTCCTTCCTGTCCTTCCCTCATCCTCCTCCTTCAAGGAGATGTAAGCCACTGGGCCAAATGGAAAACAACCACTGGGCAACCAACACTAAAGGAGGAATTAGTATTTCTCATTTTAACTTTTATTACTCATAAGGAGAAAATGCAAAATCTCCACATGATAAAATCAGACATATTAAATTATGAATAATTTCCTTCCTCCTCTCAGCCCTTTTACGCACTCGCACACGCGCGCACACTCAGACACAGTTATGTCGTTGAGTGAAGGAATGACTTGGGGTTGTTCTACATAAAAAGAAGTAGCTGAAAAGACAGCTGGGAATGAGGTTGGAAGGAAGTAACAATTTACAGAATTGGCATGAAAGGAAAGATGTCTAACATGTCTTGATAGGAATCTTTACTTGTAAGCACTGTACAACCCTACCATGTCCCACTCTCTCTCTGTGAAACATCTTTCATTCTAGCCCCTTAGTATATAAGGCTACCTCATTCTAATTCCTTTAGTTTATGAACTGTCCCCATTCTATTCCCCTTACTGCATCACTTCCCGTATTTTATCCTCCTCACTCCATAATTGCCCTGCATCTCATTCCCAGTGCCGTACAAGCCCGCTGCATCCTGTCTCTCACTGTAAAAGCCCTCTACATTCTAACCCCCATGCTACATAAACCCCCCCTTCCTATCCTACATACTATATAACCTTCCCCATGTCCTATAGTTATTTCTATGTCTTCAGCTGTTATCACAGTAAGTTTTGGGGACCGTTTCAGTAAAATTTGGAGTTTTGTTTCTTTCTTTCAATATTATAACAAACCAGGCTTAAAGTGAGATAACTCTAGCCAAATTTTATTTTCCTTAGCTTTGCTGATGGATGGACAGACCTCCACTGTAGAGAGAGACAGAATGAAAACTCAAGGAATTGAGATGCTGATAAATGACCGCAAGGAACTATAACTCTTACCAAGTCCTCTAAGTTACCCGACACGTTTTTCTAGTGACTTTTCAGTACTTAGGTGGTTCTTTTTTATTTATCTTTTTGTATTTCCCTCATACTACATCTCAACCAGTTTCCCCTCCCTCCTCTCCTCTCAGTCCCTCCTCCCTTTCTCCTTTCTCCACCAGATTAATCGAACACTTCTTAACTAAAGCCAGTCAAGAGGTTGAAAGCAGTGGTTGGCTATCTTATTTTTCTTGTCTTTCTTTTTCCTCTCTCCCTCGGTCTCTCCCTCCCTTCCTCCTTCCTTCTTCTTTTCATCCATCTGTATTAGTTACTTTTCTGTTGCTGTGAGAAACTTCCTCTATCTTATCTGGGAACTAAGTTTCAAGTACACGAACTTTTGGAGGACATTCTTATTCGAGGCACCATCCTCTATTCCTTTTGCCTCCATAGAGTCATGACCACATCGTGATGTAAAACCATTGACTCTACCCTCAAAAAGTCCCTCAAAAAGTCGCTGGAGTCTTTGACAAAGTCAGCATTTTATTTTATAGTTCAAATTCTTCCTTAAAGACTTAAAACAATCTCTTAACTGTAGTCCCTAATGTAACCAAAAAACAAATCACTTCCAGTATACAAATGGTATAAAATATTGCCATTGCCATTTCAAGACTGAGAGCATAATGAGGACACATGAGGCCAAAACAAGGCCAGAACCCCAAATCCTGTACCTCCATATCCGATGTCGAAGGGCTTACAGTATTCCACTCTTTAAGCTTTGTAACCTGCAACGCATTGCCCTCTTAAGCTGATCCAATGCCATAATCTGTGTTAGTCAGGATTCTCTAAAAAAAAAAAAAAAAAATAGAACTAATAAAATGTGTGCATGTGTGAAAATGTGTGTGTGTATATATATATGTATATATATACATATATATGTATATATATATATGCGCATACATATGAAAGATTTATTAGATCTGGTTTCAGGATATATTCTAGCTAGTCCAAAAATACCTGTCCCACACTTGGAAGGCTGGGATTCCAGTAGATGTTTAGTCCACAATACTGGCTGTCTCCACAATCTCAATCTATCCCTTGATCCTACATGGTTCTTGGAGATCTGCTCATCTTTAGGCTCTGTTGGAATCACAAAGAAATCAAGTCTAATACCAGAGAAGGAATGAAACAAAAAACATAGTCTCTTTCTTCTGTGTCCTTTTATCTGGGATGGTACCAGTGTCCCAAATTTAGGGACACTGCTTCAAATAATCAAGATAAAATCCCTCCTGGCTGTTTGGGTTTTTGTTGATTTTAGATGCAGTCATGTTGACAACCAAGACTGGTTATCATATTATCTACATTTATATTGCTATATTATATATTCTGTTCATAATTCTCTCTCTCTCTCTCTCTCTCTCTCTCTCTCTCTCTCTGTGTAATATATGCAATCATAGATGTTCATGGGTACATGTAGATGTGTGTATGTGCATGTAGAGAATAGAAGTCTATAGGCATTGTAGGGTTATTGTTCCCACGTCTTCTCTGCCGCTTGGTGGCTCAGAAGAGCAAGAAGGGGGCAAGAAGTTTTGACTATGCTTACCCCACGCTGTCTCCTGGCTGTAGGGAAGCTTCAGGACACCACTCTGGGGGTGTGGAAACACAGTCTGAGGCTTGGACAGCCGGAGATGGCTCGAGGGTCCCCAGGCCTGCAATGAGGCCTGGCCATCTGATTCTCAGGCTCTCGCACACCCAGGTGGAAACCATGAAAGAGCTGAGAACAGAGTAGGGACCTGCGGGCTGGATCTGGCCCGGGGCCAGTGGTAAAAGGGCAGCTCCGGCTGGTTTCATGGGGAGAGTTCTTGGCTTGACAGCTGTAGGCTTGGGCTTGGTGGCAGCCGTGGCTGGGAGCACAGAGGCCTTCTACTGGAGATTAGTCAGCGGCTCTATAGGTGAAGGCTTTCTTCATGGCTCCCCACAGTGGATCTCAATGAAAAGAGACAGTCCATGATTGTGGATGAGTAAAACCATACTCTACTTCTCAGGGTGGGCCTGAAGTTAAATACCATTTGAAGGGAGGAAGGTCTGGGAAGGAAAACTTATTGGCTAAGCCTTCCAGGCCTCTAGGTACCTCATTAAAGAGGAGAACTGTCTTGAGCCTATATGACCACAGGTCACATCTTCTACATGTGGAGGGGCCTGGGGCATTGTCCTTAAGTGATTTGTAATGGTTGCAAATGGGGAGTGGAGGCTGTGGCTAGTGGCAGGAGCCTGGTACCTGGCAACAGGCAAAACACCTATTGTCCCTTCCGTATTTCCAATGCTTCAAACCTTAGCTCAACCAGAAACCAGGCTACCTTTCCCAGCCCCACAAGGCATGATCTACCAGATGTTGCTTTTTATCTTGGTGCTGGTGATCCAAACTCAGGTCTCCATGCATGTACAGCAAATTTTTTACCAAGGAGCCATCTCCCCAGTCCCTTATTCAATAATTACTCTTCTTTCAACCTTTTTAATAACATATTTTAATTATATGAATCAAAATACAATAACAAGCTAAAATATTTTCTGACAAAACTAGAATATTTGCAAAAAATGTAAATCTTCAAAAATATAAATATAGCAAGGTATCAAATGTGTGTATTTGTCAAGCTCCATAAAAAGTATAGTTAAAAAAAAAAACTCTAGCATAATAAAATGACATACTTTAGTTGAACATGATGATGATGTGTTCACACTGGGTGCTTCTCTGTAGTACCTGAGTATGAAGAGATCAGTGATAGACATTATTAGAAAAGAAATCAACTTTCAGTTCAAAAAAATTTTATATATAAAAGTTCCCAAGAGGAAAATCTACTCATAATTAAAGTAAGTGTGAAAATTACAGCCCTTGTTTATAGCTCAACTTTCATTACTTGCTGACAAATGACTCACCGCCTCTCATATTCATGAACTACAGAACCAGTGGGTGAAGAAACTAAAGATGATTTAATCTTTAACTAAAATGAGTGAGAAAATGCTCTTTAAAGTGGTTCCTAATTATCCTGACTATTCTGTAGAATCTTCTCAGTCTTTTAAGGCTGTTGGTTCCCATTTATAAGATGAAATCATCCAGAAAGCAATTAACTTCAGTCAGAAATTTCTGAGAAGGAAAGGCAGGCTCTCTGTACAAAGAAGTGTTTCTGAGCGTATCTTTAGCAAGGTTCTTACGTAACAGTTTCTTGAGAAGTCAGTAACTGTTTACAGGAGATGTACTGAAACCGTAAGTGACTTCTACTAGTGACTAAATTTAGGGAGAAGGTCATATGAAACCCTGAGGCTGGAGTAGAATTGAGCGGAAATGTTAGATTTTAATTAGCGACTCTTATAGAGGAAAAAGAAATGGCCCTTGATTGAAAAGTCAGAGAAGGGAGGCTAGAACTTCCCAGCCAGGTACCATTTGATACTTGTCATTCTGTCCTGTGGCCTTACCTGAGTGAGATCACCCTTTTCCCCAGTAAAGTAGGCCTGGATTCCTGTCTAGCTAAACCTGGGACTTGTAGCAACTGTTCATTCTGTATTTATAAAACTCTACTTAGCAATCTACTGTTTCAACTATTTGTTCCATCTTCATCCTTGTCAGAGGTTGGGTACCTTGGCTCATATGTAGCAGCACTGTGACCCTCTCATTTGCCCACTCCGGCTTTAATGTGCTTCTGTATATAAATACAGATATTTTGGTAGAAAGGCTATCTGCCCTGGGTTAATGGATTAACTTCTTCTTTTGCTTGAGCCATGGAGCTGCACCTAAATTCCTCTGGAGTTAGACTGAATATAAGGGAGCTTCCTAGAACATATCTGTGGAAACTTCCTCTAAGCAGGTTAGTTTTAAAAGTTCCCAGTTCACTGATCACTTCACAAGCATGGTTTCTCCTCTGTCTCTAGGAGACTGCTGTCAAAAATTAATCACAGTGGCATGCAAATACTACTGGAAACTATGAAGACTGATCAGCAAAGAAGTGTGTAGAAACAACACTTCTTGGATACTTGATGCCAAGTTAATGAGCCAACCATGTCATTTCTCTCTGCATCCTTGAACTCATCCACAACCACTAGCACTGCCTAGACTCTTCCTCCTCCACATTTCTATTGCAGCCATTGCCATTCAAGCACCTACAAAGAACAATAATAAAATTTAATGATACTAACACTAAACTCATGAAAAATTTCATTTGATTTGATTCATGAAGGCTACATGCCGATTAACATTGTATTCTTTAAAAGGAAAAGTGGGTACTTAAATATTACAAGTAAACTTTCCAATAGTACCATTCAGTAAAAATTAAATATCTATCATAGTATAAAATTTTTACAAGCTAAAAAATAATTTGAGCAGATTAAAAAGTAATTTCAATAGACACAAGAATTTTTAAAGAAATAGGTAAAATTAAATTTAATAGTATAGGCTAATTTAGTATTTTTATAATATTACCATTTGTACATATAATTAATGAAAAAATCAATGATATTTTAAAGTTATTTTTCTGGTTGTTGTATATTAAGTGTGTAGTTTACACCCACAACAATATTTCAGTGTGCACCAACTACAGGGCTAAACTATTCAAACTCTCTCTTTACTCTCTCTCTCTCTCTCTCTCTCTCTCTGTGTGTGTGTGTGTGTGTGTGTGTGTGTGTGTGTGTGATATAACTATCCCTAATGCTCCATTGAGAAAATGGCAGAGTGAGATATACCAGAACCTGGGGCTAAGTCCTTAAATACAATAGTACTTACATGAAAACCATGTGCCCTCGGCTATACTGTAAGTCATATCTACATTACTCTTATATTACTAGTGCAATGTACAGGCCTAGGGAATATTAGTATATTCTTGGTTTTTTAGAAAATAGTAAAGACAATAAAAATGTCTTTACATATTAAATAGAGAGGCTATTGTAAATATTTTCAATCTGTGTTTAGTAGAACCCATGGATTGTTAGCCATAGATATAAACTCAATTTATTAATATGTACAATTTACTGTATGTTAAGAGAAATATTAAAAAAATTTAAACCAACAGGGTGAGTAATTTAACATTCATTAAATTGCATTGGAAAAAAATTCAATATACGGAGCAAAAGAAACTATATCCTTACTTTACAAAACAAGATGAATACCGGAAGATATGAATTCAAAGTTCTGAAGTATATCTAGGGAAATACCTGTAATCTAGTAGTATAGGAAAATGTACTTAATATTCATAAAGTGGGGCTCAGGGTGGGGCTCAGCAGGCAGCATGCATGCCTACTATGCATAAAACCCTGTGTTAGACACCCATTACCATGTAGTCTGAGCATGGTGGTACACACTTGTAATCAGCATGCATTGCTAACACGCACAAAGCCCCGAGTTCCACTCCCATTATCATGTAGTCTGAGCATGGTGATACGCATCTATAATCTTAGCACTCAGAGTGAGGAGGATCAGAACTTCAAGGTCAACTTCAGCTACAACGTAAATTTAGCCATATTTAAATCAGAGCTTTATATTTTAGAGTTAATATCTAAGTCACAAACAAGTTACATTCTGGTGGAAGGACCAATAACATCTGGAACTGTCAAGGTGTTCATATCTTAACAAAAGACCTGACAATCAAAAGAAAAAGAAAGTGATGGGCATGCACTAGAGTAGGAATTACACACACGCGCACACACACACACACACACACACACACACACACACACACACACACATACGAGAATTAGACAGATTAGGAGAATCTCAAACTCACCAGTAACCACAAATGCAGGGTGAGCAGTGAGCCACACCTTCACATTACAGATGACAGGGAAAGTTGGACTCAATCAAGACCAATGTGACAGTACAGCACCTATAAAATTCACTGCTTAAAGAGCTGTAATCTAACACATCCATTTATGGGTGTAGCTCTGAGAAACTCTCAAAATCCATTCCATGACATTTGCAAGCATAGACACTGCAGATGTATTTCCTGGAAACTGGAGGCAAGTTACACAAATGCCACATTATGCATTTGAAACTTTTACAAATATGTGTTTTACAAAAATACCTACATATCCACAAAGTACATGTCAGTCATTAGAAGGGCTCAGAAATGAAGGGGGCCAAAAGAGAGAAGAATAAGCTCTGCTAGCACTGAGAATCGAACTCTTTCATCTACTGAGCAGGACCATGAGGTTCAAAGGGAAACTGTAGCTGTGCGTTATAACAAGGAATTACTAAGAATGTAATTAATGATTATTCTGAGATGCTATTAAGTGACATAAAAGAAAATGTTAATGTTTTTGAATAATAAAAATCCTCCGTTTTCTCTTTGCTATGAAAATGTGGTTGTGGTAAAGTTTTCTTCAAATCCAACAAAGGATGCAGAGCACACCACTAGCTGACACTAGCTTTAACACTTTCGCTGAGCTCCAATTTCCAAAGTGCAGCAGATGAGCAAAGTCACTAGCTAGAGATATTGTTGGAGCTGCTGCATTCTGAGATTCTTTCTACCTTATAATATTTCCTTTCTACATTTTCCTTAGGAATTCTGCTCCGTTTTGAGGGCTGAGTAGGGGTGATAGCCTGAATGAGCTTTGAGACTGAAGGTATGAAGTCTTTCAAGTAATTCCTGCAGGAAAATTCTCAAAGCCATACTTTATCTTGATAAACCCTGAATATACACGGACTTGCTTATGCTGGCTGAAACTTGTTTTCTTTGCTCACTAGCCACATAAGAAGACTGACTTATTTAGGACTATTTCACTCTCTCTGCATATGTTTGTTCTCTTGCTTTTCTGACCAGTCTCAAGCCTATGCATGTAAAGTCTTGTTTACTACTAGACAAAGCTGTTCCACTTTTGTAATGACCTTGTTACTGCTGGAAAACGACGATTGCTCTGTTTGGGGATTTTGGTGATCCCACCTTAACTGTCTTTCTCTCCCACTGTCCCAAGAGCAAACTCAGACACAAAGTCCTGGAATCCACTCATCAAGCTATGTCATGCAGCATCATGTATATAAGTATCAAGCATGTGTTCAAGCAAGCGTATCAAGAAAGCCATGAAGTCCACATTTAGAACCCATAGGCTTATACCAACCAGTCTTCAAGTCTCAAACTATGTTTCATATATTTATATGAAAAACTAATATATATACACACACACACACACACACATGCACACACATGACATAGCATGACGACAAATACACACAACATATAAATATATGTGTATATATATTTGTCATTACCAAATATATAATACAAAGCAACTTAGGAAAAGAAAAGAAGTGTTTGCATACTCACAATTTGAAACAGCCTAGTCCTTCATGGTGGAATGTGTGGTATTGCTTGCTTTCATAAGCAGTAGCTCAGGGGCATAGAGGTGAAAATGCTGGTGCTCAGCTTACACAGTTCACATCTTTTTCTAGTTTGTTTGTACTGGGATTCTAGCCTGTGGTATTGTGCTGCCCACTTTCAAGGTGTGTCTTCAGTCTTCTGTAAACCTCTATGAAAACACCTTCATAGATGTATGTATAGTGATTCCAAATAATATGGCTAACACAGAAGATTAAGTTTAAGTACCACAATGAACCTACCAAATCATGTCTATAGGCTGACCTTTTCCTTTGCTTGCATATATATATATATATCTCCATATTATAATTTAATCAGAAATTCCATCATTTCTTTCTTTAAAGTACTCCCAGGTACCTCTCCCTGTTTTCTTTCCAATTTATAACCTCAGTTTTTATTGATTATTGCTATATTCATATAGGGGTGTGTGTGTGTGTGTGTGTGTGTGTGTGAGAGAGAGAGAGAGAGAGAGAGAGAGAGAGAGAGAGTTTACTTTTCAGGACCCTGGATTCCTTCATTGTCCAGATCTCTAAAAGCAGTGATCAATCATTATCTAAAGCCAGAGACTGACTTGGAATACTCTCCGCACTGCTCCATACTTGTGTTCTTTGAGTGAATTTCTTGAATTTCTCTGCCTCTGTTTTTCCTCAGTGCTGTTCGGAGAAAACAGTAGTAATCTATCACACATTTGATATGAGGATTAAGAAGCAATAAACACTCATTCCATTTTTGTTCTTGTTATTAATATGTTATTAAAATTAATATTAAAACTTCTGGGGGTTGTGCTAGCTTTGCCACATTAGAGGCAGAACCTCTATCCTGTGTTGTATCTAACTTCCTAGGATTCAACCATCTCTTATTCCACTGAGTAAGAGACAAAGTTTCTACACTCAAACCCTACTCACTAGATTCTTTGTGTCTCACCTGCCACTCTCTTTTATTTTGATAGTTAGGACCCAGTCTTTTCAGAGAATTCTGGTCTCTAATAGCTCATTTCGATTTTCAAGTTGTCTGGCTCCCAAGGCACATAAGTTTCTCCTCAACTCGATTATCTTCACACTTACAAATGGGAAACTGAGAAACATAGGCAAGAGAACCTCAAGGAGTGTATGAACTCAGTTGTAAAAAGAACAAAACCAACATCCATATACCTTCTGGTGGATAACTCACCAACTGAGATGATACTAATAAACTCTTTTATTTGGTTTATGTTAATGTGTCACTGACAACAGTCTTAAATATAGTGTCTTGGATGAGTTGAGAATAAGAATATTTTATGAAAAATTCCAAACTACATTTGGCACAAGTATGATTGAAAACCAGGCAGTCCAACCAATGTGTCTAAATATGTGAGCTACACAATACTTCATTAGTTTTACATTCATCTTGGTGTAAATCTGATAATATATGAGAAAACTAAGTATTCCTATAGAACAAATGATATCCCATAAAGCTAGAATCCTCAAGAATGAACGGACATAAAAATTAAGTATTGCACAACTCCAGCATGGACTTGATCATGAGAAAAGTTAATAATGTAATGTCCAGTGGAATCTTAAAAAAATAAAGCTGAATCTACTACTAACCACATCAACCCCATGAACCTTGCACCCTTGATGATCTCCCAGCCTTGGTAACCCCACACAGGTATGGTATCCATAAAATGGCCATGTCTGTGTTAACTTATAAGCAATATCTATACTGCATGGTGTACTGATTCCAGGTTTATGCACTCTTAAAATATATTGTGTTTATAAAGATACTATTTGCTTTTTCTTTGACAACTTCATAGCTAAAATATTCAAATTGGCATTTTCTTGCAGACTTCAAAGACTGAGAAGTATGTTCTATTATACAAAAGGAAGGCATTTACATAGATAACAATATGCCTTAACCTTAGGTAAGGATACTCAAGTTCTGCCCTTACAAATGTGTTTTCAATGCCTGAGCTCAGAAAAAAACTCTCTCTAATGTAAAACTTCAGTATCTGTTTCTTCTGGATGCTGTGAGGTGGATAGAGTTGAAGAGATGAGAATAAGCCTGGCTTTTCAATGGTTTGCTAGTAGCTGAGTGTTATCGCAGGATAGTAGGCTCTCCATCTTGCATGAATTCTAGACTGCCAGGAGCTAATGTACACATATATCCACTCATGCCTAAATATATTATCCAGCCCACACCCAAGGCAATCTGTTAGACCTCAATGTTCAGATATAATTTCTGCAAACCCGCAAATGGGCATACACAGATACTCAAATGCTTCTTAATAATAGATAGCAAGTCTAAAGTCCTGCTGAGTAATCTTATTTGTTTAAAGGAGTCAATGATAAAAGCCTAGACTTCTTATAAATCTCTCTACTGCTTTACATTATTGATCAATTTAGTCATGAAATTTAGGTATAATGACTGTGATCTTTCCTCCCAAAGCAAGTCCTCATTTACTGATTTAAATATTGACCACAGTAGATGAAAAGCGTAAAGGCTATAATGATATACTCCTATAAAACATCAAGCGAAGAGAAGCATTGCCTCAAGAAACAACACTAAGCAGTTCAGTCATACTTAGAGGGCAGCGATCTCAATATATTTTATATCCCTGGTATCTAAGAAAACATCCATGAGCTCAAAACTCTGTGTGTGTGTGTGTGTGTGTGTGTGTGTGTGTGTGCATGTGTATGTGTGTGTACATGTGTGTGCATGTGTGTACATGTGTCTGTGTGTGTGTGTATTAATTCCAACTTTCCTTTTCCATTTTAAAATATAAATATTACAATTTACTTTCCATTTCATTCTATTTTCTCTCTTTCTCGCTTACCTTTTTTCAATATCTTTTTTACTGCAGCTTTGATCCCAGGACCCAGAGCAAATCAGCTCCCTCCTGACTCTCTCTCTTCCCTGCTGCCAAACGTGGGACTGAAGGTTTCCTTAAAAGAGAAACTGAAATTTAGTTTTGGGACAAATACTCATGTAGTGGTAGCTGGCCTTCAACTATTCATCCTCCTGCATCAACTTTCTGAATGCAGAGATTACTGTTGACCACAACCACATTAATTTAGAAATTGTCAAATCTTACATGATCAGATTTTGTTCTCTGAAGTAAGGAAGTGGACAAAAATCTTCAAAATTATTTCTGCCTTGGAGGATGTCAGTAGTGGGGGTTGAATAAATCTTACTAGAGAAGAGAGCTTATGACCATGAAATGTAAATAAAACAAACACAGCAGAAACAACAAAACCAATGATCCTGTAAGCTGTAATCATACCTCAGAAGAACCACATAATTGTAATTATGCTTAATAATTGTAAATATGCTGAAGTGAGATGAAATGTGTAGAAAATGTGTCCATCTGAAACTCGGTGGGGTGGAATCGTATTTCATAACCACAAGCCTAGGCAGTAATGAAATCTCTGCTATATCAGCGTGACCTTTTAAACTGTGCCAGTGTTGACCAAATCAAGGAACTCTTTTGAAAGCTTAGATAGAAGATAAACAAGGAACTACAAGGACCATGACACATGCTTCAATAAGCCAAACCAAGCCTGTTTGTATCTTGACCAAACGCCTATGTCTGGGAAATAAGAATATCTTACAAAAATGCCCTGGAGAGTTAATTTTTTCCTTGATCTCTTGAAGATTGTATGTTACTTTAAAGCAATAACCATAGGTTAGTAATGATAACAGCTACCTTTTCACAAACACCCATCAAAGTTGCTTCGTATATCCTGCTTATTGATTATATTGAAGACACGTCCAGTGTTTGCCTAGAAGCCATCAAATAGAATGTAGATACATGTAAGTTTATATATACATGTTTATATTTTATGTTTACATATCCATATTTATAATAAAGATTTAAAATAAAGTCAATATCTTTAAACATAAACCAGTGAAATCCAGTGCTTATGTGGGGTAAATCTAATTCAGAACCCCAAATATTTACCTGTTAATGTTCTCCCTTCAGCATCTCACCCACAGCACACCTACCGGAGCAGAGGCAGTCGGAGAACAATTCCTCTACTGCAGGATACCTTTTCTTTCTGCAAATCTTCTGCAGGTAAGTAATTCTGACCTGTCATTTGGATTTGTCATTGGACAGATTTCTCTCCAGGTGTCTGATTGTGTTTGTTCTAGCAGCTTAGCTACATGATCCACCAAGTAGCCAACGGTCAACTTGTTTGGAAGTCTACAGTAGACTTCTAGCATGAGGGCAACATTATAAAAGAAATCTAAGTAAATGAATTGTAATAAATGGTCTTTATTTGTCAGGAAAATAGTATAAGTTTTTGGTTTTCTCTGAGTCTAAAATGATGTGGTTTTAAAAATGAGAGCCACTTTGCTATTGTAGTTTTAATTTAAAAATCATGCCACAATTTAATTGATACATGCTCATAATAAAATTCCCACCACTATCTTTGCCAATGGGATGTTGTATTTTATAAAAAGAAAGAAAGAACCAGGCTATGTTTGGTAGAAGTGCAGAAGTGCGGTATGGTGCAGGGCGGGCCCATGTTGAGGCATCCCTTCCCCCTGAGGGACCAGCCATAAGACGGATATAATATGGAATAGAGTTTATTTAGGACATGGAGAGGGGAGTTGAGGGGAGACAGAGACACGAGGGGGGGAAGAGAGAGAGAGAGAGAGTAAAGGAGGAGGAGGAGAGGCTGGCCATGAGAGAGAGTGAAAGAATAAGAGAACGAAGAGGGGGACAAACAACCCCATTTATAGCCAGATAGCTGTGAGAGGAGCCTAGAAGGAATGCTAACAAATGGGACGTTCCCTGAAAACTGAATACATTTAGGCATGTTCTGTTTGACAGCTTGGCAGCACAAAGTGAGTCTGGCAGCAAAGACAACAGCAACTCCACAAGCCCAGTGTGAGGGGACAATACTTTAAGGGCATTAGAAAGGAAAGGAAAGTGTAAATCTGAGGGGAATAACTCATCCTAAATTATTGAGAAAATCTGATAGCTTCACCAAGCTAAGCCTTCTGCTTTAGAATGACAGATAGAAAACTTTACATGAAACTCTGGATGCCAGCCAGCCTTCCGTTCTTTGGCATTCTCACAAGCTACATCCTTGTTCACTGCACACACACTCTTGTTGCCATCACCCTAGCTCTATTACTTTTTTGTATTGTAGGACAGCATTTAATGTGAGATCTCCCCTTTCAGTAAGGTTTTAAATATACAGCACAGCTTTGCTAATTACAGGTGTGTTGTCATACAGCTGGTCCCTGGAGCTTACTCCTCTTACTTTACTGAAGGCCTGGAGCTACTATTCTGAGCTCCTGTGAGGCCCTCGATTAACAGACCATATAGCACTGAATCTATGCACTGTTCATCACTCTATTCTGGCTTATTTCATACAACAATGTCCTTGGGTTTATAGATATTGTCACACATGGCAGGAATTCTTTCCTTATACATATATACACATAATATATATTAGTCCCCATACCTTGGCTTCTGTGAATATAGTTGGGTGAATATAGAATATACACATTTCTTTAAGATTTGAGCAGTGTACTGGGTTTTCATCGAATTTTTACTAGAGGTGAAACGGAGTTTTCTAGACTAATTCTGGCTCCATGGCTCCAGAGTTTCCCTCAGGGATATCAATTTCCTCAGTTTTCTAAGTCACCCATGCACAATATCTGTAAGTACGTGAAGTCTGAAAAGCTTCAGTGAAGAAGCAAAGGCAAACAGTGTACAGGTGACAGCTCCCTCCATGTTTTGAGAGTTGAGGCTTATTCAGATCTGTCTATTGAGACTCTGAGTAGACCAGAGAAGTATGAATCTGGCACCACTGCCATCTAAGCCATCCTTGCTGGGAAAGTCAGTGAAGTGGCAATAAATGTTCTCCATTAAGGGTTTTAGACTCACAAAATATTATAGATTATCACAAATACATTTTTGCTGATTTTTCCCGTGCAGAAAAACAAAGATAATTTAATTATGTGTAGCTGATCATGCTGAGTGACTCATTTGTTACAAAATTAGAGGCAATCAATAAGTTATTCTCGCTGGAAAGCCACTAAGTCCTCTGTTTCTATAATGGTCCTGTTACAGGAATGTTAAATATTTTAAACTCTGGTCTCAAAATTATTAATATAGAAAATTATGTAAGTCCTTTGTTAGAATGTTAAACTCTTCACTACTTGATGTCAGTACCAGCCCCTTTGTTTAATTATATACCAAGGCATCAAGAAATGTAAAGACTGGGTCTAGCAACAGTCACTCATAGATGAGGGCAAGGCTTTGAGGGCTCCTGCCTAGGGAGCTATTGCCAGTTGAGGGCTGTTGAGGAAAAGGAAGTCACTGTTTTCAGTGACAACTGGTAAGGTGCTTATGCTCTATACCCATGCCCATGTGGGCAGCTCTGCTTAAATTCAGTGAGTCACAAAACCAAACCTGAAACAAAGCATAGAACATAGAGGGAGGTGAACTTGTTGGGAGAATAGGGGGAGGGGAATGGGGAGCTAAAAAAGAGAGATCAAGAGAAAACAAAGAAAGATGCCACCATAATTCCTGACTTCCAAAGCTGAACTTACTCACGGACTTTTAAAACATGAATTATTTTATTTTATACTTTATATTATATTTTACTTACTTTATTTCATTAAAAACTGTATGGTAACAGATCCATAGACTGGATATAGGGGTGGGGTATGATTAAGGAAATTATCAACTTACTAGCAAATGCTGGAGATAGAGGGCTTTTAAATTTCTTCTTTGCATTATTTATAATTTTCCAGATGTTTTCTAGGCCTCACGTGTAATTTTTGCAATGAGAAATAACTGTACTCTATATATTTCCAATTAAAGTAAAATAAAACACTCCAATATTGTTTTTAACTAATGTGTGGCCCAAGATACCTTTTATGAAAAATTGCCACAGGACAGATCACATAGGTTGTAAATTTCAATCGCCATGAAACATCATCTATTTGCGGGACACTGAGTTAGGTTCATTAAATCCAATAAAAAGGTATAACACCTTGCTTTGGGGTGGGTAGGCAAAATGTGGGCAAAGAGGATTCACGAACTAGTGGATACTGTAGGTCTAGGAGAAGACACTGGAGGATAAAACGTTTCCATTTCTTCTTCTTAGAGTCAGACTAGAGAATGTCAACCCAGGCAGAAATATGGGAAGAATCACAAATGTCTGCTAAACTTAACTCTGAGCACAGAGAAAAGTAGAACATTTTGGTATTTGTCACTTCAGGCCATTCCTTCCTGGATTGGTGATGGCCCTGCAGGTAATGAATAGATTCACAGTGGACTCTCTACTAGGAATACTATTCTTGCCTATGTCTTTATATCTCACCTCTTACAGAGGTGGAAAATTCCAGAAAGATATGAGAAACATTTTTCTTGCAGGCAAATCCATTAATGATTAACTGCAATGTCACCAAAACATCTAAAAGAGCAGAGGCAGGAAGGCCCTGCTAACTCTTAGGCCTACTGCTGGCAACTGGCCAAACCCAGGTTGATCCTTTAAGTTGTTAGTTCTGGGTCACATTGCAGGGCTTCCTCTTTCCAGAATTTCCACAGAGCAGTCCACTGTCATTGCCTGATGAAAGCCCAAGCTTTTCTCTTCTCCTGAGCAAGGTAGCTCAGGAATGAATTCACCCTTTCCTCTGTTTCCTTGGTTCAAAGACAATTGTATTGACTCTTTTAGTAGGTAGGAGCTTATTTCACTTGCATCAAGATATAACTAGACATAATATTATAGACATGAAAAGAAAATGAAAATTGGGAATAAAACTGAGTTTCTAGTCATGACAGTTCTGACACAGCATGAAGATAACTTACATTACATTACATTTATAATTTATAAAAATTATAAATCTTCAAAAATGGCTTTGGGCTTTTGAACTACACTACAGTTTTTGTTTCATTCTATTTTAGTGGTAATAAGGACAAGTGTGAAAGGTTAATGAAGATTAATGTGTTTTTCCTCATATTCCCTGCCCTTGCTTCCTTTGGTTAGATGCACTTACCTCCTCAGCAAACGCCTAAAATTTCTCAAGGAATCTGTTGTGTCACAACATTTTTAAAAAATTTACCACCAATACTCATTCAAGTGCCCAGTATATTATGATTTTTTTTCTATTTTGATACTTTATTTACATTTCAAATGTTTCCCCCTTTCCAGATCTCCCCTTTGGAACCTCCCTATCCTCTCCCCTCCCCCTGCCTCTATGAAGGTATTCCCCCACCCACCCACCCATCCACTCTCGTCTTCCCCCCTTGGCATTCTCCTATCCTGGGGCATTAACACCCTCAGGCCCAAGAGCCTCTCTTCCCTCTGATGGCCAACAAGATCCTCCTCTGCCACATGTTTGTCCAGCACCATGGGTCTCTCCATGTGCATTCTTTGGCTGGTGATCCAGTCTCCGGGAGCATCAGGAGGTCAGGCAAGTTGGCTTTGTTGCTCGCTCCATGAGGCTGCCAACTCCCTCAGTTCCTTCACTTCCTTCTCCAACTCCTCCATCTGTGACCTCATGCTCAGCCCAATGGCTGCTGTGAAGTGACTCTTGGGTATTCCAAACTTTTGGGCTAATAACCACTTATCAATGAGTACACACGGTATTCATTCTTTTGTGACTGAGTTACCTTGCTCAGGATGATATTTTCAAGTTCTATCCATTTGCCTGCGAATTTCATGAAGTCATTGTCTTTAATAGCTGAGTAGTATTCCATTGTATAAATGTACCACATTTTCTGTATCCATTCCTCTGTTGAGGGACATCTGGGTTGTTTCTAGCTTCTGGCTATTATAAATATGGCTGCTATGAACATAGTGGAACATGTATCTTTATTACATGTTAGAGCATCTTCTGGATATATGCCCAGGAGAGGTATAGCTGAGTCCTCAGGTAGTATTATGTTCATTTTTCTGAGGGTCCACCAAACTGATTTCCAGAGAGGTTGTATCAGCTTGCAATCCCACCAGCAATGGAGGAGTGTTCCTCTTTCTCCACACCCTCACCAGCATCTGCTGTCAACTGAGCTTTCGATCTTAGCCATTCTGACTGGTGTGAGGTGGAATCTCAGAATTTTTTTGATTTGCATTTTCCTGATGACTAAGGATGTTGAACATTTCTTTAGGTGCTTCTCAGCCCTACAAGTTTCCTTGTTTGAGAATTTTCTGTTTAGCTCTGTTCTCCATTTTTTGATAGGGTTATTTGGATCTCTGAAGTCTAGCTTCTTGAGTTCTTTGTATATATTGGATATTAGGCCTCAATCAGACGTAGGATTGGTAAAGATCTTTTCCTAATCTGTTGGTTGCCATTTTGTCCTATTTACAGTGTCCTTTGCCTTACAGAAGCTTTGTAATTTCATGAAGTCCCATTTGTCGATTCTTGATCTTAATGTATAAGCCATTGGTATTCTGTTCAGGAACTTTTTCCCTGTGCCCATTTGTTTGAGACTATTCCCCACTTTCTTTTCTATTAGATTCAGTGTATCTAGTTTTATGTGGAGGTCCTTGATCCACTTGGACTTGAGCTTTGTACAGGGAGATAGGAACGGATCAATTCGCATTCTTCTACATGTAGACTGCCAGTTGAACCAGCACCATTTGTTGAAAATGCTGTCTTTTTTCCACTGGATGGCTTTAGCTCCTTTGTTAAAGATCAAGTGACCATAAATGTGTGGGTTCATTTCTGGGTCTTCAATTCTATTCCATTCGTCTACCTGCCTGTCACTGTACCAATACCATGCAGTTTTTATCACTACTTCTCTGTAGTACAGCTTGAAGTCAGGGAGGCTGATTCCCCCAGAAGTCCTTTTATTGTTGAGAATAGTTTTTGCTATCCTGGGTTTTTTGTTATTCCATATGAATTTGAGAATTGCTCTTTCTACGTCTAAGAAGAATTGAATTGGAATTTTGATGGGGATTGCATTGAATCTGAAGATTGCTTTCAGCAGGATGGCCATTTTAACTATATTAATCCCTGCCAAGTGTCACAACTTTTAAGTTGCAAAATAGACTTTAGAAAATCATGTAAAAAAAAACATATTCATGAAGGCCTTAAAATAAAACTTTCCAAAAAGGTATTTTTTATTTTAATTTGTAAAATCAAAATGAAAATGTGTGCAGTTTAACAGATGTAAACACACACACACACACACACACACACATAAACAAACAAACAAACACCAAAACAAAACAAAACACAACCAACAATGATGAAAGAATAACTTGGAATTAAAATAGTCATAGAACCAAATGAAACAGAAGGCTGGCAAGGAAAAGATCAAAGTTTCCCCAAGGCTATCTCAGTACCTGTAGAATAAATATCTGTCTCCAACCCAACCACACCAGATACAGATAACTAGATAATGTTGCCAGAAGTCAGGACTCCATGCAGCTCTTTCCCTAGGAAATGAGCACTTTGAGCAGGTGCCTTCAAGTTACAAAAGGAGGCTCATTCCCTACCACACTATAGGAATGACCAGAACTTCACCAAGTTTAAGTGAGAACATCCTCCCCTTCAACTCTCACCACTTATATGAATCTGGAAATCAACAAAAACTTGGCTGGCTTATGCTGACTTCAGGAAGTCAGTATACTCAGTTCCCATGTCCAGAAAGAGGTATCATACTTCCATAGACACCAGAGGGGTCAGACACCCAGAAGCTCTGAAGACCCAAGCCTGGTGATCCTTTAGCAGTTGGGATTTAAAAAGATGTCCCAGGGGAACAAAACAGAGAGTCCTGAAACAGTGTTTGTTTCCTTCCATCAGATCAAATGAGAACTCAACATGTAATCTTTATTTTCAGTTATAGAAGCATAATATTGCCCACTCTGGCTTGGCTTGTAAAACTCAGCTACTATACTTTATACCTTAGCAATGTATGCTTAGATTGTTTCCAGTTTTTCACTATCGAAATCATGCAATGATAATAATGTATATATACATACATGTCTATTCCTCTGGAAGAGATATCCCTAAATAAAAATTCAATATATTTTTTAATACAAGGAATGGTCCTACTAGACCATTCATTGTATTGCTGGAACAAGCTGTTTGTGAACTAGGACTTTTGTCTATTCTGTTTTGTGTTTGCACAGTAAGTCTGTTTTTAACAAATGATTCACACTTATATGTGTGAGTCTGAGCTCTCTTTAAAGTGTGTTTATCTTCCATACAATCACATAAGCTCCATTTCTGCTGAATAAACTCACCTGAGGAATACCAAAGGGAATGTGAAACCACAGAACAGGGATCCTTGCCCTAGAGATCTTCGCCATTGCCTGCATGTTTTACAGCATAATTTTGAGTCCTGTGTTGATTACTTTTCTTGTTAATGTATTTGAATCACAGTTTGAGGATGCAGTCTATCATACAGAAGTCACACTGTTTCCTAGACATGAGGCACAGATGAAACCTGAGCATCAGTTTCTGCTCTCCTTTCTATTCTGTCTCACAGGATGGCACCATCTACATTTTGGGTCAGTCTCCTACCTCAATTGTCCCAGTATAGAAGTTCCTCACAGGCAAATCCAGAGGTTTTTCTCCGAGATGACTCTAGATCTTGTCAAGTTGACAATGTTAACCATATGATCCTCTGCTACCCACAGGTGTGTTAGTGACAACCCTTTGTCCCCCAGCATCATCATCAGTGAATTTTAAAGCAGGTATCAGCTAGCAAGGTAAACAGACATTGACAGAAGTAAATATGATTCATTGTGATACAGGGTAATGAAAATAAGAGGGCCAGAAGGGCAGAAAGGATGGCAAAGGCATAAGAATGCCTTTACTTAATTTTGCCTGGGCCATTTGACTGGGGTGACAGGTGACATGTTCATACTCAGAGAACTCCAGCCGCCTCTCAGTTTTACTTCACTTGTGAACAGCCTGCATCATTAGCCTCCCAGGTTTACTCTTAACACCTGTCAATCCCAACAAGCCTAGCAGATGAGTGTGTCAGTTATTTCTAGTGGATATCTGAATCCTGATACATTATTAGGCTTCAGTTAGGGTCTGACATTTCAAAGATGTCACTGAAATGTTCACACTGCCATTTCTTTTCCTTTTAATTTTTTTACCCAGAGCAGCTCAGATGATTCTAGTCAAATGCCAGAAACTTCTCTTTTCTTTTTTATATTCACCAAATGACTTATCAACAAAAAGCAAAATTCAGGACAGGGAACTTTTTCCTATGGGATATTAAAAATCTAGCTCACGTGATCTGTGAGTTTAATATTTAAACTGTAAGCTAAATATGATCATGGACTATATCCTCCTGGTGGAAAAGACAAATGGGGAAGAAAATGGAGAGCACCAGGGTACCCCCAAGGCTGTTCTTGAACTGTTCTGAATATAGAAGGTATTATATTTCATTTCCCTAAGCCAATAAGTAGAAAATATCTCATAAAAATATGTTTGGAGGAGAAAGAAAAGCTTAGTGAAATAAATGAAATAAAAACCATATGAAAAACGTTTTCATTCTTATTTCTTGTTTTATTTTTTATTAATCATTTTATTTGTTTACATTTCAAATGGTATCCCCCTTCCCAGTTACCCCTCTATAACCACCCTAGCCCATCTCCCGTCTTCCTCCTCCCCTTTGCCTCTATGAGGGTGCTCCTCCACCCACTCACCCACTCCTGCCTCACCCCTCTAGCATCCCCTTACACTGGGCCATCAAGCCTCCACAAGACCAAGGGCCTCCCCTCCCATTGATGTCAGATAAGACCATCCTCTGCTACATATGTGGCTGGAGCCATGGGACTCTTTGGGTGGTGGCTTAGTCCCTGGGAGTTCTGAGTGTTCAGGTTAGTTGATATTGTTCTTCCTATGGGGTTGCAATCCCCTTTAGCTCCTTCAGTCCTTCCTCTAGTTCTTCCATTAGGGTCTCCAGGCTCAGTTTAATGGTTGGCTGTGAGTATCTGCATCTGTATTAGTCAGGTGCTGTTAGAACCTCTCAGGAAACAGCCATACCAGACTGCTATCAGCAAGTACTTCTTGGCATCAGCAATAGTGTGGGGGTTTGGTGTCTGCAGGTGGGTTGGATGCTAAGAAAGGGCGGTCTCTGGATGGTCTTTCCTTCTATCTGTGTTCCATTTTTTTGTCCCTGTCTTTCCTTTGGACAGGAACATTTCTGGGTTAACAATTTTAAGATGGGTGGGTGGCCCCATCCCTCAACTGGAGGCTGTGCCTATCTACTGGAGGTGATCTCTACAGGTTCTATCTCCCCTTTGTTGGGTATTTTGGCTATGGTCACCTCCTTTGGGTCCTGGGAGCCTATTGCTTCCCTGGCATCTGGGACTTTCTAGTGGCTATCCCAGTTCCTCATTCCCCCCGCTGCTACATATTTCTATTCAATTTTCTGACTCTCTGTTCTTCTTTCCTGTTCCTTTCAATACTTGATTTTGCCACCCCTTTCTCCTCCTCCTCTCTGCCTCCCAGGTCCCTCCATCCCTCTACATCCTGAGATTATTTTGTTTCCCCTTCTATGTAGGATTGAAACATTCACACTTTGATCTTTCTTATTCTTCAATATGCTAGTATACTGCAGATGAGCAGCTAATAATTTCTCTGACAGACTAATAACTCAACATGTCTTGGTTTGGACTATGTGATCCAAGAGATCAGTGGTTTAATAAGGGCTAGGCACATAGCTCACTCAGAAAGTGCTTGATGCATAAGCTTGAAGCCTTAAGTTTGACCTTAGAGCCCTTGTTAACAAAACTGCATATGGTGGTGTATTCTTATAATTCCATGCTGCAGAGGCAAAGACAAATGGATCCCTACTTGATGAGCTCCAAATCAGTGAAAGACTCTGTCTCAAAACCAAACAAACAAACAGATACACTGAACCTGAAAGAAAAGGAAATGGGAGAATAGTCTTAGACACTTACACAGAAGACAACTTCATGAACAGAATATGAATACTGCAGGCACTAAGATCAACAATTAATAAATGTGATCCTCATGAAACTGAAAGGCTTCTATAAGGCAAAGGACACCGTCAATATCCTACTGAGTGGAAAAAGATATCACCAACTCCACAGCTGACAGAGGGCTGAGAAACTAGACATCAGCAAACTGAATAATCCAAACTAAAATGGGGTACAGATTTAAATAGAGAATTCTCAATAGAGGAATTTCACATGGCCAAGAAACACACACACACACACACACACACACACACACACACACGTTCAATATCCCTAGCAATCAGGGAAATGAAAGTGAAAGTCAAAACAACTCTGAGATTCCATCTTATACCTATCAAAATGGCTAAGATCAAAAATACAAGTGACAGCTCATGCAGGGAGGATATGGGACAGGGGGACTATTCTTCCACTGCTGGTGGAGGTACCAACTTATACAGCCACTTTGAAAATGAATATAGTTATTTCTGAGAAACTTGGGAATTGATCTTATTAGCAAACAGGCACACACATGGACAGCTGAAAGTGACTGCGTGCCCATCAGGCACATCTACATCCAGGTTTCGAGGGATCCTGAAACAAGACACATCATCTCTAGTTGCCCAAGAGGTGACACACTGTTGCTCCTGTCCCATGTCTCTTTGTGCCTTCATCACAGCCCCAATAAAAGTCATGTCTCCCTACCCCTAGGCTCTTCTTTCCTCTCTCTCAGAGGCTGCCTCTGTGAGCCCTCCCTTTAACATACTTCCCACGTGAGACCTGTTGCTTAGTGTGATCTTGTCGGGAACCACAGGCCAGTCCCATCAGCTCTGCATTAAGATCCAGGTATGCCACTCCTGGGAATATCCCTAAAGGACACTCCATCTTCTCATAAAGGAACTTGTTCAACTATGCTCATAGCAGCTTTTTTCATAATAACGAGAAACTGGAAACAACCTAGTTGTTCCTCAGCCAACCAGAAGATAAAGGAAATGTGTTATATTTGCACCGTGGTGTCTTACTTTGCTGTTAAAAACCATGACATGAAATTTACAGGCAAGAAGGTGAAACCAGAACAACAACAACAAAAAAATCATCCCAAGTGAGGAATTCCAGGCCCCAAAAGACAAGCATGGCTCACACTCATTTATAAATGGAGATTAGCTATAAAGTAAAAGACAGATTTTGCATGTATTGTGGAGCAGGATGGGGTTAAGTGCAGGAGGGATCAGGTTGGGGAGAGGAAGGAAAAAATACTGGGAGAAACAACTTGAAATGTGTGGCGAGATGGAAACCTACTGCAATTTTATGCAAAGTCCATGGAATCTACAAGAGTAACCATAGCAAAGACTCCTAGTAATGGGGCACAGGGAGCCTGTACTCGCTAGCTTCTGTAACTAGGCAAAGCCTGAAGCAGACAGAGTGGTACAGTAATCCAGCCAGGATGCTTTTCACCTACAGTTTGTCCTTCCTGCTAAGTGTTCTGCAGAGCCAAACATTAGATATCAGGTGGAGTTCTCGAGGAGTCCTGTGGAGGAGGGGGAGGAAGAATCAGAGGAACCAGAGGGGCCAGGGTCACCAGAAGAACATAGTCAGGGTCCTTGTATCTGCTTTTGCAGTCGGGTCCCCTCCTGGAATTAAGGAAGATAAAAGAACAAAGAAGCAAGAAGACTGTGGGCAAGAAGCACACAGTCAATTAAATCAAGAGAGCACATTTATGATTTGGGTGCCCTAGTTTAGATAACAGGGTAACAGGATCTTCCCTCTTATATCCTTTACTGGTTGGCGGACAAACATCAGACATCTGAAGAAGCAGGATAGGAGGTGTGTTCTGGGACTTAGGAACATGAACAGTTTTATCCTGCCAGCAAGGTGGAACTCTCTCCTGTGATGACTGAACTCAGGAAATGACCTCCTAAAAGCATAAGCTTAACAATGATGCAATGAATCCTCATATTTAGATTTTTTCTAAATCTAATTACCTTGAGTGGTAATTCCTCAGACAGCCTTAAACTATTAACATTACTGTTGCATCACTGTTGTGTTAGATTGCTTCTCAAAGAACTTGAAAAAATTGTGTGTGTGTGTGTGTGTGTGTGTGTGTGTTTATATTGCTGGAAACAAAATATATGAACAAGAAACATTTGAAAGAATAGTCTGCTTTCAAATTATTAAGAATAAACAACCTTAAGAATCAGCCTACCTGTTGTCAATCTCAGTGCTGATACTTACTGTGTTGTGACTCTGGGCAAATCACTTGACACTTATTTCCGGAGAAGTAATAAAAGTCCCCTTTTTGTATTGCTGCTGTGCTGATTCAGCATTTAAAAAGAGAAAGACTGAGTCAGTGTTTGCCAATCAGAAAGCAACTCAGTGAGGAATCCAGTTCATAGACCACTTTCATCATTGTCAGCTCCCAAAAAACTTCCAGACAAATGGCTAACTGTAGGGCCTCTAAACTCACTCAGTACTTGTGGCTCTTCTCACCCTGCCCCCTACCCTAAACCACTACAGCCCAGAGACTTCCCCCTCCCCCTTCTTGTTCTCTAAAAGCCTGGCCTTTGATCATGCACTCTGGATTCTCTTTGGCCTCTCAGTTCCCTCTCTTGACCCCCAGCTCCTGGCTTTTGTTACCTCCTGTGGGCCCCCGCTCTCCTCTCAGTTCTCTTGTCTCCCACTCTCTCTTCTCTCATGGCCCCATTCAGTCTGGACACTTCCACATGCCTCTGACTGTTTTTTCCCTCATGTCTACAGTAAAATCCTTCTTCTCAATCATACCTTGGAGCAGCCGTGTCCACTTCATTCAATCATGAAGACACAGTTCTGATATTTCATCATTATCAATGGGATGTTGAGATGCAAGAGAAGATCACTGGTGAATGAAAGATAAAAAGCAAAACCATCTTACTCAATACAACACTATTCTTCACACCTTAGCTATAGGCAGAATTTACCTATGGAACAAATATCTTCTGTGCTACTTTGTGATTTCAAGCTGTGATTAACGCACCAGGGTGGAGAGAAAAAACCCTCCCTGTAAATTTCAAAGCATTAAGCTCAAAGTGGCTGACCACAGTAATAATTTGTGACCTTTGTAAAAACACGAATTTCCTGTTTTTACTATAGAGATTTTAATTCCTCAGAACTGACATGACACTGAGAAGTCAACACTTAGGAAGCTGAATGGCAGATTCTATTAAAGCTGGAAAACCTGATTTAAAAGTTACCTACTGAAGCTAGCTAGATAGCTATGCTGTAATGGTTCAAGGAACACTGGCAAAGTCAAGCTCCAGAGGGCAGCTCACCCTGAAACCAACTCTGACCAAGGTTACATTCAGAGTTACATTGCTCTCCTTGCGAGCTTCCTGCAAACTGAGCTTGCCCCTCCCTCTGGTGAGGTTACAACACACTGAAAATTTTGTAGCATGCTTACTACAAATATTCTAGCATCCTAACACTTTGTTAGTAATTAAAACTATTACTAAAATTATATCAGAAATTATACCTTTTAATTTAAACATTTTTTAAAATTTAATTTAAACAATTAAAGCAGATTCTTCATATCTGCTACCAGGAGTTATTAACCTGCGTGTCAAACAGCCCTTTCACAGGGGTTGCCTGAGACCGTCAGAAAACACAGGCGACTCATTGGCAGTAGCAAAATTACAGTTATGTAATAAAATATGAAAATAATTTCATAGTTTGGGTCACCACAATATGAGGAACTGAATTAAAGAGTTATTGACTTACCGATAATTCTGCTAGGCTCCAACCAACAGTGGTCTAGAAACAGCTTGCGAGATTGCCCGCAAGGAGCAAGCCAGGCTTATAAGAGGATAGCTCCGAACTCTCTCCCTCTTTCCTCTCTCTCTCTCTCTCTCTCTCTCTCTCTCTCTCTCTCTCTCTCTCCAGATGTTCCTGGCCAGCCTCTCTTCCTCTCCCTCTCTTCCTCTATTCCTGTCCTCTACCCCACTTTTTTTGTCTCTACCCCTCCCCAGATCCACACCCCCATCCCTTTCCCAAGAAACCTTTTTACTAGGCCTGTCTCAGCACACACAGTGTGATTCCTCAGCAGAGCACCTTGCTAGGGTCCTGCCAAGGTATTGCCACCACAATTATACATATGTATAACATAATAGGGGTCAACAGTTAGAAAGGTTGAGAAGCACTGTGCTGAAAAGACTCTGGATCAAACAGAGCTGCACTTCTCCCCTGTTAGTTTGCTTGTTTTGACCTTGTGAAATCAACATCTCTTCACTTTACACAGATGAAGAAACTGACAAGTGGACAGTTGAATAACCCGTTTGAGATTCCATGCACAGCCAAAGGATGAGCTCAGGGTCAAACCTAGACTTCCCATCCACTCTTGTTCAGAGCCTCGCTCCTTCCCTGACAACAGTGGGCAGCTATCTCTTCTACCATGAAAGATGTATTCAAATAAGGGTTTTTCTAGTATGTGCTCAATTTATTACAGTAATCTCAGCAACTCCACATTTTTAATCTCTGTTAGAAGCCCTGCACAGCCCCCACACTGAGTAGGCAGGAAAATTGGCAGCACAAGCCAGAGTCAGAGTTAGTCAAACATCAATCCACTTGTAAAAGTCCTTGTAAAAACTGTCTTTCATGCTCTGCCAAGCAGTGAAAGGCAGGCTGACATGCAATTTGTATGAACTTTCCTCTCAAAACTTCAGAGCCCTCTGCTCTACAGCATCTAATAATGCGTCTACATTTCCTCGTCTCCTTTGGTCACTTTCAACACACTTGGAAATGTCTTTCCCCACAAGACACACAGAATTTCTTTGTTATCTCACAGTGGTATGTGTCCATCACGTTCAGTTGACTAAGCTTCTCACCTGACCCAGGTTGTAGTCCACAGGACAGAAGGCAGATATCTACATCTCTGTTACTTATTAGGACAGCAAGCACTACCCACATCTGCTCCAACCTTCCTGTCTTTCTTCTCTTAAAGCTGCTCCTGTAAGTCTCTTGGCCAAGCAAGATTGGGGACATCCCACAGTAAGTGATGGTAATTTCTGATCCCTGTGAAAACTCTAGATAGAGATGAGCCGAGTTCATGACTGGGATCATTATTTTCCAGCTTTGTTTCTTTTCAGCAGTGCATTCAACCCCCTAATCACTGCTTGCTTGCTTGCTTGCTTGCTTGCTTGCCAAGGGTTTTGTCAGTCCTGAGGCTGATAATCTACCTTTGGCCCAAGGAGACAGTCAAGGAATGATTCATAACAGCCAGTGAGTTAGTGGAAATGCCAGAGTATACAGATGATGTCTTAGGATTTCTATTGTTGTAATGGAAACACCATGACAAAAAAAAAAATTGGGGGATGGAAGGGTTTATTTGGCTTATACTTCCTTAGATCATATTCCATCACTGTAGGAAGTCAGGGCAGGAACTCAAGCAGGACTGGAACCTGGAAGCAGGATTGGATTCAGAAGCCATGAAGGGGTGTTGCTTACTGGCTTGCTTCACAAGACTTGCTCAGCTTGCTTTCTTATAGAAACCAGAACCACCAGCCAAGGAATGGCATCACCCACCATGGGCTGGAACCTCTCCCACTGATCATTAACTGAGAAAATGCCTTACAGCTGGATCTTAGAGACATTTTCTCAACTGAGGCTCCTTCCTCTCTAATGATTCTAGTTTATGACAAGTTGACACACAAAATCAGCCATTACAGATGCCTATCCCAGTTTGAGAATGCTGAGCCAAGACTTAGGCTAAGAATGAGAAAACTATTGCTGGAGAGATTGGAGATGAGGAATTATACTGAGACAGAAAAAGGCAGTATTTTGGATCAGGATATTCCAGATAGTAAAGACATGGTGAGCTGAGGTTGGGAAGAAGAAAAGTGAATCTACATGTTTATGTTGAATAGCTGGGTATTAGGGGGCAGAGGGATTACAGTGTGTCCAAGTGAATGTGGGCTACGTATATGTATATATGGTATGTGTGTGTGTGTGAGTGTGTGTGTGAGTGTGAGTGTGAGTGTGTGAGTGTGTGTGAGTGTCAGTGTGTGTGTGTGTGAGTATGAGTGTGTGAGTGTGAGTGTGAGTGTGTGTGAGTGTGTGTGAGTGTGTATGTGTGAGTGTGTGAGTGTGCGTGTGTGAGTGTGAGTGTGAGTGTGAGAGTGTGAGTGTGTGAGTGTGTGTGAGTGTGTGAGTGTGGGTGTGGGTGAGTGTGTGTGAGTGTGTGAGTGTGTGTGAGTGAGTGTGAGTGTGTGTGAGTGTGTGTTTGTGTGAGAGTGTGTGAGTGTGTGTGTATGTGAGTGTGTGCGTGTGTGTGTGTGTGTGTGTGTGTGGTCAGATGGAGAGCATTTTGGAGGGTGAATGAAATAAGTAATTGAGTGAAGAATGGGTGGTAGGCTGAGGTTGTAAATATGAAAGAAAGTACAATGGCATATATCTGGACACGTCATAGAAAAACCCATTAGTTCATGCACTTGAAAAGGAAAAGGAAAAGAAAGAAACCTTGGGGTGGGTGAAGTTCTAACTTCCTAAAGCCTGGAGATAGGATTTTCCCTCTTGAGATTCTCTGCTGAACTTTCCAAAGGCTCCTGTGGACTTTGCTAATGTGACATGAGAAGCTGGACTCTGGGGTACAGAGCATAAGGGACTAGAGACAGACAGCATGTGTCTGATTCTTGATTCCAGTGCCTCATTCTGTAAACCAAGGTCAACGACCTAAGACTTGGTGTCCCAGTTCCTTGTTTATAAAATAAAAAAGATGTGGATATTTCTGACTTGTCCTGTACACTGAATACTCATTAAAAAAAAAAAAAAGCCTAGCACATTCTATTACACACATAACAGAGGGCTTCAGGAGG
>JADRCH010000012.1:18890190-19087006 GCA_019843965.1 Rhynchomys soricoides
CTAGCACATTCTATTACACACATAACAGAGGGCTTCAGGAGGTAAAACACTACTCTACATACTTTTGATATCAAGTTTGATCCTGAATCTGATCATTTAGGCCTTCTTAATTATCTATGGATTTACTTCTTAACACAAAAAATATTTAAGGCACATTCAGAGCAGGTGACAGAGTTGGGAGCCAGGGTATCTTAGTCTATAACATTTTGGGCCTCAGTTTTCTTATAACGAAAATATAATTTATACCAATGATATTGACACTCATGTGCAATCCAGGTAATTCCTTCAGATCCTGGAATATTTTGTATAGATAACTGATATACACACTATACATGGAATAAATATCATTTCAATCTCATTTTATGCATAAATAAATAATTACTATTAACATTTTAATGAGTTCCATAACAAGACATATGAAATTAATAGCCATTTTGTCAAGAACAATTTGAATACAAATCCTTCTATAGTTACTTTAGGAACTGGAAATGTTACTAGCAAAAAAGTTCTCATTAATGAATAATAGGTGCCTACCTCAGTTTCTCATTTCTATAAACGAAATACCTGAGGGTGGAGAATTTGTACAAGAAGCCTTATTTAGTTCAACATTTCGGAGGCTGACATCAAAATGGCAGAACTCACATTCTGGGCAATCCAGTATGGATACATCATGAAAGAAACTAAGAAAACCCCAACCAAGCAGGATTGGAATCCAGAGAACACAGCCTACGTTCTCAAGAATTAGCTTAGAGTCCTGTAGAACTGTTTAACTCCTTAGGAGGGAAGTGACCTGATGACCTTTTATTACACCCCACCTATGAAAGATCCCATCACCTCATACCATCACCACAGTGAGAGAGTACCAAGCTTCCAACATATGAACACATGGGTCATAAACGACATCCACACCTAATGGGAATAAAAAGATGGTGGGAAGAAATCTCTTCTCAATATACACACGGATTTGTGGAATTCAAACAAACAAAAGAGTGTAACCAAGAAAAGTTCCTTAGAGCATGAGTGCTAAGCACAGTGCGATAATATATCAAGAAGTAGCTGTTGTATAATCCCATGGGATTCTGTTTTAAAAGAATTCAAAAATGCATCCAAGTACCAGATTAAGAGAAATGGGGTCTGAGCAGAAGGAAGGCTGACCCAGACAAACCTCGGTACTGTTCTCTGTGGGTGAGTGGATCATCCCTAACTGTTTAATTTCTGTGCCTCCATTTTCTCTCAGACCACCCACCTTCTCTATCACATTCCTGCACCTAAACCAAGTAGAAAAGAATGCATCCTCTCACTCTTCCGTATAACAGCTTCCGTCACTCCCAGCCACAATACCAAGGGCTGTTTCTATTTAATTAGTAAAACTGATGCAACCAAGCAAAAATAGATGGCAATGAAATACCACATCTTATTGAATCAAGGATGCCATCGGCTACAAGATAACACCATAATTTTTTGATTGTTTGGTTTTTTGAGACTGGGTTTCTTTGTGTAGCTGTCCTAGAACTCACTCAGTAGACCAGGCTGGTCTTGAACTCAGATATCCACCTGCCTCTGCCTCCTAAATGTTGTCATCATCTCGGGCCTGAAGTAATTTTTTTGTCAACCACAAAAGCTGAAACTCCTGCACCTGTTGTTAGGTCACACAATACTTGCAAGCCTTCAGTCCTGGCCCCACCCCCACACACACCAGTTCTCGCCTCTTGGTTTTATCTTTATTTGTAATTGATTGGCAATGACTCATTGCTTCAGTGACTTCTCTTGGCATGTGATTGGCAGTCTTTTCCTCCATATTTTTATAGAAAATGCTGCAGAACTTTAGCCATTGTGCCTATTATTCTTCCCGAGGTCCTGGGAAACATTTGGGCCTTGCTTTGCAAGACAAACTGGCATCATGGCTATCACTGCAGTCACCAATACCTGCTCTACCACTGCTGACATCATGCCACTGTTCTCTACACCTATGTCTAGGACCCAAAACCTTTTGTTCCATTTTTGAGTTATAATTTATTTCTGCTACAGGGATTTAAAGCAACAATTAAATTATGTGGAATATTGTGAATGCCTATCCCTTGAAATTCATATTAAAGAGCAAGATACCCATGTGCAGGTAACGACAGCTCAGCCATGGTGAGGATGGAAGTGATCCATAATTATAAGACATGAACTCCTGTCAAGGAATTTAAAATGGGAGGAACCAGGGCAAGGTATCTTACATTTGACTAGTACAGCACTGGGGTTTAATGCCTGTCTTCCAGATACCCAGGCATCATCATTTTGAAATAAGATACAGACAAAACAAAAAGCTGATGTAGCTATCAAAGGACCATTTCAGAAATAAGTGTTGTAAGTGTTTATGCAGAAAGACAATGATTTGTGCTTTAGTTTTTCCCCAAAGGGAAACATAGAGAAAATTATGGCTTTAAAACCTGTGGCCCTACTTCTCAATTACAAAATATTGAACAATACTATTTTATGCAGAGAAATATGACTATCATTCACAGGTATGAAACTTATGAAGTTTTATAGCATAGTCATGAAGTTTTATAGCATAGTCATGAAGTTTTATAGGATAGGAGTGCAGCCCTCCAGTCATGTCAATGACACAAAGCAGGAAAGGTGTATTGATACTAAAAACTCTGCATGGAATTCCTCCTGGCCTGACCCAGACCATTTCTTTTCAAGTTGGCACAAGAGAGAACCTATATGTAGTTATTCTCAAACATTCACCAACTCGAACATTCTCACTTGGTTTCAAACCACCAGTACTTTTTTTTTTTTTTTTTGATACTTTATTTACGTTTCAAATGTTTCCCCTTTCCAGGTCTCCCCCTTGGAAACCTCCTATCCCATCCCCCTCCCCTACCTCTATGAGGGTGCTCCCCCACCCACCCACCCACTCCCATCTTCCTTCCCTGGCATTCCCCTATACTGGGGCATCTAACACCCTCAGGCCCAAGGACCTCTCCTCCCCCTGATGTTTAACAAGACCCTCCTCTGCCACATATGTGGCCAGCACCACGGGTCCCTCCACATGTATTCTTTGGTTGGTGATGCAGTCTCCGGGAGCACAGGGGAGGAGAGGGGGTCAGGCCAGTTGACACTTTTGCTCCCTCCATGGGGCTACAAACTCCCTCAGCTCCTTCAGTCCCTTCTACAACTCCTCCATCTGGGACTTCACACTCAGTCCAATGGTTGCTTTGAATTGAATCTTGCATATTCTGAACTTTTGGGCTAATATCCACTTATCAGTGAGTACATACCGTGTTCATTCTTTTGTGACTGAGTTACTTCACTCAGGATGATATTTTCAAGTTCCATCCATTTGCCTGCGAATGTCATTGTTTTTCATAGCTGAGTAGTATTCCATTGTGCAAATGTACCACATTTTCTGTATCCATTCCTCTGTTGAGGGACATCTGGGTTGTTTCCAACTTCTGGCTATTATAAATATGGCTGCTATGAATATAGTGGAGCATGTGTCCTTATTATATGTTGGAGCATCTTCTGGGTATATGCCGAGGAGTGGTATAGCTGGGTCCTTAGGTAGTATTATGTCCATCTTTCTGAGTGTCCACCAAACTGATTTTCAGCTAAAGTCCTCAAAAATAATAATGAGGTCTGAAGATGGTGATTAGATCCCTGCCAGGGATCCCTAACAGGGAGGTTAAGGAGCTGAGTGGCCAACCAGCTCTAGTGTCATCACCCTGAGGATGACCATTCATGCCTTGTGGCTTGCCTCCATGAAGTGTATATCCTGTAAGCCAAAAGGTATATCCCATAAATCTGGGCAAAATACAATGGACTTTGATGTTATTCTAAAACATATGCCCATAACACCTCTTACAGGGGTTGAATTATGTGTCCCAAGATATAAGCTAATGTTCCAATATGCAGTACTTAAAATATAACTTTATAAGAAGGCATGATGTCATGGTGACCACATGGAAAATGAGGATTTAGGGTAGGCCTAGTCCAACGTCCTTGGGGTCTTTGTAAGATAGGAGGGTATTAGACAGGGCACATTCCCATATTAAGGAAGCATGCTGTGTAGACATTTGGTGCTGCGTACCACAAACCGCAGGAGGGAGATGATGAAAGTGGGCTCAAATGGAGTATACTAGTGTCTTGATGTCTTGATTTCTGCCTTTGACTTCTGGGAAATGAGTGTGTTGTTTTGTGTGCCTGGATTGGGGCGACATGCTGTCGAAATACCCAGGGACTCACACAGTGTGCACACCACATTTTCTTTTAATGAGCTTCTGAGGATGATCAAAAGCCAGTGTTTCATTAGTGACTCAAAATATTTCCAAACAGAGGATGGTATGGACAAGGAAAGTCAAAACATATCTTTTTCACTTAATGGAAGCCAAACAAATGCAACAGAGAGCAACATTTTTGGCTTGTGATGGGTTTCCCACAGCTACCATAGGTAGTGCTCATGTAAATCTGGCTGAGTGACTGTTTCTCACTGGACTTTGAGCAAAACAAAACAATGCTGCATCATAACACAGATTTCCAGCACAGCTCTTTCTCCAAAGAGAAAAGTTGGTAAGCACTCCAATGTCTGAGGAACTATTCAGCTCATAGCTACTGTGAACAAAATACGTAGGAGGATCATCGTTAATGAGGAAGTCCTGGGGTTCAGGAATTCTACTAGTAATGAAAGAGGTTTTTAAAAACTTTTCATTTATTCTTGGTGGATTTATCATCATACACCCCAATCCCAAGCATCTCCCTGTTTACCTCCATATCTGCCCTCTGACTTTGCAACTTCCCCCAAAAGCAAATAAGAACGAAAAATAAAAACATCTCACCATGGAAGCTGCAGTGTGATGGTGTGTCACACAGAGTACCTTTTACCCAAACCTCTCTATTTGCAAACGTTTATTGCAATGAGTCACTGGTCTAGTTTGAGACCTCTGGTTTCTGCTACACTATCAATATTGGGTTTTCTCAGGGCCTCCTGTTGTTGCCCTCTGTCATGGAGATCCTGCAGCTTTGGATCTGTAGGACCAGTTTATAGATGGAGCTGATGTTGGAAAGAGCCAACTCAAAGGCCTGCATCTGGGCCTGGGTAGTAGCTGAGCTGGTCAGCTCACCAACTGTTCTGCTTTGCCCCAGCAAGGGTTAGGTCAGCTCTCTCACTCCCATGCCCTCAGGCTCAGCTCTCCCATGTAGCCCAGGTGAGGGGCAAAGCTGTTCCTCACCGCCCTTATGTTCCCAGCCTTTGCTCTGTATAGTGCCTAAACCATTTTGTTTCCCTTTCTCTCCCACCTCTCTACCACATGCTTCCTCATTATAAAGGCTCAGGCATGCCCTGGGTGTTCCTCCACATGCCCCAATAAATTAGATTTTAAATTGAAAACATACAGTTGAAACTTAACTTCCAGTGCCTGAAGTTACTAGTTTTGTTAAGAATTCTAGACTTCACTATCTTCTTAGGCATTTAGAATATAAAAATCAGCTGAAGACATTCTGTCTTCTGAAAAAGAACAAAATCGGAAATATTTCACTTGATTTTATTCAAGACATGCTATGGCTTTAAACACCCAAAATAAAAAAAAAAAAAAAAATTCCACTTTAATCCAAAGTCAGCCAGTTTCCACTGAATATATCAAAGTCTATGAGTTTACATCCTCCATTCTACTTACTACTAAGGATTGAGTATTCAAGCTGCTGCACATGGACCACCAGGATAAAGGCTGTCAAACAAAGGTAGACTGACTGATACCCATGCAATACTAGAATATGGGTTAAGAAACTATATCTATCAAGTTAGCACACCTCTGTCATAATATATAATGACATTATATATTATATCATAATATATAATGACAGAGGTGTGCTAACCTGATATAGAGCCTCGAAGCCTTAAAACTTTAAACTTTAAATAGCAGGTTTTTTTCCCAGTCATCCCTTTATATCCCCAGGGGATTAGTTTCAAGACCTACAGAAAAAATGTTTCCAGGTCTCTTACCCCAGGTTAAAAATTTCAAGACCCAGTCCATCATTCACAGAAGCTCGAGTTCTTTTCAGAAAACAGAGTAGTCTTTACACAAAATACACCTATTTATCTTAAGCTATAGTATGTTATTTTTAAGGGGATCTAGAATAACACCATGGTAAGTAAATAGTTGTTGAACTGTTTTGGATTGGATGTAATAATGTGATGATTAGTTTTAACTGTCAACTTCACACACTCTAGAGTCACCTAGGAAGAGAGTGTCAATGAGATATTGTTTAGGTCACATTTGTTTCAGGAGCATGTCTGTGGCCGAGGGGTGACTAGATGGCAGGGAGGAAGCTGTGGACACCACCTGTGTAGCCTGAGAGGAGCCAGGTGCCAGGAAGTCAGGCCTCTGGCAGGACTGCTTCATCTGAGTTGCTATGGCAGATCCAACAGGAAGGGCCATGCAGAGGGCACTTCCTAGGGATCCATATGTCCAAAGAGGAGCTTGGCAGGAGGAGCAGTGTGGTGACTGAGCCAGGGAGGCAAGCAGACGCTGCTTGGTGCCCGTAGTGACACCCCTAGACCTTCAGGTAAGTTCCAGTTGTGAAGAGGATCTCTTCGGTTTCTCTTTTTCCTGGAAACCAGAAAAAAGGACTGTCCTGGGAAAGCAGGCCTAAGTGTAGGAGGAAAACGCAGGTACACGAGAAAAATGGATCAGAAACCAAGAAATTGTAGGGAAGGCTTCATTCGCTCGAGTCCCTTCATATCTCCAAGAGACAAGGAGGGCTCAGATGCATCTGCATCAAGAAATGCAGAGCTCATCATTTTTGTTTTAATTAAATTTTTGTACAATAAATTTTGATTATATTTCGTGTCCTCCTCTAACTCCTCCCAGAATCCTACGTCACTACCCACCCCGCTTTATGTTCTTTCTCTCGTTCCTTCAAAAAACAAAACAAAAAAATAAGAAACAAAACCAAAACCAAATAAACAAAATTGGTAAAAATCAAAACAAACATGCAAAAGACCAAGACCAATAAGATTTTTAAAATTGCCAAAATGAAACAAAAGTACACACACACACACACACACACACACACGCTCATTTCATGTTGGCCAACTACTGATTTGGAGTATGGATGACAAACTCCATTGGAGAAACTTAATTTCCCTCTGCTGGCCAGTATCAACTGCAAATAGCTTCTGGATTAAGGGTGGGACCCCATTTCCACATCTCCCTCTCAGTGCTGGGACCCTATTTGGCTTCATCTTGTGCAGAACTTGTGCATTCTGCCAGTCTCTGTGAGTTCATATGTTCCTCAGTTCAGTTGTGTCTGGAGGTGCTGCTATCTTGGAGTCATGGACCACTTCTGGCTCTTATAATATATCTGCCTCCTCTTATGCATAGATATCTGAACCTTGAAGGAAGGACCGTGATTAAGGCATCCATAATGAGTGCTCCAAAATCTCTCATTTTTTCTATACATTGTTCAGTTGTGAGCCTCTGGATTAATTTTCATTTATTGAAAAAAACCTGAAGAATCCATCATTTAATGTGAAAGTATTCCTAGTAAAGAACTGGCTTTATAGTAGCACCACACTTATTACAACCTTCTATGGTCCTATAATTAAACCAAATTCTAAATGCATAGATCATGAATTCTTATGCAATGTCATGAACTGTCTCCCTTGTTTAGTTACTAATGTTGCAGTAATGTCACTTTTAGAAAAATTCTTTCATTGTAAATGAACAATGTCTTTATAAAAGATTGTTAGTTTGGAAAAGAAACTATCATTTTCATAATATTAGAAATGTGCATTTTGATTTCAAATAAGTCTTTCATGATGTATTTGTATGTGAACTGGGAACTGTTAAGTTTAACAACTGAGTCTTATTCAAAAGAAGAGAAAGATGGGAGAGAATACAGAAAAGAAAGTCTTTTATTGGGGAAGAAATTAGCAAAGATGCTTCTCAGACATCAGGCAGTGCTGCTTTAAAGGGAATGTGTTCCACCGAGAGAAGACAATGTACTAGGTCACATATGCATTGTCACATAATTCTGAAGATCATATTTTTCAACAAGCCATTAAGAAAAACCAGATAAATAAAAAGACATTCTTGTGAACAACTAGAGGCAGTTGTGAGGCAGGCCAAGTTCCCAATTGAAACTGCTCCAAATGGAAAGAGACTCCAGCTAAGCTGAAGGCACTGGCACCTTTCCCAGTTGCCCTGGTTACTGAACCCTTCCTAATCTTAATGGTTTTATAATATCAAAGTCACATGCAAATAACATACAGTTTCTTTTGAAATTAGGGATTGTGTGCATGGTGAAGGACAAGAACCTAAGGACAGATATTTAGGTAATCTACTCAAAATAGTGTTTGCTGTGAATACTATAATTTTGCTATAGGTTCTTACACATCTCTGTATCACCAATGTTTAATTCAATAGGTGTTGAATGTTACTTTGGATTCTGTATTTCAATAAGAAAATCTCTGGTCCATGAGTCATTGTTCCACCCTTCTTTCCATCCAATACTGATGTAGATGAATTACACATTCATTAATCTTCTCGATAGTATAAACTGGGAGTCATATGAAGTCCTGCGAAGGGCAACAAGGAAGTGTTCCTCCTTGTGAACTGGCTTGGCTGTTATCTGTGGCCACTTTTACCTTGACCAATTTTTCTACCTTTACTGCCATCAAATGAATCCAAGTTATTACAATGTCTATTAGTTACAAGAGCTAATGGAAATGTTATTGTCTGAACTATGAAGTCATCTAGTTTAATATTTATAAAAGTACAAAAGGTTATTACAGATTTCTAGGCTTGATTTCTAAGGCTTGTCATGAAGGAATTCATCCTCAGGGGGGAACATGGGAAGCTCCCATTTATATCACTACTTGTTAAGTAGAAGTTAGTGACCCTCCTATTATAAGCACAGTGCCCTTACTACCTCCAGGGTGCTATACAAAAGCCCATTCTTTGGAGACACAACCATTTGTTAAGGTAACAAATATCTCCCTGCTGGAGTTCGTGTACTCATTAGTCATCTTTCACCTTGCCATGGGACAAGTAAGAAAACCAGAAACAGAAATGCCTGAAATCATAAGGACTTCTTTCAACTAACTATGTTAACCAAACTATCAACATTATTATTTCAAACACAACAAAGCAGATGTTTACTTGCACCATATTGTAGTTTTTAAAACAGAATGTTTCATTTTGATCTTTGCAAAAATAATGAAACTATTAAAAATGAAAAGAACATTAGAGTTGGATGTTCCTATAGCCTTAGGTAATCAGAGAATAATATTTATAATGAATCCACCAGGGAGGAATAGCCACTTTATATTACTATTAAATTACTATTTAGTTAATATTATATAGATTATTATGAGTAAAAAAGATATTACAAAATATCTTTTGTTAATTATTTCAATGGTCACATAAAAAGTGGTATTCTGTTTGAAAATTTTTCAGGCCAAATAATTTGAAGTTTCAGTGTATGATCCAGAACTACAAGCATAAATTATATTGCTTCAAACCTTTAAGGGCTATTTTTATTAAATAATCCTAAACTTTTTCAGGGATGTTGCAAAGTGATTCAAGAATCATATATACAGCCTCCTGGTGTTGATCATAGTGAAAGCATGCATGGAGACCTACAGAAAAATGTTTCCTGGTCTCTTACCCCAGGTTAAAAATTTTTTCTGGATAGCCTCTTTTGCTTTAGCTCAAGAACACTCAACAGCTGTAACTGATCCTGAGTTCTTCTTTTACTTGTCTCCTAGGAGCCACAGAGACAACTGCCGCCAACCTCTAGCATTTGTACATGTATATTTGTGCATATTGGTTTTACCATCAGTATTGGTTTCCTACCTCTTGCTCTCATTTGCTGATCTTAGTTACTTTTCACTGTACATCATTTTAAACAGACCTAAGACTCTGGTGAAGTAGGCACACTATATCAAGGAAATTCATATAATATAGTTAACATAATATTATTTATTAATACTTTACTAAAAACTTATTATATTACCAGAACTATTCTAGGTATCTCACGTATATTGAAACTTCAAATTTTAAAAACAAAAAGACATGTTTTTATTCTGATGTTTATAACTTCTTATCCTACTTCAGATCTTATTACTTAAGCAGCCTTAAAACTTAAGATTTGTAGGAATATCTAAATTCTGGAACATTCCAAGTCTAGCATTCTTTTTTCTTGTACCATAATACAGACTGTTCTTATTATACACTTTAAACACAGTGAATGTCATCAGCTTGCACAGTTTAATCCTTAAGTCATGAAAATCAATTACCACAAAGTTACAATGAAGGATTTACAAAGGAACAAGGCACCTATACTCTCATCAACACCTTTGTAGACATTAGTTAATCCTCAAAGATTTTTTTCACCTAAATAATGAGCTAGTATGCCTAAATCAGAAAAGGGTGTACATTCACCTTATCAGATATTTTCCATATACTAAGAGAACCAGAATGCAAGACAGAGGTGCCCATCAAGACTGCTACTATTATTTATTGTACAAAGAAATAATAAGAGAACCAAGAGATTCAGTCAAGATTACACAAAACAGCAAGTCACAATTCAGCTTTGTTTTTCTTGGTCAGAGTCTGTCTCATCTACTGAGGTCTTGACCACCTTTGAGAAGGTGAATTAATTATTAAGCAATTTCTGTAAAACTCCTGAAGTCAGCTTCTTCCTTCCACCCCCAGGGCAATGATGCAAGCAAATGTACCAAGTGGGATGCAATTAAAGCCTCCATTGATTTCTTTCCCTAACTGTACTTCAGTAACATTGCAGGTTTAAGATTTGTTTCCCCAGCAAAAAAAGAAGTCAAAATTCAACCATTTGAATCTATCTGAGACAAGTTCTGACATGCTCTCCATTCCTCTGCTAATAAAGACCCAGTTAAGAGCATCAGTTGTTTGTAGTTATTCCAGAGAATAATTTAGCTAAGTCTATAAAAAGAAGTAAAAAATTTCTGAACAAATGTAAGAAAGGGCCATGAAGGTTGGGGGTTTCACTGGATGGGAGAAAGCTTGCTTAGGAAGAGCAAGGTGTTCTCTGTTCCCAGCACCAAAAGAGAATACAGATCGTGAAAATGAGAAGCTAATTTTAGATTATTGAATGTCTCTGGCATATTTTCAATAATGTTTTCAGTGTCTCCATTTTAGTTGTGCTTGTCTGGCACAATAGCCTTAGGACTATATATGGTACACTTGGCTAACTCTTTTTGGCCAGTGTTACTGAAAAAATAAAAAGGTATAGAAAATGTTTTTGAACAAGGTCTTACCCTGAAACCCAGGCAGGACTTTAAACTAAAATTATATTTTTGTGCCACCATACAGAGATGATATAAGTATTTTAATTAATTTATCTTTATTTTATGTGTATTGATGTTTTGCTTGCATGTATGTTTGTGTGAAAGCATCAGACCCCCGGAAAAGAAGTTACAGGCAGTTGTGAGCTGCCATGTGGGTGTTGGGAATTGAACCCTGCTCCTCAGGAATGGTGGCTAATGTGCTTTACCACTAAGCCATCTCTCTAGTCCCCTGACATAAGTTTGGCTTGTTTGTTTGTTTACTTTTTATTTGCCTTTTTATTTATTTTTATTGGATATTTTCTTTATTTACATTTCAATTGTTATCCTCTTTCCCAATTTCCCCCCAGAACCCCCTTATCCCATCCCCCTCACCGTGCATCTATGAGGGTATGCCCCCACCAACCCACCCACTCCTGCCTCCCCGCCCTCGCACACTTGGGCATCGAGCCTTCATGGGTCCAAGGGCCTCTTCTCCCATTGATACCCAATAAGGCCATCCTCTGTTACATATGTGGCTGGAGCCATGAGTCCCTCCATGTGTACTCCTGGGTTGGTGGTTTAATCCCTGAGAGTTCTGGTTGGTTGATATTCTTGTTCTTCCTATGGGTTGCAAATCCCTTCAGCTCCTTCAGTCCTTTCTCGAACTCCTCTATTGGGGACCCCGAGCTCAGTCTAATGGTTGGCTGCGAGCATCTGCCTCTGTATACCTGACATAAGTATTTTAACCACAGTCAATGTACATGTTATCGTGGGAGATAAACAGCTTCTCAACGTGTCTTGCCGAGTAACAAGAAGTTGATGGCTGATATAACTGGGGTCTGCAGGAGACCATGGCTTTAATGTTTCCATCCTTTCATTGGCTAATGCTTCAGGTCTCTGAGGGAATCCCAGCAGGGATTTAAATACCTCCAAGACAGACACTCCAAGACAGTCCAGGCATAGTGTCTGTGCACTACAGCACCCAGGAAGAGATCTTTTCTCTAACATCAAGCAAGTCCTACCCTACACAAAAATCATTAAGTTTTGAATAGGACCAGCTTCCAAGCAGATTAAGACTTGGGGCTTGGACCAAACTTATCTCCCACTAGACCAGTGGTTCTCAACCTTCCTAACACTGCAATCCTTTAATGGAGTGCCCCGGGTTGTGGTGACCCCAACCATAACATTATTTTTGCTACTGTTATAAATTGTAATGTAGATATCTGATATGCAGGATAGCTTATATGTGACCCTGAAAGGGGTTGCAACACACAGGTTGAGAAACATTGCACTAGACTGTCAGCAGTGTGATCCCATCTGACCAGGGGTGCTATATGTACAGGGCAGAGGCAGGAGTACTTCTGAAGTCCCAAGTCCCCACAACCCTCACTGCAACACACCCACTTTATCCCTGCATCTTACATCTTTAGTGTCTCCTAAGAAACTCAGTAAGAGTAACCAAACATCTGGTACCCCTCCTAAATACATGTTTCAGTTCTTTTCAGAATTCACTTGGTATTGTCTTACCAATTTTGTAGTACACTCTGTGTCTTCTGAGTAAGTTTTAGAGAAATAGAGACATTATTCATTGTTGCCTCCCATGTCTGAAACAGTGAATGGCAATGGCAGGCCCTCAATAATCATGTAGAAATCAAAGATAAATAATCAAATAACCCCTCCACAGAACACTTGCATGGACCAGCTATAATGCAAACACGGACAGAATAGTCACTCACCTTTAAGAACCCCCTCCTAATATTTCCTCATGTTGTCTGTGGTTTTCAGAAAAGTGTTCACTGTGATATTTTTCTGAATGGTTGAAGGACAAAACTCCAGAAAAGGGTAGTTATGCTGAAGGCAGCAAAGAGCCTGATGGATTCAATGATCTGAAAGAGAGTCAATGTTATCCAAACAGAATGTGAAAGCAGAACACCTGCAATGATGGAGAGACACGAAGGATATCACACAGGGCATGTGGATGGAACTACATTCTTCAGGCAGAGGAAATACAGGCATCAAAAGTCTGCAGGACACCTGCATTGTATTTCTCCAGCATCACGTTGAAGTTACATATTGTAAACATACCATGTATTAATGATATTGTAGATGTTTCTGGAGACCAAATCACCATCTGAAAGATTATTACAATGAGTAATTCCAAGCAAAAGCTCCCACAGTTTATTTAAAGCCAAATCATTGTAAACTAAGCCAGATCTTCTTTTCCACGTAGCTTGAGCATTGGCTTGTGTCTTGCTTAGCTTTAATTGGTCATCATAAATTTGGACAATGGAGAGCTACAGGTTGTTGGAATTTCTAGGACTCAGAAAGGATGGATCTTGTCATTTCTTTCTATCTAAAGATGTGCCCTGAAATTTACCACTAGCAGAATCTGTTTTAAGAGGTCATTTACATTAACTACTGCTGAGCCTGCAGTTCCTAAGTCTGGTTTAATTTGCTATGTAAATGTATTGTGGCAAAGAGGAAAAGTTCCTCCCCAGTAACTTCTGTCTGTCCATCCTAATCAAGGTAACTTTCATTTTGACCTGAACACTAAACAATAAATCCTCCCTTTAGACAAGGAATGCAATTCTATTTTAATCATTGTGAGTACAATCCTTCTAGGTTGAATTATTTTATTTTGAGAAATATATTAATTTCAGGCTAAGAAAGAGCATATTGATATAATTTCTCACATCACATAATTGAAAACAAGTTGTAACATAAGCAGCTTGACAAATTAAAATGGTTTCTTCTAGTAAATTAACTGTTATTTGCCACATCTTCCATCTAACCGAGGTACTCAGACACAGGGTACTAAGTGCTGTTTTTAGCATCTTAAACTGAGTATGGCTGTATCCTTAATGTGAATAGCCTTCTACAGGAAAAGATGCTTAAGCCTATTTTCAAGACAGTAAGAAAATGTAATGCAAATTATCAATTCTACAGGTCATAAATCCAGAGGTTCAATGAGTTAATCATAAGATTTGATATAATTAAAACTAATCTAATTTTCCTGTTACAGATATTTATCATGAAAAAATATTGCTAAACATTTTCAAAAGATTTTATGTTATAAAAAGCATTAAAGGAAAAAAAGTAGGGAAAACTACGCAGAGACTTTCCCCATGTTCCCCTTTCCGATGATTATCAGCGTTTGTCCGTGTTATGTAATTTTAAGAGGTGAAAAAGTACATACAATATCTAGAAGATTTTTCATGTTGACTAAAGGTTATTATCTTAATACTTCAAACCTCTTTATTTTTATTTCCTATTTTTAGTCATAATTATTAAACCCAGTTTGTTTCTTGGTCAATAACAAGAACGTAGAAATACGGTGTTTTTGTTTTTTTTTTTTTTTTTTTTTTTTTTTTGTCATATTACATCTCTGGTGCCATAGAGAATTCCATAAGAGATAAGGAACAAAGGTTTTCTGTCTCCCAATTTTCTTTTTCAGAAGCATAATTGATGAAGTTGGCAAGAGCAAAGGGAATGAGATAATAACCAGAAAGAACAAACAGGAGTTGCTTTTCTGCTTGGTGATATTGCATGAGTTTTGACTATGATGATGTAAATGACAAGAGCCATCTCAGGATAAGGGCATCACAGCTAAAGAGTGGAATTTTCTTCAGAACAGTGCGAATGAAAACCTGCAGTTTGTTTGCTACAGAACAATCCTTTCTCACAAATCTCCATCCCTACTGCTGTTACTTTTAAGACTTGCACTGTTTTCTCCTTGTAAGTTGTGAGGCTATTTTCTGATTTTTCCAAATCTAGCATGTTTTTCTGCACTATCCATGTTGAAGAAGTATTTCTAAAACTCAATTAGGAGCATATTGGATCCATCGAATCGCTCTGCACTGATATCAGGATGAAGACCGCTTTAGCATGCCTCAATTAAACCAGTCTAACTCCAACTTACCCCTCTGCCAATATGTTGCAAGCTTAGGCAGGAACTGAACTAGCTGTCTATGAGTTCCCTTCAGGTGAGCGGGGACTTTACACCATCTATTATTATTCACATCGTCCTTTTATTTGTGTGCCCAAGGCATCCTGTATGAAATGCCACCTTGTTTCAAAGCACTAACTACATGATTTTAAACATCCGTTGACATCTGCATTCCTAAACAATCTTCAAACTCCATGTGCATGATTGTCTACCTTCTCTGTTTTTGCTGCTCAGCATCTTTTAATCACTCATCTAATGTTTCTTAAATAAATGTCTGAGATAATAAATTAAGAATATAGAAGTAACTAACCTGGACCCATAGGGATCATAGAGATTGAACTGACAACCAGAAAATGAACATGCATGGGACAGATATAGGCCTGGACATGTGTAACAGTTACACACTTGGATCTTCATATGACGCTCCTAAAGTAGGAGCAGGGCTTTAAATCCCTTTCCTCTCACCTGGGCTTCTTTGTCTAGCCTCAACAGGAGATGTGCCTAGCTAGTCTTATGCAACTTGATATGCCAAGGCTGATTGATATCCATGAAAGGCCTTTCTTTTTCTGAGAAAAAGGAAGGAGAGGTGGGGGGGGGGCGGGATGGAACTGGAAGGAAAGAAAAAAACAGGGAAGCTGTGACGAGGATGTAAAGAAAATAACTAAATAATTTAAAAATATTAAATGCAGCCATTTTTCAATGAAAAAAAAAGAAAATTGCCAAAACAAGAAAGAATCATTTTTGGAAGGTCATTTATTACGGAAAGTCAGCATTGAGGAAGCCATTTACCTCTAGTCAGTTCTTTTATTTCTTAAATAGAGCTATTCTTGAATAACAATCTTACATAGCATAGCCCATTAAGATCAGGTCTGCACTAATGTGCCTCCATGGGATTGTAATAGCTCAGGTGAGCCAAGGGTGCCTGACCGACCTGCTCATGCCTTCTTGTCTCAGAAACCGCATGCAAGACAGCTCTGCATTCCTAACAGTACTCTAGGGGAAACTGGGTGACTAAAGGGAAGTCCACTCTGTTTCTCCCAAAATAAAGCAAGTCGTCATCCCTAAAACTGACAGGCCAGGTTACTTGATTTTTTTTTTTAAATCAGACTTAGTGATTTATTTATGTTGTGTTTGATTTTATTTCACAATTAGACTATGTGTGTATTATATTGTTTTAAGTCCCTTTTTAAAAGAGCATAAAACAAATAAAGTTGCAACTTAATCTCTATGTCCTCTATCTATACGACTACAAAGCAGCCAGTGTATGCTGTATAATATGCTGGCTCATTGGTTTCATATTCATGGCATTAGTCTGATTGATTTTTGCTACCTGTAATATTAATGCAATCGTTTTAATTTATAAGTGATTTAAAGCTTGCTATTCAAGAGTAAATGTCAATAGGAGCAGCTGCTTAATTAATACCTCTGGTGTGAACCCAGTGCACAGCAGCAGACACTAACAAAGCCAGCATTCCTTTTAAGATCTGGGAAATCTATGATTCTTTCAAATAATTGTTAAAAATATCTTTCGTCTCAAATGTCATAATTTGAGCTACCATTCACTTTTGCTCTCAGATCTTTATAATCTTTAGTGCATACTTCTGTAAAATCCACTTTGTGTTTCTAACAATACAACGTTTTGTAAAGGAATAAGCCATTTAGCTTTAAGTATTACAGGAATTTATTTATATTTATTTATTTATTTTTGTAATTTTTTTTCCCCTCCAAGACAGGGTTTCTGTGTAGTCCAGGCTGTCCTGGAACTTACTCTGTAGACCAGGCTGGTCTCAAATTCATGGAGATCCACCTGCCTCTCACTCCTGAGGGCTGGTATTAAAGGTATACAATACCACTGCCTAGAGATACAGGAATTTTTCAAAGTTCCTCAGTGTTTATAGAGAAAATGGGCAAAAATATAATTCCGATTCTTTCAATATTTATCTAAGAGCCATGTATGCCAGCCACTCTGACAAAGTACTTTCTTTTGATGTCTCCTTTGGTATTTATGACAAGGTATTACCAGCTCAACTTCCTAGACACACAAGGGGTAGAAGATAGGTTTCTTACTGCTGTTGCCTGGATCTGGATTGCTCTCTAAACTTCCCCAGGTCAAACTTGCAGTAGCTTGCCTACAGCAGAGCCTTTAAGAGCTGGGGTCTAATCAGAGGGCCCTAGGTCTTTGGGTGTATGCCCTCAGAAAGAATTTTTGATACCTACTCTGTTCTTTCCTTCTTTTTTCCCATCCAGAACATGAGATTATCAGCTTTGCTGCAAGAGCACATTCCCTATTACCTTGTCCTGCCTCAGCACAGGGCAAAACCAACAGTCAGTACATCACAGACAGAAGTCTCCAAGACTGAGTTGAAGAAACTCTTCTCATGCTCAAAGGATTATTTCAGGTATCTGTGACCATGGCAAAAGGCAATACTTCCTGTAGGCAGAATAGCAAACGCCCCAGAACATCATGACAGACTGCAAATCTTCCATGAATACATGCTAGCTGACAGTGTGCTTTTTCTTAAGGAGTGTGTGTGTGTGTGTGTGTGTGTGTGTGTGTGTCTGAGAATATGAATGTGTACCATGTATGTGAAGATGTTCCAGGAACTGGAGTCACATTCAGTTGTGAATTGTCTGATATATGTAGAAACCAAACTCTGGTTCCTCTGCAGAAGCACTGGGTACACTTAGTCACTGAACCACCTTTTCCCAATGTACTGGCATTTAAGACAGATGCTGCCTCTTCCCAGAATTCCCAGAACCTTTACAAATAAACTGCATGACAGGCAGTCCTTCTGGCTAATTTGTGTATTTACTTTATATGTCTGAACAGGTCATTAAGATGTCAAATAATTTCAATCCTTTTAACATAGGATGAAGGCTGTCATTTCCATGTGAAGTCATATGGTTCTTCTGCAATATTTTCTTCCCTTCTTTTATTAATATATCAAAATGAAATTCTTTGAAGTAATATTTAAGGATTTCTGATTGAACTAGAGAAATCCTCTCTCTGTTCTAACATTGGAATTTGGAGTACACAAATGGAAACCTTTTTCATGAATTCTACAATCTTTCCTCCAAGCTCCTAGTGGCATGCTTAATATATTTTAAAGGTTAAAAAACAATCTGATAAATAATTCCTATATTAAATAATATAGCCATTTAAATAGATAATTATTTAATGAAATGTTCCTCTGGGTTGAGTGCAATCTTGCTAAAATATTTATATTTGTCTTCAGAGACATTATCAAATTAAAACAAAGTTATTATAATGAACCTTTACGCAGTGTGCCCAATGGCTTTATCAAAGGGTTAGTATGTTTTCTCTATCCTCCACTGAATAATATGGAGAGGCATAAATAGAAATAAAGAACTCTTTAAAAAGTCATATAAAAATCTACTACTATAAGACACAGGGACTGAGGAAAAGCCGGGAGGTAAGAGCCTGCCTGCTTCCACCTGTGGCCAGAGACCCCTGCCTGGACCACCAGGCAAACAGCTCAGGGAGAAAGCGACCCGCCCACTTGTGTGGAGGAGCCAGCAGAAGGAGGGCTTCAGATGCAGGGTCTGAGGAAAAGCCCACAGGTTTCCATCTGTGGCAGGAGACCTCTGCCTGGGCAACCAGGCATCCATAGACAAACAATACAAGGAGAAAGCAAGCTGCCCACTTGTGTAGAAAAGCCAGCAACAGAAGGACTGCAGACGCAGGGTCTGAAGAACAGCCAGGAGAGAGAACTGGTCTCCCAGGAATATTGACATCTGGGCTTGAAGGAAAGACAAGCCACAGTCAGAGAGAGAAAGACCAGCTAACACCAGAGATAACCAGATGGTGAAAGGCAAGGGCAATAACGCAAGGAACAGAAACCAAGACTACTTGGCTTCATCAGAACCCAGCTCTCCCACCACAGCCAGCCCTGGATACCCCAACACACCAGAAAAGGAAGACTCAGACTTAAAAGCACTTATCAAGAGGATGATGGAAGATTTTTAAGACAGAAATAAATAACTCCCTTAAAGAAATACAAGAGAACACAGGTAAACAACTGGAAACCCTTAAAGAGGACACACAAAAATCTCTTAAATAATTACAGGAAAACACAATCAAATGGGCAGAATTACAGGAAAACACAATCAAACAAATGAACAAAACCATTCAGGAATTAAAAACAGAAATAGAAACAATAAAGAAATCACAAAGGGAGACAACCCTGGAGTTAGAGAACATAGGAAAGAAATCAGGAGTCATAGATGCAAGCATCACCAACAGAATACAAGAGATGGAAGAGAGAATCTCAGGTGAGGAAGATACCATAGAAAACATGGACACAACAGTTAAAGAAAACACAAAATCCAAAAAGCTCCTAATCCAAAACATCCAAGATATCCAGGATGCAATGAGAAGACAGAACCTGAGGATAATAGGTATAGAAGAGAGTGAAGACTCCCAACTTAAAGGACCAGTAAATATCTTCAACAAAATTATAGAAGAAAATTTCCCTAACCTAAAGAAAGAGATGAATATAAATATACAAGAAGCCTACAGAACACCAAATAGACTGGACCAGAAAAGAAATTCCTACTGTCACATTATAGTCAAAACACCAAATACACAAAACAAGGATAGAATATTAAAAGCAGCAAGGGAAAAGGGGCAAGTAACATATAAAGGCAGACCTATCAGAATTACACCAGACTTCTCACCAGAGACTAAGAAAGCTAGAAGATCCTGGGCAGATCTCATAGAGACTCTAAGAGAACACAAATGCCAACCCAGGCTGCTATACCCAGCCAAACTCTCAATAAGCATAAATGGGGAAACCAAAATATTCTACGACAAATCCAAATTTGCACAGTATGTTTCCACAAACCCAGCCCTACAAAGAATAATAAATGGAAAATGCCAACTCAAGGAGGGAAACTACACTCAAAAAAAGTAAGAAAGTAATCTTTCAACAAACTCAAAAGAAGATAGCCACACAAACAATATAAACAACATCAAAATTAGCAGGAAATAACAATCACTATTCTTTAATATCTCTTAACATCAATGGTCTCAACTTCCCAATAAAAAGACATAGACTGACAGACTGGATCCTTAAACAGGACCCAGCATTTTGCTGCATCCAGGAAACGCACCTCCATGTTAAACACAACCACTACCTCAGAGTAAAGGGCTGGAAAACAATTTTCCAGGCAAATGGCCCCAAGAAACAGGCTGGAGTAGCCATTCTAATATCAGATAAAATTGACTTTCAACCAAAAGTCATCAGAAAGGATGAGGAAGGATACTTCATACTCATCAAAGGAAAAATCTACCAAGAAGAACACTCAATTGTGAACATCTATGCCCTGAATGCAAGAGCTCCCACTTTCGTAAAAGAAGCTCTACTAAAGCTCAAAGCACACATTATACTTCACACAATAATAGTGGGAGACTTCAACACCCCACTATCAAAAATGGACAGATCTTGGAAACATAAACTAAACAGAGACACGGTGAAACTAACAGATGCTATGAACCAAATGGGTTTAACAGATATCTATAGAACATTTCATCCTAAATCAAAAGAATATACCTTCTTCTCAGCATCTCATGGTACCTTCTCCAAAACGGATCATATAATTGGTCATCAAACAAACCTCAACAGATATAAGAAGATTGAAATAATCCCATGCCTCCTATCATATCACTACAGATTAAGGTTGGTCTTCAATGGCAACAACAACAACAGAAAGCCCACATACACATGGAAGCTGAACAATGCTCTGCTCAATGATAACTTGGTCAAGGAAGAAATAAAGAAGGAAATTAAAGACTTCCTTGAATTTAACGAAAATGAAAGAACGAGTTACCCAAACCTATGGGACACAATGAAAGCAGTGTTGAGAGGAAAACTCATAGCTCTGAATGCCTCCAAAAAGAAACTGGAGAGAGCATACACTAACAGCTTAACAGCACATCTGAAAGTTCTAGAACAAAAAGAAGCTAATACACCCAAGAGGAGTAGAAGGCAGGAAATAATCAAATTAAGGGCTGAAATCAACCAAGTGGAAACTAAAAGAACTACACAAAGAATAAACAAAACCAAGAGCTGGTTCTTTGAGAAAATCAACAAGATAGATAAAACCTTAGCCAGACTAACCAGAGGGCACAGAGACAGTATCCAAGTTAACAAAATTAGAAATGAAAATGGAGATATAACAACAGACTCTGGGGAAAGTAAAAAAATCATCAGATCCTACTACAAAAGCCTATATGCAACAAAATTGGAAAATCTGGAGGAAATGGACAAGTTTCTAGACTGATACCAATTACCAAGGTTAAGTCAGGATCAGATAAACCATCTAAACAGTCCCACAACCCCCAAAGAAATAGAAGCAGTCATTAACAGTCTCCCAACCAAAAAAAGCCCAGGTCCAGATGGGTTCAGTGCAGAATTCTATCAGACCTTCAAAGAAGACCTAATACCAATACTCTTCAGTCTATTCTACAAAAAAGAAATGGAAGGAATACTACCCAATTCATTCTATGAGGCCACAGTTACACTGATACCAAAGCCCCACAAAGACCCAACAATAAAAGAAAGCTTCAGACCAATTTCCCTTATGAATATCAATGCAAAAATACTCAAGAAAATTCGTGCAAACCGAATCCAAGAACACATCACAACGATTATTCACCATGATCAAGTAGGCTTCATCCCAGGGATGCAGGGATGGTTCAATCCCCAGAAATACAACAATGTAATCCACTACATAAACAAACTCAAAGAAAAAAAACCACACGGTCATTTCATTAGATGCTGAAAAAGCATTTGACAAAATTCAACATCCCTTCATGATAAAAGTCTTGGAAAGATCAGGAATTGAAGGAGCATACCTAAACATAGTAAAAGCAATATACAGCAAACCAGTGGCCAACATCAAAAGAAATGGAGAGAAATTCAAAGCAATCCCACTAAAATCAGGGACTAGACAAGGCTGCCCTCTCTCCCCCTACCTATTCAATATAGTACTTGAAGTTCTAGCTAGAGCAATTAGACAACAAAAGGAAGTCAAAGGGATACAAATTGGAAAGGAAGAAATCAAGATATCACTTTTTGCAGATGATATGGTGGTATACTTAAGTGACCCAAAAAACTCAACCAGAGATCTGCTACAGCTGATAAACAACTTCAGCGAAGTGGCTGGATACAAAATTAACTCAAGGAAATCAGTAGCCTTACTATACTCAAAGGATAAACAGGCTGAGAAAGAAATTAGGGAAATGACACCCTTCACAATTGTCACAAACAATATAAAATATCTTGGTGTGACTCTAACCAAACAAGTGAAACATCTATATGACAAGAACTTCAAGTCTCTGAAGAAAGAAATCGAGGAAGACCTCAGAAGATGGAAAGATCTCCCATGCTCATGGATCGGCAATATTAACATAGTTAAAATGGCAATCCTGCCGAAAGCAATCTACAGACTCAATGCTATCCCCATCAAAATCCCAACTCAATTCATCATAGACCTAGAAAGAGCAATTCTCAAATTCATATGGAATAACAAAAAACCCAGGATAGCAAAAACTATCCTCAACAATAAAAGAACTTCTGAGGGAATCAGCCTCCCTGACTTCAAGCTGTACTACAAAGCAGTAGTGATAAAAACTGCATGGTATTGGTACAGTGACAGGCAGGTAGATCAATGGAATAGAATTGAAGACCCAGAAATGAACCCACACACTTATGGTCACTTGATCTTTGACAAAGGAGGTAAAACCATACAGTGGAAGAAAGACAGCATCTTCAACATATGGTGCTGGATCAACTGGCAGTCTATATGTACAGATTGCGAATTGATCCATTCCTATCTCCCTGTACAAAGCTCAAGTCCAAGTGGATAAAGGACCTTCACATAAAACCAGATACACTGAATCTAATAGAAGAGAAAGTAGGGAAGCATCTCGAGCACTTGGACAAAGGAGAAATATTCTTGAACAGAACCACCAATGGCTTGTGCTCTAAGATCAAGAATCGGCAAATGGGACCTCATAAAATTACAAAGCTTCTGTAAGGCAAAGGACACTGTAAATAGGACTAAACAGCAACCTACAGATTGGGAAAAGATCTTTACCAATCCTACATCCGATAAAGAGCTAATATCCAATGTATACAAAGAACTCAAGAAGCTAGACTCCAGAGATCCAAATAACCCTATCAAAAAATGGGGAAGAGAGCTAAACAGAGAATTCTCAACTGAGGAAACTCGAATGGCTGAGAAGCACCTAAAGAAATGTTCAACATCCTTAGTCATCAGGGAAATGCAAATCAAAACAACCCTGAGATTCCACCTCACACCAGTCAGAATGGCTAAGATAAAAACCTCAGTTGACAGCAGATGTTGGCGAGGATGTGCAGAAAGAGGAACACTCCTCCATTGCTGGTGGGAATGAAATTTGATACAACCTCTCTGGAAATCAGTTTGGCGGATGCTCAGAAAAATGAACATAATACTACCTGAGGACCCAGATATTCCACTCCTGGGCATATACCCAGAAGATGCTCCAATGTGTAATAAAGACATATGTTCCACTATGTTCATATCAGCCATATTTATAATAGCCAGAAACTGGAAACAACCCAGATGTCCCTCAACAGAGGAATGGATGCAGAAAATGTGGTACATTTACACAATGGAATACTACTCAGCTATTAAAAACAATGACTTCATGAAATTCGCAGACAGATGGATGGATCTCGAAAATTTCATCCTGAGCGAAGTAACGCAGTCACAAAAGAATGAACATGGTATGTACTCACTGTTAAGTGGTTATTAGCCCAAAAGTTTGAAATACCCAAGATTCACTTTGAAGCAACAGTAGGGCTGAGTGTGAGGTCCCAGATGGAGGGCTTGGAGAAAGGACTGAAGGAGCTGAGGGAGTGTGCAGCCCCGGGGAGGTAGCAACAGTGGCAATTGGCCTGACCCCCCTATACTCCTGGAGACTGATCCACCAACCAAAGAATACACATGGAGGGATCCGTGGTGCTAGCCGCAAATGAGGCAGAGGAGGGTCTTGTTATCCATCAGGGGGAGCAGAGGCCCTTGGGCCTGAGGGTTTTAGATTCCCCCAGTATAGGAGAATGACAAGGAGGGAAGACGAGAGTGGGTGGGTGGGTGGGTTGGAGAATATTCCCATAGTGGCAGGAGGAGGGTGGAGGGAATGGTGAGGTTCCAAAGGGGAGATCTGAAAAGGGGGAAACATTTGAATTGTAAATAAAATATTAAAAAAATAAAAAAGAAAGACAAGGGAAATAAATATTGAAGAGACTTACATAGGCACAAAAATGAGAACACTGACTGACAGAAGAAAAAGGAATGCATCAAGACCCAGGCTTACAGTACTGTAAATGTTTGAAAAATATCAGGATAAAGGGTAACATACACTTGAAGTTGTTTGAGCATGTGGTGCCATAGAAAGGGACATGTGGGCAGCTTGTTTTCATTGAGAGTCTAAGAGAAAAGAAAGGTTTTCAAGGAGAGGTGGAAAGTAATACTTTGGAAAGGAAGTGAGATAAAAAACTTCCAGCTCGGAGCATGTGTATTTAAACATTGGCGGGAAGAATGCAGTGGAATGTGTGAGAAGGAACAAAGGTAGGATCCTAACTGTCTTCTGTATGCCTTGTATTTGTATTAACATTAGTCTATGAGAAATTATAACGGAGGAATCATTAAATACTCATCCATTAATGGACTTAATTGAAATGAGTCACAATGAGTCAACTACATATGCACATATACACCATGTCTTTATTTCAAAAACTGTGTTTTCCAAAATGAAAAGCAATTGGTAATGAGAATGGTATTGCTTGGCACTTTTTCAAAAATTCTTTAACATTCTTAATAAAAGACAGATGGATTTTAAAAAAAAAATCTTCTATTGTAAAAGCATATCTCTCTCTTCTCTCTCTCTCTCTCTCTCTCTCTCTCTCTCTCTCTCTCTGTGTGTGTGTGTGTGTGTGTGTGTCTGTGTGTTTGTGTCCGTGGGTTTATGTGCACGTGTCTGTGTGTTTGTGTGTGCTTTCATAAAATTAGTTAAAATGGTTATGCCTTATAACAAGGAAAAATGATTGTACTATACACTAGAGGTTAAGAAAAAGTCAGTGCTAAGAATAGTTTTCTTCTTTTGAGGTTGTTAGCTAGTGAGATCCCAAAAATCCCCAAATACTACAGATTATTGACATTGCCCTTCGATGTCCCCCAGAATTTGACAATAAGTCCTTTTGTAAAAATGTCACATAGTTGAATGCCTTAGGAAATGGACTTACTGAACATGATACTGACTGGAACTAACTTGGAAGCTTCATCCCAACTTTGCTAGCTTTTATAGTACTAGAAGGTTCTATGCAGGCTCCCAAAGGAGAAAAGAAGTCATATCCAGTCATAAACTCTGTGAGTACAATAATGGCTTCCCTGGAAAGACATAGACAGTAGTTCATGAACATTATTGGAACAACCAACCACTCCTAATTAAATTCAAGTCCTGCTCAACAAGATGACATTCATACCTCTCACTATTAGTGAATCAAGAACCTATACTAGCTATACCATAGCTACTACAGGAAAACCTCTAGAGAGACCTCATTATACCCATACGTTTCTCAACTCTCATTTGAAAAACTTCTCTTTGCAATAGACTCTTAATAACACAAAGTTCCAAAACTTAGTGCAGAAAATAAGAAATTGAAGAATGTCTAACTTTAAATGGAAGATTTTTATGATACCCCTATGCCCAAGTCTCAGAGATCATTTAATAGAAGGTTCTGAAAGAATCTAAGAGCAGAGTGGATGACAATAAGGAACAGTGTTCATTGACAAAGCAGGATAGCTGCATATATGAACTCAGTGGAGACAATAGCACAAACAAAACTTGTGCAAGCTCAACCTGGACCAAATCTCAAAATAAAGAATAGAGTTATACATACCAACACAATGATAGTCATACATCTATTGTCAATTACTAGCAGATAAGAAAAAGAAAGACAGTTTGCCCTGAGAGTGTGGACTCTGGTAAGGTGACCACACTTCATTAAAGACCATATATCCAAGAGTATTTGTGTAACATGATGTTGTCTTGATGGGATTTTTAAAAAGACACAAAGTTTGTTGAGTAGAAAGGAGTGGTAGACCTGGGAATGGATTAGGGTGTGCATATGATTCATCTATATGATATATCTATATTTCATCTATGAAACTCTCAAAGAACTAATAACGTTTTTTAATTAAAAAGGAAAAACAAAGCATTATGGTCCTAGTATTTAGGAGCCTAAAGCAGATGGATCGCTGTGAGTGTTGAAGCCAGTGGTCTATATAGCAACTTTCAGGCTAGTCTGGACTATAGAGTAAAACTCTGTCTTAATAAACAAACAGCACATAAATAGAAGCAAAGATTATTTAGGGAAAGAGTTTACATGAAGCTGAAACTTTTTGTAATCCATAGAAGGTTTTTTCACCCCACCTGGATTATTAACACCTCTCACATGTCCTGTGTGGTGTTTACTGTCAAAGAGATAACTGTAGCTCTGATGGTCATGATCCATAGCTCTGTGGAAACTAATGTTCAACAATGTTTAGAAATTTTTATAGAGCATTGTAGATAGTGAGGCAACTTGAGATGAGCGAACTGATTATCAAACAGCACTGACTTCAAAATGTCCATGAACAAGATTGGAATTTTTCCTGCTTCTTTGACTTCATTTTCTATCTTGATCTTGATCGCTGTCTTGTCAATTCCAGCATTCACATACTGTCAAAATGATCCAGACACACAAGCTCAGCCTCAGCCCACATTCCCATTCCATCTTCAAACATATTCTTCAATAGACTCCCTTTAATTTCCCAGAAGTCTGCTTCATGCCTTTGTATATTCCACCATCTGTGGTAAAAGTCTCTTGCTTGCTGTACTTAATTACCTGTTCCCGTTTTCCTGGATTCTTTGCTCAGGGGAAGTCCTCACTTTTTTTTTTCTTTTTTAGATTTTTGTTTGTTTGTTTGTTTTTGTTTTTTAATGATTAAATTGGCCATTAAAATAGCTTCCTCTGCTCCCACAGTACTGAATACTCACTACTACACTGGAATATGCTTGAATTTGGACATTTAGAATACCCTCCCTTTCTCCTTGCCTGTCTCTTCTTCTCCATTCCCTCTCTCACTCATCTCTCCTCTGCTCCTGTACAGTGTCACAAGAAACAAACTAAATATCCAACATATATTCACACATGTACAATTAATTAGTCCCAGGGCTCAATTTTGGTATTTCACATACTTACAGACCAGCCACATCTCATATCTTCCTACACAGTAGCATCTACCAGCAACAACATTTGTTTAGTTCTACATATGTATGGAAATATAAAAATTAAAAATTGCACATCTAAATTTTCACTGCCTACATTGTTCTATGACTTGACTAATTTCTTCCATATTTATATTTTCTCCTGTTCACAAAATAGATTTTATTCAAGAATTTGTACTAAAATATGCATTTGCTTTCTACAAAATGGTTCGTTGAAAATAAAGCTGTATGAAGAACACAACTGGGACAAGTTGCAGAAAGGCTGGATGACTTTGCAGGCAGAAGGCAAATAAGAACAGTGAATAGCTCTGATATAAACACCTACATAGCTAGATCTCTATTGATATTTATGTCCAGTTTGTCTTTTCAGTATTAGCTAATGATATTCCTACTTCCTCTATGAGATGGGAATCTTGTGGGCACCACCTTTGTTAAAAAAAATTAGGGCAGATCCATTGTATAAAATAATGGGCTGAGCAATGGTATTTTCAAGCATATATTAAATGTACTTCACCTATAATCACTCCATTATTCTATCTAACACCACTCCTACATTATGCTGGTACCCTTACTCCTACTAAATAGACCCTTTTGCTTTCATCTTATATATATTTTGAATATAGACTCTGTATATGAGAATAATATATTTGCTTATTTCAATAATACTTTGATATGCTCTATCCATTTTTCTGCAAATGCTGGAATTTCATCCAATGTATGAATGAATAAAATCACATTGTTTATATATGACACATCTTTTCTATCCATATATGTTGTGGATAGCCCTTGGGCTGTTTGTATTCTTCTAATTCTGCCCTCCTGGGAGGGGCTTCAGACAAGGAGTGAGTTATTTACTTCTTGTGACTTCTTGTGAACCAACCCCTTAATGAATAAAGGAGCCAATCACTGGGCAAGTAGGAGGTATTTCCTGGTTGGAGAAGGGAAGAGAAGAGGAGGAGAGAGAGAATGGGGACAGCAGATAGGTAAGATGTAGCTACTAGAGTCTCCTGGGATCATGGTGGATCTTCAAGGATTTGTCACCAGAGGAATCAGATTTTGATAAGGCTTACAAGATGAGGTTTTAGTTTATGCACCCAGAGACTGAGTTACTATTGTTTCTGAGCTAAGTTTGTCTTGTGTTTTCCTTCACATGGTGGCTTGTCTGGGTTCCAGAGAGAAAGGTACCGTAGCAAAGTGTGGGTTTGCCTGATGTGCCCACAGAGGCCATGAGGTATTGAAGCATGGGGCTGATGTGGTAGTGACCCTCCAGTGGGGACCTAGCAAGATGGGTAGAGAGTCAGAGCTCCACGAGATAAAATCAGCTTGGCCATTGCCCACCAGTGCATGGCTGGCCAGCCCGCCAGGGCTGAGAGAACAAGGGCATACGGCAGGAACATGATATATACCTTCTTTTTTAATATTTACAGCAACACATGTATTCATGCATTGATGAACACTATTACCTTCTTCCAATAGATCATTTGTTAATGATTACAAATTAATCAGTTATTTTTACTTGGCTCTTTGTTTCAAACAAGGGAAAGTCTGCAGCTTCCTAATCTACTAATTCCAGGAATTTTAGTACAGTAGAAAGCAGTCCTAGTCTCCACCTTAGCTCTGTGGACATGGGAGTGTCCCTAACTGTTTTCTTCACAGATTACTATGGCTGACTCTACCTGAGAAAAAGCCAAGAGTCTGCATCTCAGCATTTCAGAACATTACCCTTGTGGGGAAAACCACATTGGAAAAGAGACAAATCTGACATATAAATGCTACTCTTCAGCTTGTCAGGAATGCAAGAAGAAGGCAATGACTAAGGCACTCACTTCATTATAAAACAGATTATAGTTCTAAATATTTACTAAATAATAATCATCATCAGCAGCAGCAGCAGCAGCAGCAGCATCTAATCAGCTGAGGCCTACTGAGATCATGTTGTAAAGCTGATGGAATTGAACAAGGTCAATGCATTACTCAGCAGTATCCAGAGTTACTTTGGAGCCTTCCACATAATAGTTACTACAATTACCCCCACTTCAACAGTCAGAAGAAATAGGCTGTCAGCAATGGCAAGACCCTCTCTGGTTCATTCCAGAGAATTGTATACTAGATATATTGTTGTAAAAACACTATGCTTGCTTGATTTTTACAGTGGGAGTCCTATCTTAACAAACACCTGGTTGACCAGATGATTTTTAAAATGAATATCTAAATGCTGCTACTGAATTTGCTTCCAGTGTACTTTCTCATTTTATTGTCTCTGGCAACAGTGTTCTACCATTTGGTTGCTTCTGAGATGACTACCAGTATGGTCTCTTATTGGCTTCCCTCTGAGATTAGGACCATTGTATATAGGGACCATTGAAAACAAATTTGCTGCATTATACATATATATGAAAACTGTCTTTCTAAACTAACAACTCAAAAACTGTTAGCAGTGATACTGTAGCATATTGTTTAAAAAAAAAGTGTATCCTTTTACTAAAGTAGTATTCATTGTTTCCTATTTTGACTTTGGTGTGCTTGTCAGTATGGGGTGTGTATCTGAAGTCTGATTTGCATGAGATCAGGCACTCATGTGAAGATCAGAAAACAATCTTAAACGTAGATTCTTCCCTTCCACTTTGTTTGAAGCAGGGTTTGTCATCCATATGGAATATGCCAGGCTAGTTGACCTTCAAACTTATAGAGATTCTCCTATCTCTGCCTGTCTTCTCAACTTTGTAGCACTGTGATTACAGATGTGTGTTTAGCATGCCCAGCTTTAACTTATATTGTTTCTAGGATTCAGACTCAGGACATCATTTTTATATGACAAGTTATATGCCCACTGAGCCATCTGCCAAACCTCCACTTTTTCTTCTTAATCTGAAATTGTGTTGCACTTTTGGAAAGCTAATAAGTAGTAGTTAGATAGATCTCTATTATAAATCCACTGTTCTAGAACAGGTGTTTAGAAGTCTTTTCATTCTTGTTGGCCCTCGTTAATTTTCAAGTATTTAATGGATATGTCTATAATCCATCTATTCACACAGTAACAGACTTTCAGAAGTTTAGAATAACCTGGACCTTGAAAAATAATTAGGATATCCATGGCTTCCTTCTATAGATTGGACAAATGATGGTCACATAGAATAAATGAAGACTAGAATCCAAGTATTCCTTATAACACATGACTTGTTTTCCTTTAAAGGTAATGGCAGCAGGAAATTGTGAGCTGGCAAACATTAAAAGTAATAGTGTGCCTTTGGTATATGCAGTAACAAACATGAACAAAACTATGGGAAGAAATAATTTATCCCACAGAGCTAGTGAACTTTAGAGGAGATGACAGTTCCTCTTGATTCACTTTGAATTTGTGGTCTATCTGATCCTCATTACTCAATGATACTGCATTGCTCTTTGGGATTCAAAGATGAGGAAGTGAGGCAAACATATTTGTTCTCAAAAATCAACCTCAACTGAGCTTAGGTCTACCAATTATTAACATATTCTTAATTTAATTATTAGCCTATTAACTTGTTTTAACCTTGGCAAGCTCTTAAAATCTCCGGCTGTCAGCTACATTATTCTGACTAATAGAGCACCCTCTGGATGATTAAATATAATAACTGGCATGCAGACACTTAGCACAGCAGCACAATCTATTTGTTTTTCCTAGACATGGAGACAAATTCCACAGCTTTAAGGACCTGAAATGTACACTGAACATGTGTACTATCATATACACACTGACAGATGTATAGCACAAGTATGGAAGTATGTAGTCATGAGCCCATGTTTCTGCTTTTGAAAGATTAGATGATGCAAAATGAAGAAGTAACATTTGGTTGGGAAAGAGGCTTAGATTCTAGGAAGAAGGTGTGGAAAGGTGCTGGAGATGGAAATATTTGGAATACCCTCAACAGTCTTATAAATTTTAAACATGTACAGTTGATGGAGAATGTAAGTAATAATAAAGAGTATAATTTTGTCAATACAGATTTTTTTTCCTCCTCTACACAAACTACTTATTTGTGCTGAGCTATGCTTGACCCTGGGTATCAGTGTGGATCAAGAGGATAGACCTGGGTTCTCATGGACAGTAGTTCTGTGAGATAAAGAAGACATGATTTAAATAAGGACCAGCAGTATTTGGAATGTTTTGAAGGAAATTTAAATAAAAGATTCATCTATATTATCTTAAGTGAGTGAAGTTTTAATCTGGATCATAAAGGGATGACAAAGCTAGCTGTATCAAACCAGCTATATTGCTACTAAGTAACAAGCAGAGTGCTTGAGAGACAGCTCAGTAATGGAGGAGCACTTAACCAGTCTGAACAAGGTCCTGAGTTCAATTCCCAGTAATGCCAAAACGAACACACCAGGAAAAAAAAAATGACAAGCATGGAGACCAGAAGAAAGGATCTGAAACTGAAATACAAATTGAGCCCAGAACACAAAGCCTACATTGCAGAAAGCTCTACACAGTGCTCCTCATTTGTTAAGTAACTGGATAGATAATTAATGAAATGGTTTGGAAAAGTTAACTAGTTAATGAATGGAAGATAATATGGTTGAATCAATGCTTTAGAAAAAGCACTTGTGGAACCATCTGGCAAGTGATTTCTCAAGCAGGAGGGGGTATAAGCAAATGACCACCATTAGAATAGTTCTGTCTTAGCCCAATATTATAAATTCTGAGACTGTAATTTAGGATAATGGTAGAACATAGCTTGAATGGAGTGACATCCAGTTTGATATTCCTATAAATAAGAGTCTGGGAAGGACAAGCTGGTAGGGGTAGATCTTGCACATGTTATTTCAGACCTTGACCTTCATCTCACAGAAAGCAGATGGATTTTGAAAAGTTTCTTTTTGGGATTTGTGCTACCTTAGATAAAGCATCCAAGTGACAGGATGAAAGATGAATTTATAAGCTCCCCAGGATAAAAGGGAAGCAGAAGGTTGTTGTAATTTTCTCATGAAAAATAATGAGTAAGTGAGATCAGGGGGAGGTAAACAAAAGTAGGAGGCTATTGTAATATCTCAGATGAGAGGAATAATGAGTAATGAATGAGAGAAGTGGCTTCAGACAGGAAAAGGACTCTGACTTAAACTACTTACGGAGAAAATTTTTGTGATTATTCAAATATGGAGAGTGGGAGGAGTAGGAGGAACTCAGGTGATTCACAGGTGCCTGACTATCATGATTGTACCATGAAAAGAGCAACAAATCTAGGAGTGAGATCCTATTATGATGGAAAGGTAAAGGAGATGAAAATGAGACAAGTGAGTTTGAGGAGCACATGGTACACCCAAAAGGAGACATTAAAATGATTTTTCTATCTACTTTAGGCCAAAGATGTGAAGCCAAAATAGCGTATGTGGATAGAAAGATGGGTGAATGGATAGATGATTGATAGATTGATTGATTGTTGATTGATTGATTGATTGATTGATTGATAATTTTGTAAGGAATACTGTCAAATGCTTCAAAGTATTCAAGGAAACTGAGAATTGAAAATGGCCCATGTATATAGGTAAGAGTTAAAACTGAGCACAATGGACATTGCAGTCAGAACACAGCATTAGAACTGAAAATTTTTAATAGGAAGTAGATTGATAGCAAGACATAGCATATCATGACTATGTGTGGCAGATCTGGTCTAAAGTTTACTGTCTTTGGAGGCAGGAAATTAAGGGCCTGTGAAGCCACTGGTCCACATGACCACTGAAATCATTGACGCATTGACAAAACATGTCAAACTCTTCTATGTGAGAAGTAAGCAGGTCAGACAGAGAACTTCTACCAAAATTAATGATAATAACATATTCTGTTGTTGTTGCTGACACATCAACTAGAATGTAAAGTGACAACTTGGCTTCTTAGTCTCAAATTACTCAAGGACATTGTTGTCTGTAGGTTTACATTTAATCTTTGGAATAGATCAGTGATGAATTAAAAGCAAAAGGCATAGAACAGAACAGCTAGAGATAAGAGAACTTAAATGGCTGACTTTTAGGCTTCTCTTCTGGGCGATTGACAGAGGACTTATTAAGTGCCCGTTACTTGGAAGATAGTAAAGCTATTTAGTAGGATCAGTAGGTTATATGTGCAGATTTGTGTGTGTAAATAACAATAATAATTAAATATATTATTAATTTTGGAGAAAGGGCAGTAGTTGGTGAAAAAGGAGAAGAGTGATAAACAAGAGTGATGTAGATATAGTGCATTGATATGACGTTTTCAAAAAATAAAATTATTAAACAAAAAAAAGGAAGTGAAAAAGAGATTAGGAGTAAGAATTAAAATATGATCCTTACCCTTTGGAATCTGTACAGCCATCTTATAATAAGAACATACTTTCTCACTAACTCCACACATGTAAAATCATAGACTAATAAAGATAAGAAGCAGTAATACAAAGAGTGGAGGAGGGTGTGGGAGATATTAGTCGCAAGTGAAATCAACTGTTGAGAAAGTAGGGATGATGTTGAGTCCTGCATTTGCTGCTGTCTGGGAAAACAATGGGACAAGAGTAATTGGGAAGCCATGTATCAGAGGACTGTGTACAGTGTTTGTAGAAGATAAACTGCCATGTGGCATACATATCATGGGGAGCTCAGCATGCCAAGCCTGAGAGACTACTTGGCAGTGATTGGTCTTTAGTTAAAGATACATTTTATTTTTGAGCCAAATACCCTTCTGTTCTTGGGGGTTTTTTGTTTGTTTGTTTGTTTGTTTTGAGACAGGGTTTCTTTGTATAGCTCTGGCTGTCCTGGAACTCACTCTGTAGACCAGGCTAGCCTCGAACTCAGAAATTCGCTTATCTCTGCCTCCCAAGTGCTGGGATTAAAGGCGTGCGCCACCACTGCCTGGCCCCTTCTGTTCTTATAACTAGGTAGATGGGAAGACAAGAACACATCTTACTTGTTCTGCTTGACAGAACCACGGGCAAACACTAAAGAGAAACGTACTCTTTGCTTCGGTGAAGGGTTCTATGGTCCTCATAGCTTGTGTGCACTTTTCCAAAGGACTCTAACATCCTTTCTGGAAGTTAATAAAGCATGTAAGCCAGACCATCATGCGACAAGTCTTTGTAGAATGCCACCTTCCCACCATGCTTCCTGTCCACTTTCCTTCTCTGGGCAAATCAGCCATTGCAATGAGCTGGAGAACAATCTTGAAGATGACAGAAAGACAAGGTGCTTCTGGTAGATCAGCTTCAGGAAATGTATGTGCAGAAGTCAGGTTGCTGTAGGTAAACAAGGAAGTGAGGGCGGTTAGCCACAAGGTTCTAAAGTTGTCATGAGAAAACAAGAGAAAGGAAACATAAGAGTGAAACATGAATGGAGATTGCATATAAAAGAAGCACATTTGTATATGTGTTTTTGAAAAGACATTATAAAAATTTCAAACACTCAATATAGAGAAATAAAAGCAAACAATATCACAGAACACTATATACAGCTGTGTTGTCACTGTCTCTACCTATTCTTTGAGTCAATGTTTTTTCCCAGAGCATTTCAGAATCAAACAGGCAGCATGATGTTCAATATAATCTCCATAGTCTTTTCTGTACATTACTAAATTGCACACTTCTCTTGTATATATCTAGTCCACTCCTGGGTATATATCTAATGATATACCTACACATTCATGTTTATTGTTTCTCAATTCGTAATAGCTGAGAAATGGCAGTAGCCTAAGTGTCCATCAACGGATTAATAGAACATGAAAATGTTGTGCATATACAAACTATAATTTTACTCATATATTAAAAAATGAAATCCCATAATTTGAAGCTAAATTGGTAGAACAGAAAAGGATATTTTGAATATGATTCAGATTCAATAGAGCAAATGCCATGCATTCTCTCTCATGAGGGTCCTAGCTTCCACTATTTTGTTCTGTTTGTTTAGCAGAATAAAGTGCCTGTGTGTTACCTATGGATGTTAGGAAGCAGGCATTCAAGGTGAGCAATACCTAAAAGAAGGAGAAGTAGGCGAACATACATAAAAGGAGAATAGAGATGGCACTGCCAGAGGCAGACATGTAGGGTCAGGGTGGAGGGGTGGGGAGATGGGTAAGGGAAGGCCAGTTAAGCAACAAAAAGTATACATGAAAAAGATATGTGGAAATTTACTATTATTTAACCCAATTAAAAACTCCAAAAGAGACATTAAAGGGAGCTATCCTGCATGGTTCCAAAATGGTGCTTCTAGAAGCTATAGATTACTAAACAAAGTTCCCAGTGCCAGTCATGGGCTACCTTGTCAGGCATTGTTGGTCAGGTAAGCCTGAGATGCCCCCAGAGAACATAGGCAAGATGCAGTCCTTGGGTACCCAAGAGACCCAGAGGATGTAATATGTTGCTGAAGACAGTACATACTTTGTTTGTAAGATGTAGAGAAATCAAGCTGGAATGACTTGGAAATTTCTTGCTTGCCAGCTTTAAAATTTCCAGAAGGTTCTCTCAGTGGTCTTAGCTAGCTAGCTGTGAGTTCTCCAAACTACTTCTATGTTTTAAACAGAGAAAGATAGCCAAAGCCATCCTAGATTAATTTTTTGTTTGTTTGTTTCTTTATTGAAGATGAGAGCTAGAATATGTCACAAGAAGGATCAGGGAAAGGTCACAACAGACCAGGAGAGCAGATTACTTTTCATGTGGGAAAAATGAAAAGTTGCAGGAGTCATCTCTCGGCTATGTGTGAGATTTATGTCTAAATCAAAAGAGAGAAAACACTGGTAAATTTTGAAATAGTGACAGGGATAATATTCAAAATAGAAACCAATCCAAAGAAGCAGACATAATCACCTAGAAGGACTGAAATGAACAAATTGAGTCTCTTTGGGGAGATGCTCATGCCAGGCTCACCCCTGGTCCTAAGGAAAGATGCTGTTCCTGCCAAATGGCCTTCATTTTCTCACTGAAGTAGAAGGTGAGGTTGTTTGATAAGAGGGAAGGGTAAAGGCATGGTTGGGATTTCAGAGATAAATATTTAAAGGTAATTGTTAGAGGTGAACAAGGCAGTGTGTCAGCCAAAGATACATAGTACTTACCTACAGAATCAGGGACCTTGAATCAGTAAATACATTGTAGCTCTTGAAGGTATTCAGTTTCCAAGGAAAGGGGAAATAAGACTTGCAAAAAAACCACATAGGAATCAATAAAATAATTTGATTTTCATGTGTTTAGTACTTAGACACATCTCTTCTCGGCCTTTTGGCTAAGGTCAAGTGTAGTCCTTAGACATGTTTTTCTTTTTGCTGCTTTACATTTTAGATGAGAAGGCAGGAAAAGAAATACTGAGTTTTGCTAATAAAAGGCAGTGAAAACATGGGAATTGTGATATGCTTGGTAAGTATATGTAGATTTTCACTCTGAAAACCTTCAAATAATTGTACATGAAAGCTAGATTACAAGAGGCCAAACTTTAAAAAAAAAAAAAAATCTACTGTGTCCCAAATCATGTTTTTCTGTCATACATTCATAATAACAGTATAAGTAATAAGAAAAAGTTGAGAATAAAAGGAAAGCATGTAGGACAAAGAACTATAATTACCCCACCACTGTGAATTTCCATTCTTATTGTTAAATGGACTTATATTTGAAAGGTCAGGTCATATTGAAAATCACTAATATCTTCTGCCACGGCTTTAAAATCTGGTTCTGAAGGGGTTCATATTTTTATAAGCAATATATAAGAAAGTTTATGTGCTAGAAATATTATGAAAGTTCAGTGCTAGAAAGAAAAGGCCATCATTAATGGATACTGAGTGGCTAGTTTTCTATATCGGCATTTGTGTCTTTGTAATTATGATACCTGATGGTTATGGAGTACCTGTCTGTAGTACAAATGTGTACTATAGAAATGACCCTGACTCATTAAGCCTTTCTACCATACCTTTGCAGAGAATCAGTGTCCAGTTAACTTTCTAACAGCCAAGCTCAGAACAAAGGCATACAGCCAAAGCCTGTAACGTGTAGGCCATTAAACTCTGTCTTAGGCACGGTTTCTATTCCTGCACAAAACATCATGACTAAGAAGCAAGTTGGGGAGGAAATGGTTTATTCAGCTTACACTTCCACATTGCTGTTCATCACCAAAGGAAGTGAGGACTGGAACTCAAGCAAGTGCAGAAGCCATGGAGGGATGTTACTTATTGGATTGTTTCCCCTGGCTTGCTCAGCTTGCTTTCTTATAGAACCCAAGACTACCAGCCCAGGGACAGGCATTACCCACAATGGGCCCTCCCACCTTTGATCACTAATTGAGAAAATGCCTTACAGCTGCATCTCAGGAGGCATTTCCTCAAGGGAGGCTCCTTCCTCTTCGATAACTTCAGCTTGTGTCAAGTTGACACACAAAACCAGCCAGTACAAACACTATGAATAAAGTATATAAACAGATAAGTAAAAAAGTCATTCCAAATAATGATGAGTGTTTTGCCAAAAATAAACAGAAGATACACAGGGAAAGTGATAGGCTGTGTGTGTGTGTTGGGGTGGGGTGGGGGGGGTGTTGGTTTTTGATTTGTGAGTTTTGGGCTTTAGTTTGTTTGGTTTGGGTTTTCTGTTTCATTTTGGTCTTAAGACAGGGTTTTACTCTGTCACCCTGCTAAGGTAGAGCTCATTTTGTAATCCAGCCTGGCTTCACACTTGCCTTCCCAGTACTAGTGTTAAAGAGGTTTGCAGTGGCAGACTTTGTGCAGTCTGGCAAGAGAGTGGTTTGTGACAATGTTAGTTCTTCCTTGTGCTATTCTTCCTGCTGAGATGACCAGGGACAGGGATGGATAGCCCAGAGAAGTGCACAAAAGCACAAAACTGTGTTGTAGGAAACTACTGAAAAATCAGGAAATGGAGAAGAGCAACGGCTGTGAACAGGAAGCGACGGTACAAAGCCTTGATGGTAAGAATTGAGTTTCCTTGTCACAGAGGGAAGCGTGTGATGTTATTTGTTCTGTAGATGACTGACTGCAGCCCAAGTGTAGAAAATTAACTGCAAAATTGAGGCAGAGAGACATGTTGAAATGTTTTGTTTCTCTTCACTGAAAACACAAGGATAAAGCTTGAATGAAGAGTGTTAAGAAAAATAACAGTTAGATGTGATTTCTAAATTTTTCGTTAAGCCTAGTGTTGAAAGCCCAGAGAGAGCTAAGAGAGATTACAGAGATGACCTCAATGGTCTTTCTGGTTATATAAAAGTTTAGATGTCTCTTAGACACCCAGGAGGAAAATGGACAGTTGCGTAAGAAAACAGAAATCTGGAGGAGTGATAAGAATTTTGGGGTCCTGAATTGGGTTACCTCTCATACCATTTAGTATGAGAGCTTGCCTAGGATGTGTGAAGCCCTAGATTTCACATACATTAGGAACTTTACTTTAGTCATTTTTATTTAAAATACATTTATTGTTATGTAATTCTGATAACAGTTTTGCCTCTCCCAACTCCTCCCAGTTCCTCCCACATCCTCACCCGACAAATCCCCAAAATTTCTTTATCTTTCTCATTAGAATACAAGACACCTTAAAAAACCAATAAAATTAAAATGACCAAACTAGAAAAGTATGAAACAAACAGAAGAAAAAGAGCCATAAAGAAAGCACAAATACACACACACACACACACACACACACACACACACACACATGTTCACAAGCATAGAAATCTTATAAAAACAAAACAACAGAAACCACAATATACATGCAAAGACCTAGAAGGGAAGAGAGAGAGAGAGAGAGAGAGAGACAGAGAGACAGAGAGACACACAGAGACACACAGAGACAGACAGAGACAGACAGAGACAGAGACAGGAGATTAAAAGTTGTTCAGACAAAGCATTGTGAAACAAAGAACTTTCAAAAATGCAACTTAGTGCTTAGTGTATCTTGTGTTAAGCATCTACTGCTTAGCGTGAGACCAGACCTTAAAAGTGGTTTATATGCCCAATGAGATAACATGGGCACAAACCACTGAGAATGGCTATCAATTGGACACAGCTTGTGGGTTAGCGATGGGAGTTTGAGTTCACTTGCCTTCTCAGCGCTGGATCCCACATGGCTTAGACCTGTGCAGGCCCGGTGCATGTTGCCATAGTCACTGAATTCATGTGATGTTGGTCCTGCTGTGTTGGGAAGGCCTTGTTTCCTGTGTGGCATAAATCTCTACTAGCTCTTACAATATCTCTGCCTCGTTTTCAACATAGAGCTCCCTGAGCTCTTACAGATTTTACAGAGACATCCCATTTAGGACTGAGTGTTCCAAGGTCTCTCACTCTCTGCACATTGTATTTTTGTGGTTCTCATTTTTTTTCCCACCTACTGCAGGAGGAAGCTTCTCTGATGATTGCTGATTGTCCTATGAACATAGCAGAATGGCTTTAGGAGTCATTTTATGCCTACAGTTTCTTTAGCAGAACAGTAGTATTTGATTTTCTCCTACGTCTCTGGTCTGTCCAGTTTCAGATTCTATGCTACCCAAACACTGTCAGGAATGGATTCCATCTCATGCAGTAGACCTTACATCCAATCAGATATTGGTTGGTCTCTCCTATAAGCATTGTGCCAGTATAGCTCCATCTTATTTTGAAGACAGGTCATCATTATAGATTGAAGGGTTGTTAGCTGTATTGGTATTTACCATTTTCCCTTTGGTACCAGGCAGAGTACCGTGAATGGATGAAGAAAATGTTTTTTCTTACATTACATTATATTACATTTACATAGTGTAATATTACTCAGCTCTTAAAAAACTGAAATTTGCAGGTGAGTAGAGCTAGAAAAAATCATCTTGAGTCAGGTAACCCACACTAAAAAAGAATATATATATTCTTTTATTTGTGAATATTAGCTTTTAAGTCTTCAGTAAAGATGTTCTACAATCCATATAACCACAGACACAATGTAAGTGGCTGGAGGAAGAATATACCTCCCTAAGAAAGGGAAATAGTTAGTTATGTATGTATGGGGGATGGACTAGAAGAAAAGAATCTTGGGGAGAAGAAGGGAGAAGGAGAGTAAGGGAGGGAATACAGGGAGAGGCAGCTAAAACTAAAGCCGTCGGAGGGTTCATATGGAACCTAAAACACTAGAATCTTCTTAAGATGTATACAAATAAAAATAAAATCATCAAATAACGGGGAAGGGGAAACCGAAGTAAAAACAAAACATCTCTCATCACCAAATAAAACCTCCAGTTTCAACTGTGGGTTCCATCCATCTAATGGAGTTGCTGGCCGAAGGGGCACCATGGAAACCCATCCAAACAACCCCAGCTAGTTCCAAGGCTGTTGGTTGCTCTCTACAAACTGATGTTAAAGATACCACCTACACAACTCGCTGAACAAGAAGAAATCAAGTTGGTGCCTACCTAGAGCTTTCACCCCTACTGACTAGTGTTCATAGTCTTGGGAAAAAATATTTTAAAGGAGCTTGAAATTCACATTTAAAAGTCTTGATCACCTAGCTAAGAAATGTGACTGGAGGATAAACAAAGGTCTATGGAGAACTTCATCAATATGATGCCCAATAAAGAATGAAGTATATTGGTTAGTATTAACTGTCAACTTGAAACAACCTAGAATCTCCTGGGAAGAGAGACTTGTTGAAGTAATTGTCTAAGTCAGATTGGTTCGTCGATATGCCTGTGGTGAATTGTCTTGTTATTGATGTAGGATGACCTAGTCTATTTTGAGTTGTTCCTAGTGCCTAGGAATGTGGTCCTGAACAGTGTAAGAGAGAAGGAAACCCATCTGAGAGCAATCAAACAAGGATGCGTTTACTTTGTCTTTCCTCTTGACTATAGATATGAAATGACAAACTGTTGGTGTCTTGCACCAATTTCTCCAAAATGGTGAGCTATAACTTGGAACTATAAGCCAAGTAAATCCTTCTATTTCTTATGTTGCTTTATGGCAGGGTATTTTATCATAGCAAAGCAAAAGAAAAAGCTCAAACAAACAAAACAAAACTAGAACAGGGGGCTAGCCATGGACACTAACGTGAAACAGACACCCAATTACTCTTTAGTCCCAAAAGGACATGTTAACTTATCAGCAAAAAGGAAAGGTTGATCCCTCTATCAGATGTGTGCCATGACAAGAAGAGGATAAAGAAGGAAGGGCTGACTTCTTTTATGTATCTGTAATTTGGGTCTTTGCAGCTCTGAGAGTAACTAGCACCAATTCTCCAATGCTGAAGAATGATGACTCAATTGAGCCACAGCAGGACAAGATTGAGGAAGTGGAGACAAATATGTACAGCACTACTACGATTTGCCTGGAAGACATAGATTTACGAGTTCACCTGGACAACCCGGATGATGAAACTCGCCCAGGTGTGCTAAGAGCTCAGGGCAATGGGTCAGACCTTCAACCTCAAGTAGAAGATATGCTACTAAATAACTGAACTATATTTTAAATGGTATCTAGAGTATTTTCTAAGTGTTTACTAAGCCTCACACTATTAATTTTTACAAAGCAGTAATACTGCAGTTCACACAGTCTTGGGTATTGGGAGAGTGTCAGAATCAATCATTGGAGAATCAGCTTAGGAGCTGGAATGGGTCCAGAGATGACTGTAGAAGTATAATACAGGCATGTGATGAGATCCTCACCTCCCATAAGGAACAGAACTGCATGGGGTGCAATCAGGCCATTTCTAGAAAAATTAATTCTCTTTTACTAATGTTATTATAGAACCCAAGGTAAAAGTGATCCCAGCAAACTCCAACTGAAAACTCATGTCTGACACACAGCTTGGAAGTGCTTTCTGCATGGCTTCTGTTTAAGGTCAGTATATACACCAGACATATACTTTCAGAAGAGTAAATTATGTTGCCATTGAGGTTTGAGATAGTGGTTCTTAAATGTAACGCTGAAAGTAGACTTTAAAAACACATGTGAATTTATTAATACCAAGAAAAAGAACAAAGGGGAGGGAAGAAGAGAGCATGAAAATGATTGCTCACAGGTGTGCCAGCAGAGAGCAACATGTTTTAAAATGCATGGTCTTTCTTACAAGAGGTCTTTCAAAGCTATTTTGTTTAACAGCATGGCAAAAGTGAGTCTCAGACAATTCATCTCCTTAAAAAAATACATGATATACAGATTTAGTATATGTATGGCCTAACCAAATTCTAGCTACATCAATAAAGTTTAACATGATCACAAAACTAGCAAAATGTTGTCATTAGGCTCTGGCATGCTCCTTTACTTCCTGGTGAGTTTGTTGGTGGTGGTAAATTTGTTTGCTTTAAAAAGAAATCAACTTTGTTGAAATTCTTAGACTTCTGCTAAACTGTGTCCACTTAAGCTTAGGTGTGAGTGCTTGTCATAAGGCATTCATGAGCACGAGATATAATGAAAGAAACGGTCTACTCCTGACTCAGTCTGAAACTCATTCATACTGTCAGGAACATGGGAACAGGGAGTAAATGGCATATCTGTACTCTTATTAGTGGAAGTTACATATGTAAGTAGCTTCTGTTCCTAAAAGGATAATCTGAATAGGGTTTCACCTGGGTTTATACCTAGAAGACTGGCCATTTCAGTTCAGAGTGCAGGGAAGGCCTGACAATGGTTAGAGAACACTATCTTGTATGAGTAGACACCTCATGGAATACTGACAACTCAGACCACCTTAATTCACAAAGAAGAATAGGAAGAGTAAGAGCCAGGCAATTATAAGGAGGAGCTTCTCCCTGTGCAGTTCTGCCCTTGTCTTACAGGCACAGCAAGCTGATTTGTTCTTTCTCGATTAGACAATTCTCTGTGCAGCCTCAGCCCAGAACATACATGAAGTCTGCCCAGCACGTTCATGGCCACTTGTTCATGGAAAGTTCTGTGGAGTATAAACTTTATTTCATGATGCTTCTTGTTCATAATCTAAGTTAAGAGTTACATGGTGCAATACATGTCCCCTCAGTGCTCAAAAAATGAGAGGAATCAGCTTTTGTGAACTGGAAACTGAAATACAAGATAAACTAAAAAGATTTGATGCAGGGACCATGGCTAAGGCATTTAGTTTTGTCAACTCTTTATATGTACTTCCCAGTAAAAGCTTGAAATTTTTCCTCTTTGTTCTTATGGAGCAAAGGTTAACTAAGTAAACTATTTATTCAGTATTCTTTATGAAATAAGCCTTATGTTTTAAGTCCAGATGTGCCAATATATTGGGGTTTTAATGAAGTTCAAAAGAGCGGTTTTCCTAGACTGAGTTGGTACAAAACCGAATTTATGTTGACTTTCATATTTAAACATGAAATGTTTTTGTCAACTAGCAAGACTATTAGGGCTCTACTTAAACTGGCAGCAATATCATAAATCATATGCTCATGTCACAGAGATAGCTTTTCCCTCACTAGGAAACAACCTGTCTCCTAGCCATACAGTCTAGGATAACTGACAGGTTGGTGAGGCATAAGAGATAAATGCTTTAAACAAAATTAAAATGTGTAGCAAAATACATTTAAAGACATCAGCAATATGAATATATCTTGCTAACTTTGTTATTTCTTGCTGGGCACCTACACAAAAGTTCTGTTGAAAAATCCCCCTCTATTGTAAAAGACTTGAGTTTATACAATTATAAACAAGGTTCTACATTATACATTTTCCCTTTAAACTTTATATTGGATTGTTATTACCATGACTAAAAGTTATTTTATGTAATTCATAAAATATGTTCTCAAGAAGTAACACTTGTTACTTCAGAATTAGTGGTGAATATAATTTATAACTTCACTTTCATGTAAAATTCCTCTTACAAGAAAGATTATTTTGACCAGTGTTAGGAATTGACCTGCATCCTATCGTTAAAATGTAAAGATGTGTTGGAGCAGGAGTCTTAACTGCCAGTTTCTCCCAGTGTCCCCTTATTTAGAAATAGTGTCAATTTGTTCAGATGTGCTTATTCCAGGGTAGGTGTGTTCAGAATCCAATATGAACAGTATCCTTATTAAAATGAGTTTGCACAAAAGTTCACAGAGCTAACAATACTCTGTGGAGGTAAGGAGACAGACCTCCCTTGACCATCTTCAGAGGGCTGCTCAATACATTAACACTTCCAGTTTGTAGAGAGTTGTGAGATTAAGTTGTTTTTTAGTTCACACAGGTTGTAGTTTGTTGTTACAGAAGCTCTCCCATCCAGTACTGATGGCCAAGCAGTGCTGGTGAGTAGGTTTAGGAAGCCCTCCCCCACTGACAAATCTATAAGAATGTAAGTTGATATACTGTGGAGCAGAGTTGTATATTCTCATATGTACATATTAAAATCAATTAAATTTGAAAATATTCCTGCCTGTGGAAAAAGACCTGGGAACACTCACTTCATCAGTATTCCAGTTTTACAGCACAAAAATACTGAGGACGGGATGTGATTAAAACCAGAATGTACCATGACAGGGAAAACACCATGAGGAGAAATAGAGTCTGGGTCTAAGCTACATACAACATGTGGATCCAATGGGCCCAGTGCTATGGGAGGTCCCTAGGTACCATTGACTCTGTGTACATATATTTGTGTGTGTATGTGCCTATGAGTGTGTGTGTGTGTTGAAAGAACTTGGCCTGTGGCACTTTGGAGCACATACAGTTCTAAGCCAGGATAGTACAGAAAGAGAGATGGCACTGTTGTTTTGTCTAGAATAATCCACATGAGTTGAGTGAAAGATGTATGCATGAAGCCCACGTAGCTGTTAGGATTTGCTGAAAGCTACAAGTTGTCAGAGACTTCCAAGGGTTCTTATTCCCAGTCCTTGACTAGTAGCAAAGGAAGTGGAACCAGAATCAGGAACCTGTATCAACCCATAACTTATGGATTTTGTATACATTGAGTTTCTTGATTCCCTACTATTTCAGCAAGCAATCACATTGAGTTCCAACTAAGAAGTGTCTTTAAAATAAATGTGTACATATCTCAGATCTGAACAATTATTTGTGAAGAATCTTTCACATACAAGACATCCTGAAATCCTATCAGATAGAATGAAAACATCAAAAATGTAAACACTAATAAAAATGTTTTTCTGATTTGTATGCAGTGCTGCATATAACAGTCTTACTAGGGTACATTTCAAGTCCACTTAAGACATAAGTATTAAAGCATAAAAAAGATGACTTAGCAGTTAAAAGCTCTTGTAGAGGAACAAGACTTGGTTCCCAAACCCACATGGCAGGTTACAACCATTTATAAGTCCAGTTCCAGGGGATCCAATGGCCCACGTGTTCATTCATGTGGTACATATAAACTCATGTAAGCATACACTTGATCATAAAAACTAAAATTTAAATGTGTTAAATGTAAGATTAATTATTATAAAGGCAATGGCATTTAAAACATTGTAAACATAAGGCTTTTTTTTTTTTTTACTATTTTGTAATTACTCATCAAAATCAACTAAAAAGTAATCAAAGAAAAGCAAATCCAAGTTAAAATGCTTGAGACCATCCTGACAAACATGCTTTTTGGACCCTGATAACTGACAGCTCTAAGTCCACACTGAGTGAGATACACTCTTCTGTCTTAACAATCATATGGCAGGGACTGCCAGATAGTTAATGAATTGTGTATCTCCTGGAGTTTGGACATTTTTCAGAGCTATCACTGTGGATTTTCCCCAAACTATTCCCAGAGGCATCAGGCATTCCACAGGCTCACCACATGACAAGATCTGTTGGAAGGTAAAGTCAGCTACATATTTCCTTATTTGGCTATTCATTTCTAAAAGCCTGGGGGAAAAAAAATCTACTTCCTACATTATGAGTCAATAATTTACTTCAAAGATTAATGCATTTATTGAGCACTTCTTGTGAAGAAGGCATGAATTAAGAAGGCAAGCATAGCAGGGTATTATTAATAATGTAGGGGGTCGGCTTTCTCCCATAAGATGGATCTCAAGTTGGGCCTATCATTGGTTGGCCATTTCCTCCATCTTGGTTCCATCTTTTTATCCCTGAACTACTTGCAGGCACGACAAATTTTGGGCAGAAAGTTTCGTGGGACTGTGGTCCCCCTCCATCCACTGCAGCTGACTGAAACAGATGCAGAGACCAACAGCCAAACAAGAAGAACTCGGGAAGACCTGTAAAAGAGTAGGGTGAGGGACTGAGGGGGCCAGAGGGGTCAAGGACACCATAAGAAGTCCTACAGAGTCAACTAAGCTGGGCCCAGGGAGGCTCACAGAGACTGAACCAACAACCACACATTGGCTGGACTGAGACCCCCTATACATATGTAGCAGATGTACAGCTTGTTCTTCATGTGGGTTCCCTAACAATGAGAGTGGGGGCTGTCTATGACTCTGCTTCCTGACTTTGGTTCCCTATCTCATAGCCGGCATTGGCCTCAGTGGGAGAGGATGTGCCTAGCCCTGATGTGACTTGATGTCTCAGGGTGAGTTAGTACCCATGGGGGACCTCTCATTCTCTGAAGATAAAAGGGGGGGGTAGGAGAGGAAGGTATGAAAGTGGGACTGTGAGAAGAGGGAGGGGCTTGAATCAGACTGTAAAGTGAAAAATAAAATAAAATAGTTTTACTCAGATTGCCTGCCTTTTTACATCCTCAAACAAACTTCCGTGAGAATCCCTTTACTATATTCCCTTAGGGGATGGGCAAACGGAAGCCTCAGACAGTCTAATATCTTTCCTAGTCACACATTTAACAGCCCAGAATCCCAGCATTGCAGCCTGGCTGAATCAATCCCATACATGCTGCTACTTTTCTACACACAGGTCAGACAGATAAAAGCTCATGTGATCCTCACTTAAGGATATACAGATAGCTTTATAGAAACTGAAAAAGTTGTATTTATATATTTAGAAATACACACACACACACACACACACACACAAACCAATTAATGAAAAAAGAGACCATAATTTTGAAATCGAGTAAAAGGAGATATACATGGATTTGGAAAGAGGTAAGGGGAAAGAGAAATATAATTTCAAAAATACTCTAAAAATCTGTGCACTCAACCTTCCTTGAGGTGTCTAGCTGGACCTTTTTCTTCTGGGCTTAGTCTGGCCCTTTCTTATCTTCAAATCTCCTTTGTCAAGATGTCCAGACAAGCTTGCTATTTTTTTTCTTTTTTTCTTTCTTTCTTTTCTTTTTTTTTTTTTTTATGGCATCAAAGCATCTTCTCTAAAATTGAATAATGTTTATTTCATTGTATTCAGTATATGACAAGGTAAATATGTGTAGGAAAATAATTTTAAATGGTTAATAAGAAGAAAAATAAGTTTTATACATCTCTAGCTACCATCACGATGAATAGTCTTAATCTGAAAGCATAAGAACTTCCACAGCTTGCTTAGATGATGCACTCTACACACGTGTCCACATGTGCTCCATGCATGATGTCAGTGTGCAGGAGCGCGTAAGTTTGAGTACACATAGGTGTTTACATAGGTGAGATGGTGAGGGAACCTAAAACAATGGCTATGTGTTACATAAAAAAGAGCGCAAGCCACGGTTCTAAGTGTTACAGCAAGGGTAGGCTCAGGGTTCCTGAGGAGGCAGGAGGCTGGTGGTGAGGGAAGTTTGGACCATAGTACTGCACGTGTGGGGGTAAAGGGACACTCCTTCCTGATGTTTCCCATACTATTCTGTCTAAAATACACAGACCTTCTGTTTGTAGGGTACTACTAGGAAGGGGTATGGACACAACAGTAAACCTTACTACACTGTCCCTTGAAGAAACCAGTTGTCACCAATGGATCCATATAGTATATAAAGTCTTACATGTCAATGAACACACATTTTGCCAACCCACTGTGTGTGTGCGCGTGTGTGTGCATGTGTGTGTGTGTGTGTGTGTGTGTGTGTGTGTGTGTGTGTATGTTTGGAATTATCCCTGCATCCAGTGTTCAGGTCTCTGGCCCAAATGACATTTCTGAGGGTTGACTTTGGGGCATGACGCATACAGACTTCAAAGCTTTTAGGAACTGGGAATGTGAGAGATGAAGAAAGATCCAGTGGCTGTGGAAACCAAGACTGGGCAGTCCTTTTCTTGGAAGGCAGTGATTTCTGTCAAGGAAGCCAGAACCATGTGCTAAGAACTGGGATCCATATCTTCTCCAAGAAGCAATCTTCCTACCAAAGACAGATGTGGAAGGGAAACTTTCAACATCTCTGGCCTTGCCTAGAGAATGCAAGGCTACCTAAACTGCGTAAAAATATTTTCATATGTAACCTTGTGCCTCTGTCAGGAAAAATACCTTCCATTCCTAATCCTTCCACAGTCTTCTCTAATAACGAGGGAAGTCCTTACTTACTGATGTCACACCCTGAGGTTCTATAAGATATCCCTTAATGGTGGGCAGGAGGAGCAATCTGCAGCCTAAAGCCAGCATGACAGGGCATAGAATGGAAATTGTATAGTTTTCTATTTGTGGAAAATGGATCTTTCAGTTTCAGAACCATCAGCTCTCTTTTGTTTCATCCTACAAAACAAACAGCCTACCTACCAAAAAGCAATGAGGCTGCCTGGAAATTAGCCTTATGCATAACAAAATGTGTGACATGCAACTTTAAAAGAAGAAAAGCTTGCTTGGCTCACAGTTGCAGAGATTTTGAGTCTATGGTTAGTTGATCCCTCTCCCATGACTTTGGGCATGTGACGAGGGAAAACGGAGCATTTGGGGGAAGAAGCTTCTCCCTTTGTGGTACCATTTTCCTGACTCTCTTTCTGGATGAGTTTCACAGGAATCTTACAGGATCACACCAGTGCTCAGAAAGTACCACTAGTAAACTAGTAAATGAATGCGTGGCTCGGGGAATTGCTTCAACGGTAAGCCTGTTGTAATGGTTGACTATCAATTGACATGAACCCTGTAGGCAGGCATTTGTTCATCCATTTCTGTTCTTGTGGCGCAGACAATAAGGCACCCAGAATAGAGTTCTGAATTTTATTAGAGAATATATCTAAAATACATTATCCATGGGTTATAGTATGTTATCTGAAGGGAAATATACTTTGTATCACAACTATATCAATTTTTACATCTTCATTTACACCTCTAGAAATCAAAGGTCACTAAGTTACAATTCATACTTAAGAATAACTTTGCTACAAATATATAAGCTTTTTTAAAGTTTTTCTTTAATATAAGATCTTGGAAGAGTGAACATTCATCTAATTTATAATAATAAAACTATGACTGTTTTACCTGATTTGCCTAAATTACCTCAGTTTGTCTCATGATATGGACTTGTAATCAATCACTCTATCTTCATATGGTTTTCAAAATAGCATTTTAACAAACAAGCCTGAGTACTCAATATTCTCTGGCTGTGAAGAGAAACAAGAGGCCGGGTCTGTTCCTTGCGTTGCTTTGCTGTGGTTGAGAAAGGATGTCCTAAGTCAACCAACAGCCTGCCACCATGCTACCACCACATGAGACACCTGGGTCTTGCTTTTCACATTTTATTAGTAAGCACAACGGGTGAGAGGTAAAAGGCCTACAATACCAGATGCAAAGTCGGGATCTGAATCACCAAGGCAGAACTGTGCTTAGCTACAGAGAGGCGGCCACACTTGTGCTGTTTGGACCCCCGCTGCAGGGCCATTTTATTTAAAGGATGCTTTAATCTTTCTGTTCTTCAGCGGCTGAGCTGGACGCCAGTTATCCATCATCAGTTCTTCAGGATCCCCCTCCTCGTTGAAGTTCAGTTTACGGAAATGAGACATCTAAATTTAAAAAAAACAAAAACAGAAAACAGTTTCACCATATTACATACTCAAAGCGGCATGTTTTAGATTTAAATTCAGCCTCCAAAACTAGGTGGTGGTGGTGCTCACCTTTGATCCCAGTACATGGGTGGCAGACAAGAAAGAAAAAAAAAAAAAAAGACAGCTAAATGCACCCTTCACGTGAGAAGTCCATTTATGTAGATTATACAAAGCTTCTGAGGTCTTTAAAATTTTTTCAAGAGCTTGCTTTTCTTGCTTTCTTTTTAAATCGAACAAAAACCTGTATCTATGACATGTAAAGCAATGTAAAGTTTTAAATACATATTAAAGTTTTGTTTTCTGTCCCAGAGAAGATGAAGTACATCAAGTGTTGGAGGGTTAGAGGAGCAAGCCTACTTGCTCCTGGGAAGAATGGAATACTGACCTCGCACTCAGATACTTAGACCTGCAGGTTGCACTGGGGTTCTGAGACTGCCGAGCCTGGGAACTGGCTGTGTTTTACTCTTTGAACTGGTTCTGGTGTCCTGGCTCAACGCAGACATGGGCAGATTCAAATGTGAAAAGTTCTACTATAACATGCACCAGATCACTCTGTGTGTGTGTGTGTGTGTGTGTGTTCGTGTGTTTGTAGATATATGTGCACATGTGGTACATGAACGTGGAGGCCAGTGATCAGCCTCAAATATTGCTCAGTAAATGCTGGCCATTTGTTTTTTCAGAGAAGGTCTTTCATTAGCCTGGAGCTTGTCTCGTAGGGGAGGCTGGCTAGCTTGTGGGTTCTAAGAATTCACCAGTCCTCTCTCTCCTAACATTGGGATTACAAATTAACACAAATGTATCCCATGCTGTCATGTGATCTCTGGCGTTCGAACCCATGTCCTGGTGTTTCTAAGTGTTTTACAGATTGACTGAGACACTTCTCAGTCCTAAAACATTTGATCAGTTGATATAGATAGTTCCGTTGTGGTCCCTTTCCACCACTCACATTATATTCAGATGTCAGCACCACTGACTCATCATTTAGGGCCAGAGACAAGGCTGTGTATGGAGAAGTAAAGTCTCAGAATACAGCAGATTGTTTATGCTGTTCCTCTACCAGCCACTCTCAGCCTCATACTTTCTCGTAATCTAATATCAGTTTTCTGGCCCAGAGAAGACAAAGTACATCACAATAGGTAACTCCAATAAGTTTTAACCTTTCATGCTAACACTATCTCTTGCTGAAGTCTGACTTAGAAATGAGCAAGGAGCACAATGCTAGTCAGCATGATGGGAAGAGCTGTTGAGCATCTCAGATCTTTAAAACAAGGCTTCTGTTTTCCCAGGGAATCAGTGGAGGATGCCTTAGAGGTGGTGCCTGGATGTGATACTCAGGAGTTTTTTCAACCACCTAGGTTGAACAGAGCCAAGAAGCACAGCAAAACAAAGGGAATCTCACAGGAGGAACCAGAGTTGTGGCTCTGAGCTGTACACAAGTCCTTCCGATCCTGTGCACCATGATATATGCAAATCTGCACTTACTATGGGATCTCACCAAAACGTGCAATTCATGCGTGTAGTTTCACACCATTTTCTATAGTAAAGGGCACATTCATTGTCCATAGCTGTCTGTATTTGGCACTAGAGTGTAGTAGGACAATAAATCTACCTAGCAAAGCCGTTATTGATAGAAGACTTTGAAACATCTAAGTTGTTCTCAGTGGAGAAATGAAAGAATGCTGATGCTTTGCACCATATCTTAAGCACCACGTCTACAACAAGAAGTGGCATTTTCATCTTTTCCTCCTGCTACTTCACGGCGCTTGCTCAACTGTTAAAATTCCTCGTTTAATTTTCAAGACACATACCAGGCAAACAAATCATTTTGTGGCCCACTTTGATTCCACTACATGTGAGTTTCTAGTCGTATGTTGGTTTCTTCAAAAGACAAGTGTGAATTATTTTTACCCTTAACTCATTCTAACACATTCTGCACAGAAAAGAAAATGCTCCCAGCCACACCTGGTGCTGCTCAGGGAACTTCCTGGAATGTATTTCCATTTTCCTGTGCTTACAGTTTTTATCAGGAAATTCCAGACAGTGAAATAAAGTTTGGCAATGTGACCTTTCTTGCATATTCCAGGTCTGAACGTTCATGATTCCAAAAATGTCTAGGTTTAAATTACACAAGTACTCAAATAATTGTCACTTCAAAACCAGCTGCAGCTTCCTTTATATTACAGGGTTCTGCCTTTTGGGATTCCGGAGAAATGTTCATTTCCCACATTTCAGCTTTATGCTAAGGAAGCCAGGAGGACTGTCAGGATTCAGAAGTGTATCTCACATTCACAAGATTGAGCTAAACTCTTATGTCAGTGAGCAGGAGGCTGGGAATCATCACCAATATCTATGTAACTTTCAACCTGAAATCTTGTTTTTCAAAGCCTCTATTTCCTCCTAGCTGTTACAAAAAGAATGAGCTAATAAGCAGATATCACTCCCATGTAACCCTCACAAAAAACAACACTTTCCCAGATTAAACAACCTATGTAAGTACTATGTAAGGTGCTGGCTAAAACCAGCTAATCTTTACTAACTGCCAAGCTCTCTGTGACAACAGCCACAGGGGGAAACATCCCAGGAGGATTAAATCCCAGGCCTGACTGGGAAGAGCAGCGTTTCTGCCTCCACTAATAGAGAACTCTCCCTAGAAAACCAACCTGCTCACTGCTGACAGTAATGGGTTCCTTGAGCACAATCCAGGTCACACATTCCAGCAGAGGCGGAGTGGTCAGAGAGCCAGGGTATGTCCAGTAGTCCAAGTTTCCAGGAAGAAGGGAGCAAGGATCGAAGTTAGCAAAGGTTGCACGCTTCCCCTGCAGGGCAAATGCACAGAAAACAGTCAGCACCAGATCCGCAGTAAGAAAGCCTGTCATTCACAGGTCTAGTCAGTTCTTACTGCTAGGCTTTTGTGCAGAGGCTTCAGGTTTATTGACAAACAAAATGAAGAGAACTAACACTAAACATTTTGCTTGGAAACGTAGATCGGCAAGTGAGAACATGAAAAATTACTTATGTTTCATCTTGTCACCAAAACAGTTCCCTAGGTTTTTTTAATACCCTTAACTGATTCCATCCAGCATTTAAAGCTATACTGTTACCACTAATATGGTAAATATAATTAGGTTGCAGTAAGATAAATATAGGATCTTTGCAATGATATTTCCCAGACCCATTAGAATTAAAGCACAATGCTCAGCCCTGGCCACAGCCCTGTCAAAGCAGTAACTGTGGGTGGAGATGTGAGATTTCACACCACTGTTTTCTTTATAAGGTCACTGCGAGATGAAGCATTGTAAAATGAGAATAAATAAAGGGAACTAGACATAATTAGCAGTCAGGAGAGAGAACAGGACCACATGGAAGATGCATCATCAGGGTTATCGCATGTGATTCAGCGAGGGGAATGATAGGTGCAAAGATTTGCATTTAATAAGCTGGGTGGTATGTCAGTTTGAAGATGAGCATCGTGCAGCCAGCCTGCCAGATGACCAGTCATTGCAAGTGGATGCCCAGAAGCCTCAGCACATCATTGCTGCACAGAGGATTAACTCCTCTGAAGTTATCCACAGAATGGATGAACTCAGGTCATCAAATATGAATTTCCATGGAGCAGGTCACTGTCCATCCCACACATCTCTGAATCTCTTGGATTAGCATCGTGATCATAACATAGCAAGCTTCTCACAAGCACTCTGTATATGAATCATTGGGTGGTTTGTTCAGAGGATTTTTCTAGCTCTTTGATGTTCTCTGGTTCTTGCATATGTGTGCTTCTACTAGCAAATCATTACAAACCACACTATTTACCAGAGTTAGAATCTACTTTGCAGAAAGGAAAAGAATCATTATATATAAGCAATTATTTACCTTCAGTAAACTATTCATCCAAACACTATGTCATCATAAGTCTGATCAAAGGAAGTTTTTAAAATCAAGATATTGAAAGAGTTACCTTTGTTTTAATGGAATGCAGTGCTTCAAGGATTTTCTGAAGGCCTTGTGAGGCAGGCCCAATCTGCAGAAAAGCAGGGGTTATAAGGACTTATGAGTCAGTCAACTGGTACCACAGCATTTTTTTTTATTGGTTATTTTATTTATTTACATTTCAAATGTTATCGTCCTTCCTGGTTTCCCCTCCACAACCCCCTATCCTCTACCCTCTGCTTCTACGAGAGATTTGAGCAACACCATCAAAAATGGCTCAAGGAAGGACAAGTAAAATCTGCCCCTTAGACATCTGTAGCTTGTAAACACTGACCACACATGTTTTGGCAGCTGTCAATGAATCTTTAACCCACCTCAGCTTCTGTCTCTGTAACTTGCTCCCCTGAATTAGCTTGCTCTATGCCCTCTCACCTCCAACCGCTAAGCTGAAAGAACAAGATCTTATTTACCTCAGTGGATGTCTTTGGGGAATCATGCTCTTGCCTACCCTCCCACAGCACTCTCTTCCTGACCCCCACCCCCACCCCCCATTCCTTGTAGTAGTCTCTTGACTCCTGTTCTTTTCAATCCTTAGTAACCATGTCCTCGGTGCTTTAAAGCCTCACACTAGCAGCTTGTCAGGATTATATCCTGAGCACTTTTATCACGTTTCTCTTTCTGCTGCCTCTGGGTGACTTAAGGAGCTCCTGCAGCTTCCATCTCAGCACGGGGCACTCATGAATGTCCGCCCTACAGTGTTCTACACTGTCCTTTCCAACTTGCTAGGGGAGCCTCAACTCTGAGATCCCACAGTTCCTGTAATTCATCGAAGTCCTGCCCTACAACCACCCGATCAGAACTCGGGTTCAACTTAAACAAATTACATCCTATCGGCCATCTTCGGTTTAACTTTTTCTCTCTACGAGTTAATATATAACTGGTTTCTAAGTGACATACCCCAAAATGTCTCTAAGACATCCTTAAGGAAGGCAAGGAGAGAATTAAACCTGAAACGATTTTAGCACCAGAAGCATTTCCTCAGATTTTTTTGTAGAATGTTCTCCCTGTTAAAAACATTCAGCCAAGTCAATCACCTTAAACAAAAGAACCAAGGGATTGGGCTTTTAACTAACCTTCAAAAAAATACCCAAGACAGCCAGCCCATCTGGTTGCTGCACAGCTTTTCCAAAATCCCCATATTTGGTGTTCCAGTGAACCAAGTGAAGCTAAAGTCATGGGAGACAAAACCACAGTAAATGATTCACAGGATAAAAGCCAACAGATCTTACCCAGTGACTATTCTTCCCTATAGCTGAAGGTTATTACAGATAAAATGTGGATAATTTAAGCAAAACTTGACTTAATTCTAGTTACACTGGTTATAGTAGTATATCACTTCAAAGAGCAATGGTAAGACAAGGACATTTAGAATTTTTAGAAAAGCAGATTTTATTTATGGATTTATAAAACAGCAAATTCAGTGCTATTCTCACAGCCTTAACTGGGTGATAAGAAAACAGCCAAGAAACCAAAGGAAGATCCTTTGCAGAGAGTTTGTTCACTCAGTATGGGGCTGAACTTATAAAAAGCTTTGGAAATTGATGCTAAATAGATTTTCCCTGTAAACAAGAAATGAACTTACCTCTGCAGCATATTTTTTTTTGTTCACAGTGTGCTCAGAGCCCTGGCCATCGGATGAGCCCCAGTGAAAGTGAAACTGGATCAATCTGTAGGAGCCATTGAGGGGTCCTTCCTTCAGCACTGGAATAAGAATGTATGCATGTAGTATCTCTGTATATGTGTACACACACACACATGCACACATGCATGTACACACACACACACATGCATGCACACACACACACACACACATGCACACACACACAGAGAAAGAGAAATTAAAACCAGACAGATTTAACAGAGTGCTGACTAAAGCTATTTCAGCTGTTTTATTATCCAGTGTGCAAGCTGATGGATGCCTTGTTTGTCACTGCGGGTTTATTCCTGGTATGTCTCCTCTAGGTAAAGATCCAGAGAGAGGAGATTTACAATTACACTGATTGACAGTTACTGAAAGGACTAGTAGAAGACTGATCTGTGAACCAAGGACCTGTTTTCCATGTGGCCCAAAGATTGTCCTGACTTCCTGCCAGTCAAACACCAGAATTTGGGGGGAAACATTCAAAATATTATAAAACTTAACTATGCTTATGCTAACTGGCTTTGTCCCTGAAAACTTGTATTAAACCTCTAGGCCTTCCTAACCTGTAAAATGTGGGCATTCAGTAATGTGCAGCTCAAGGTGCTTTGTTTTCTCCCACAGGCTAAAATTCTAAGTACAGGAACCATCCTGTATTCTTTATTCTAGAATTAGGTTGGCTTTAATCAATAAATCATCAGAGAAGCCATATGCTTCAATTCCTTCACTCATAGGTACTAGACCAGTGTGTCTTGGAAGATGACTGTCATAGAAGTAAACAACTAAAACTTTTACCTAACTTGTATGTATCAGTGATATTTAAACAATGCAGTCAAATGTTTTCAGAAGCAACTCGGTTCTACTAATTTATTTTCTTAGGACTGTGATGAAAGCATCTGTTACTTTAGGTACATTTTTTTGGCCTTAGACTATAATTCTATAAAATACTGAGCTTAGCTCCATGGTGGCTTTGTAAAACACAGAACAGAGTATGTAAAATAAATAACATTTGTTTCATTTCATTTAAATACGTTTAGCCAGTGGCAAGGCCTATTCATCTATTCAAAGTAAAGGGTGACTCTGGCTGAGATATGCAGTGTGGTCTTTTCCACAGCAACTGTACAAGCACTGACTCCAGACTCTTCCAACAGGTCAAGAGAAAACAGGAAGAATGAATCACAAGTGGTGTTACATTACACATAGGTGAAGAAATATGAACTTGTATATACTATGCTAAGGTCAAGTCCCTTAAAGCACAGAAGCTACTGTGTTTATATGTCTGCTGAGTTAGCGAGAAAAACAAATTAATCCCGGCCTCCGATGCTAGTTGATTTGGTCTTTTGTTTGCTTTTTTTTTCCAAAATGAAAGAACACTTTTCTTAATAATACCTATGTAACAATGAAATCATCTTTACAAATCAACTTTGTACTACGGAAAAATTTCTTTACATTACTTCCTCAAAGCTCACAGTCAATTGACCAATCATATACAGAAACTGTCATTTATAGAGTCATTACCTCAGCCAAGGGGCAAATCCAGTTCAGTGAGCCTCCCCCTAAGCATCAGGAAACAAACTAGCATCTCACATCGTAAAGTGAAGAAGCAGTCCCAATAGTTTCTATTCCCTCCTTTCAGACCTTGAAATCCCATAGGCTTTCAGTTGTTTTAGGCAACATTTTAAGTACAAATATGTTTTGAGTCCAAATACACCTTTATTTTAAAAGACTTTGTGAACACCAAAGAAAGGATTCAATGATTAAACATCCCAGTGGTAATCTTTAACATTGGACAGCTGCTTCAGCTCACATTAGAATAAAACTGTTGCCATGCAGATTAGAAATCCATTGTAATTTTTAAAAAGTTATTAAATCTTTAGAAGTGAACTGCTACAGACAGCAGCAATTCAATTTTCGGAAAATTGTGAGCATGGAATAGATTTCATGCTTGGAAAACACTGTTCCAAAAAGAATCACACAGTTCTTTTATCTTGGATAGATGCAACATGCATTACTTTGTCTAAGAAATAAAAATTACAACACTTTGATTAAATATAGCTTATACTATACTACAAGATACATTTATTCATTCTGATTACTATATACCATTTTAAAACAGTCTTGGATTATAATGAAATTGGTTTTTCTCATACAAAAATATTTTTTCAATGTAGTAGAAATTACTGACTATGTGCTTATTCTCTATAAAAATCCAGGCTTTGGTGGTGGGGCAGGCATTCAACAGAGTCCATGGTTTCAGTGTGCCATAGAAATATGCTCCACCAGGTGACAGGTATAGAAAGAGGACTTTCAAATTTTAATTTAAATTTCATATCAAAACTTGTCCCAATTTTAACCTTTATAATCTGTCACTTGTTAAACACAATGTAAATACCATATAACACAATAATATCTTATACTGGATACTTAAAATAAATTATTAAGCTGTATTTTTGTTATGATAGGAGATTTTATACTACTGAAACAAATTAGAAACCCATATAAAAATCACTGAAAATTTACCATTTTTTACTATTTTTCTTCTTTGTCACTATTGATAATTAAGATCTATTTGACCAACAAGCTAAACACCATTGGGGTAAGTAATCTCCCTTACCCCAAATTACATCCTTCCAATGTGTTGCTCATAAACAAATATTTTAGCACTTTCCATTCAGATAAATAAATACTTTCCATAGATAAGATGTAAATGTTAAATGCTGAAACATTTTCTCTGAAACACTGAAATTCTAAAATCCATGCTTACAATCTTTATTATAGGTTAGATAAGGCGTACTTTTTCATTGACAGCAGCAAATACTTCCAGGACTGTTGTCATGCAAACAAATCTGAGAGGGGTTCCTCTAACCAGTTAAAAATCAAAAGTGTTCAGCAGTTTTAGTTTGACCTATTTAGGGATTATATAGGTTTAAACTTGAAACTTTTTAAGAGTAAGTTTCACTACTCAGAGTGCTTTGGAAACTCGGGTCATTGTCCTTGGTATTACTAATTATTCTGACATCACTAACTACGGCCTTCGTTGGTTGCTTATGATCACTTGTGGATGGTAAATTTAGAGCTTTGAAATTAAGTCCTTGGAAAGTTCAACAGTACCCAGGTACAAAGCCCTATTATGTTATCCAGACAGTGGTTGGCTTCAAAGGCAAACAGGAGAGTCACCCAGCCTCTTTCTTCCTTCTTGAAGAAGAATAAACAAACAGTTTCTGTTTTTAAAAGGAGAGCTAACTGAGATGAACATGGCCGTGGGTGCTGACCCAAGAATTCTGACATTGCTCTTATAATTCCACCCTAACTTTGCAATAAGGCAGAGAGTTTTAAACTTATCAGCAAGAGTTAATAAGTTAGGAATGGTTAATGCTAGGTGTTCCTTTTGTACCAGAAAAAGCTGGCAAGAAAACATCTCAAGCAGAGAAGGTTATTTCTTAATAATACTTTTTAAAAGAACGCATTAGCAAGTTTTCATTAAATTAAGATTATTGTCTTTAAAGGAATTTGACAACCTTAGTGTGAGTTTCAGTCTAAAACTTATTAATTCCTTGTTTTAAAAGAATTACCTCCAAGTAAATAATACACAACACCAAACTCAGCTAGCTCGATTTCTGACACCAGGTACTTAAGTCTGGGAGTGAGATAACATTCAGAACACATTGCAAGGCCTGGCTTCAAGATAAATTCTAGAAAGCTGAGATCTCAGTGCTGGGGAGGGGAGTGGGGGTAGGTAGAGGGGGTGTAAATGACCGATGCATTTAAATGCAGAAAATTAAAAGATTAAAAAATGCTAAAACAAATGAACAAAAGTAACTCAATAAAGCATTGTTAAAATGTTAACTTTCTAAATAAAATATCAAGTAACCAAGATAAATTATTTTTAGACTTTAAGTGTAAAAACAATTACATTGGCTTTTTAAAATGTGGTACATACAACTAAAGATTAATAATATTTATCATTTGAAGATTCTTACTTGTATTCTCCTTTTAAACAGCTGCTAGTTAGAAAGTAGTCCTGCAAAGGACAAGCCTCAGCAAGTGGTTCTTTCTTTCTTTCCTTCCTTCTTCCTGCCTTCCTTCCTTGATTCTTTCTCTCTTCCTTTGTTCCTTCTTTTCTTTTTATTCCTTCCTTCCTTCCTTCCCTCCTCCCTCCTCCTCCCTCCCTTCTCCCCTCCCTCCCCTTCCCTCCCTTCTCCCCTCTCTCCCTTCTTCCCTCCCTTCCTTCCTTCCTTCCTTCCTTCCTTCCTTCCTTCCTTCATGCTGTGGACTGACTATAGTATCACTTCCATTTGTTAAACTTTTGATAATCTAAGAATCTTTTAAAAAGAAAATCTAAGTAGCGTATTTCCATGTGACATATTACTATTTAATGTATTCTGTAAGTGGGTTTTCCTTTTATATCAACATTTTAATGCATTCTAGATTCTTGTTTAACCAAAGGAACTGCAAGAGATAGGAGATACTGGCCAAATTACAAAGGAGTCGTCCATGGGTAAAAGAGAACTGTAATCTTAGCTGACCCTTGCTTTTCCTAGACCTTGTTGCTATCTAGGGCACACAGACACACATCCTGTGCTCCCTTTAATCCCCTGCAGTTTCCTAAAGCTGGAGTCTCTTCCAAAACACCCAAACCCTTTATTTCTCTGAATGAACCTTATTTACTCTGGAAAACCTTTACTGAAGTATCATGTCGATTACTAAACCTCCTCCATGTTTCACAGTTCCAATGACCACATCATTTTTACAAGTACCAAAGTAACAGCTTTTCCTTCTCACAGATATTGAGAGACACCCAATTGAGGACATTGTCTGTGAATCTCTAGCTAACAGACTTTCAAATCCAGGATTTCCCACCAGGGAAGGGAGTTTAAGTCAAATGAAGTATTGGCAGCCACACATCGGGCTCCCCACCCCCTTCCCTGCCTGCTGCCTGGAAATTCAAGGGCTTAGCTGCAGGCTCCTGCTATGAAACCATCCCCTTTACCCTGGTCTCCGGAACCCTGACTTGTGCCAGCTGAGCCCCCATTCCTCCCTTCAAACCGCCCTCGAATATTGTCTGTCTCTGGTACTGGGGCCTCAGACTCTCCTTCAGAGAATTCTTACCCCAATCCATTTCAATGACTTCATGGATCTCAAATCAAGAGCCCACAGTTCCTTGAACAGTTTGTTTTTGCTTGTACCAAAGTTACAGTCAGAGCCTATATTTCTATATTCTTCTCTTTTAGATATTTTCGATACATGCTGGATTCCGAAAGGATACAGGCTCACCTGCCCTCGTGGCCCTTAGTTTATGAAGTGCGAACTGATATTAGTGATGAGGACAGACAGGAGTGAGAAAGACGCCCTGCTAGACAGAGGGGGTGGGGGAGGAGTGGTTAGGTTGTAAAGGTGGAGACTTTCCAGGATGGTCAGCTTCTTCTCACCCTCATGACTTGAGACAAAAACAATGGCTCAGTAAGATTTCGGTCTCCCACCAGCAGGCTCCTGCTGATGGACAAGCTCAACAAGTTCCAAAGCCTTCTCTGGTCACACACAGCTCTGGACCAATCAACCATCCTAGCTTCCTTCCAACTGACCAACCCTGAATGACTGGTCAGGCTTTGAAACCCCCCTGCCCTGGAGAAGAGAATTTTCTACGTGTGTCTGTAGCACTGTGTGTTTCCTCGCCCCCAATAAACCCACCTTTCTTCAACTGTTGATTCTGACTGAGGTATTTGAAATACAATGGCCAACCCGATTATAATGCTTTCATTACACATTATACAGCATGCGGTTATTTAGCATGGTCATCAGCTCCAGCTCTGACAGGGACAGTGGTTGTTCCTCTGTCTCTGTCCTTTTCCTAACTTAGGCTTACTCCAAATGGCCGGCAAACAATGTGTTTACAGCCTCATTTCATTCAACGCCCTTCGAAGGAAAATATTCAGGAAAATAGGACACTGGCAATTAAATCAACCAGCAAGCCGCAAAGGCAGCCACTGTGTCTAAATGGGGCCGGGTCTCCTTCTTCTAAATAACGCAGAAAAGCATTCACCAGCATCCTGTCAACAGGCCCTATTACAACTAAATTATGGTAATTGGATTTTTTTTTCAGTAACTGCCCAAGCATATCCAAACAACTCTGAAAAATTTTCACTTGTGGAATACATTTTTGAATGAGGTACTCATATCTTTATGTATGCACACGATGTCGACACTGACAAATACATATTTCGTTTACCGGGAACTTCAACCTTTGAAATCTTCAGCTTATAGTCACTTTCTGCACTGCTGACTTGAAGGCAGTACGCATTAAGACATACTTATTGAGGACAGCTATCATCTAGGAGGACAAATGTTTTCAAGAGAATCTTAAAATTTTAAAAGTTGCGTGAATCCCCTGGTTTTGCTAAAGATCTGGCTTGCTTTCTGTGACTTCCCGCAGGCACATTGCCTGATGCCCTACATACCTGACACTCTGACAAGGCAGAAAACAGTCGCTGGGGACAGTTCACAGTAATTAGCCTACTTCTAGGACCTATGAAAGAAATCAGAGTGACATCTTAGCTTTTGGACACAAGCTGTAGTGGCAGGAACCTTCCATCTGTGTCCCTGTATTTTCCATTAAGACGGAAAATAGCAGTTGGCTCAAAAGCTTGATGTTTGCTTAACACTGACCTGCATAGTCCTGGGAGTCATCAAACTCAACGTTGAAGGAGTGCCCGTTGTTGACAATGCTCTTGGAAGTAGCTTTTTCATAATGTATGAGCAGAGGCTGTAGGGCAGGGTCATGCTGGACAGTTGCAGTGTCAATGTCCACAGGGGACTGCTGGTCTCCGTTGGCAATGGGGAAGTCCTTGTACCAGTTCTCTGGTCCTGGAGATGAGAAGACAGCTGTGAGGTCATCACTGTGGGAAAGGAGACACCAACCAGCCACTGGAAGTCACCGGTGATTCTAGACACAGTCGGCTCAGTTCCAAATTCGGAGGTGATACTTACTAACTCAACACTTATGAAAACAAAATGAGCCTCTGTCCTCTTATTTGGAACATGGGGAAATAATTTCCAAGTCTACCTCATAAGGCCAGCACGGAAATTAGAATCGATATATATCTATTTCTTAACAGATAATGTCAGACAAGCATTAACAATTTTGAGATCTTTTTACTCAAATTCAGTGACTAAAATTGGACAGAACTACTGACAAAGATGTGGTCCGACTGGGGATATAAATCCTCTTGAGACTGAGTTTGGGATATAGATTCTCCCTAAGACATTATAACAGGTCCGAGTACCTCGTGCTGCCACACTAGGTGATAGTAAAGACCATATAGACCAAAACTCAGGCTCAGACACTTCCTTTAGAATTCTCTTTACTGGGAAGCCACGTTAACCGCAGGCCAGGTGCTCCTTCCTTTCCCCTCAGTTAGCCTTATGTACCAAGGCCTTTGATCTGGAAGACATCTAGATATCTACGACTGACCCTCTAACACTAGAAGTTGAAGGATGAATGGAAAACTCTGGAGCCAGAGCAATTAAATCCAAACGGGTTCCAGAAGATGCCACAACAAAGTGCGCTGGGAATCTTAGCCACAGTGTAGCAGATACTGATGCGAAGGGGACAAGGGGCGCTCCTTAACCTTTCTGCGACCCACAACTAAAATGTTAGTAACAACCCTTGCCCGATTCTGCCTAGCTTGGACCTGGGTGACCGGCTGTGGTCCCCATAGGTACTGTCATCGGGTCTTCCGTTCGGTTATCCCTTCCAGTCCCTGTCCTCGGCCAGGCAAGTTTGCGATCAGATCCTCGACAGCACTCTGAGTCCAGCGCCAGGGACATCCCAGAGCGGGGACCCGACATCCAAGCTGCGCTCCGGGATCTGCGGAGCGAGGCAGGTGCCTGATCCAAGACCGGGAGCGCGCGACTCGGAGCGCGCGGCCTCCGCACTCACCGTTCCGCTTGCTGTATCCCCAGTGGTGGGACATGGTCGCGCCGGTGGTTGGGGCAGAGCAGCAGTTGTCGTCAGTCTAGCGGTCCTGCAGTATGTGTCGCGGGTCGCACGGTCCGGCTTTTATAGGCTCCCGCCAACTTGGTGTTCTGGGCGGCCCAGGGGAGGGACCGAGTGGACCTGAGTAAGGGGAGGAGACGGTGGAGGTGGCGGACCGAGGTGACAGGCAGAGGTGACAGGCGGAGGCCTCGGTGTTCTGGGCCCCTGCACCTTGGTTGGGGCGGGGCGCCCTCCGGCTGCTCTCCGCTTCTGCGTCCGACCCGCTCTGCAGCAGCGCGTTCTCCGGCTCGCCCGGGCGCGGCGCTGCCTCCCGGGCCGGCTCCCCTACTCCCCAGCCCCATTGTGAGCACAGACCTAGCCACCGGCCCGCACAGCACGCCTCCACTTCCCAGCGTCGGCCGGCCACTCGGCCACCCGGCCGCAGCCCGCACGTACGCGGCTGCGGAGTTTGACCTTGGGCGGGGAGCGTCCTGAAGGTGCCGGGAGCGGGGAGCCCAGAGCCCTGAGCGGGAAGCGGGGGAGCCCCCTGCTGCCCGACTGCGGCAAGACGACCCGGCCTTGCCGCCAGGGCGCCCTCCAGCTTCTTACTTGCCCCACAAATTAACTCTAGGCACCCAGCTTATGTTGACCAACACTTCTCAAAACTCGCTTTGCTCTGTGGAATTGGATTTTTAAAATGTCTTCCAAGGAAATGAGAACTTTCCCTTCCTGGCAAAGGAATTTGTATTCGGCATGCCTAAACCGACCCCCCACCCCCACCCAAAAATTGAATGAATATGGCTTTTAAAACGTATAAAAAAGGAGAGTAGCTCTATGACTTTCTAGGGACCTTGGGTGTCCTGGAAACACACCTCTCAATGTTTTTTTGTTTTGTTTTGGTTGGTTGGTTGGTTTTTCAAGACAGGGATTCTCTGTGTAGCCCTGGCTGTCCTGGAACTCACTCTGTAGACCAGGTTGGCCTCGAACTCAGAAATCTGCCTGCCTCTACCTCTCAAGTGCTGGGATTAAAGGCGTGCGCCACCACTGCCTGGCCCCTCTCAATGTTCTTTTTGTGCATTTTTATTTAAACATTTCTCTTCACTTGACACTTTGTTTTTCTTATTTGACTTATAGCACTTTTTTTTTGTATTGAATCTATTGTGGACCTGAGGCCATAGTATTTAGAATTCAAATTGAGAAGGGTACAGTTTTTATGTTTCTATGGAGGCACCTAGACATCACATCACCTATATACTAAAATCTATGCGTAACTAGAATGAATAATATCATCTGACTACATTTTAAGTGTTTCCAGAATCATTCTGTGCCTTAATTTCAGCCAGTGCCGAACAAAGATGACGTACACCTAGGTCTCCTTGCTCTTATTCTAAGACTCAGAAGATTCTTCAGGTTGGTATTAAAATCAAAGGAAATTTTTGACAAAGAATCATCATTCACATTTTTAGGTTTCTAGGATTGCTACAAAATGCAGTCCACAAGCAGTCCCTTCCATCTGTGACACTAGAGCTGCATAATTTGCTAGGAGTCTCCCATTTCCTGTGAGGCACAATGTTCCATTATCATCGTGCATGGAATAAGAACAGATTTTGATTAAGCACTTCTCAAGTGCAGCTACGGGAATCCTCATCGTGTCTCGTACCTTTTAGTGAGAGCCAGGTTCCTGCTAGCGAATCTCCCTTGCCCACCTTTGGACAGTCAAGAGAGTATCAGGTATTATATTTCTTATTCATTTCCTTTTCAAATTACAGAGGTTGTAGGCATTTTCTTTCTGCTGGGTTTTCATGATGGAGGTGGTTTCGTAGTGTCATGTGGATCAGTCACTGTCTAGCTCTGTTGTACTGGGGACATTCTCCTAGGCTGTTATCATTCACTGGCTGCCAGAGAGTAACACTGGGTTTTAAAAAATAAAACCAGTGCTTATGTGTTCATGTCTTCTTAGAGAGAAGAACTATACTTCCTTCTAACCCAGGGGGTGGGGAGATTTATGTACATACGTACGTATATTCACATGTACATACACATACACATAAATTTATGTATGGACATATAACATAATTAGGAAAAATCATAGAAAATTACTAAAACATGTTCCAATTATTGTAATAAAAAGTCTATAAGATAAATTAGAGCAAAATTTTAAAACAAAATGAGGAAGCATTTGAGTCACCCTAAATACAGCTAGTTAATATATTTTACAAAGAAATACATATGATTTACTCAAAAATTAATGAAATAAGTAGGTAGTTTCATAGTCATTAGAGGATTAAGGTTTCAGGGGGACTGAGAGCCATTCACTCCACAGGACTCCTGGAGTAGACACCTCCCTAGCCCACTATCTGTGATACAGTATCCTAAGCTGGTAAAACTATCTAACCTTCGGTTTGTAACCCACCACCCCAACATCCTGCCGCTTGCTCATGTGAGAAGTGAGAATAATCACCCCCAGCTAGGTTGTTGTAAGAATCCAGTTGGCGAGTGCACATTAATCACCTGCCACCTGAACCCATAAGTAAATTATAGCTTTAGAGTTTGTCCTAAACAGACTATATAAAACACAATGCAATCAATATAAAAAGAGAACATCTGGCCAAAGGGAAAGAGAGCCTCCAACTGTCTGGATTTTCTTTGTAGGGAGAACGAAAACTATTTAGGATATGAACATCATATATATATATATATATATATATATATATATATATATATATATATAATATAGCTTCACTATGTATCCTAATGTGGCTCTGAATTAAATTTTATCATGTCACTCATAATACTAAGATAGTAATGGTACTCATGTCATAAGATCATGGTTAGAACTAAATGACATAACATACAAAAAAGGGTTTGACATTGTGCCAACAAGTACAGCTTATTAAATATGAGTTATCATTTTGCTATTGAATTTCTTGAATCCCTACTAAGTGCTCCATATTTTCTGTATTGGGGGGGGGCTACATAAGGTAAACCCATTCACTTCCCAAGAGTTCAAGTGCTACATAGGGCTGCTGCCATGTCAACTTGATATCAGTCTTCTTGGAGTCCATGATGAATGGATTTGGAGGCTGTAGGGAACAGTAAGCAAACACAAGCAAAGTGAATTCCAACCGTGCCAATGAGTGTGAAGCTCATGAGCCAAGAATGAGGTAGAGTGGCACAGGAGAAGAGGCCACTTTTAGACTGAGGTCCTTGAAGCCCTGCTGAAGGAAGCCCTTAAAGAGCCAGTAAGGAGTGACCAGGGACAGAACAGCTCACATACAGGAAGTCAGGATAAAGGCCTACACAGAGAAGTTTCTAGACCAGAAAAGTTTGTAGCTTTACCACTGGCATCAAGAAAAAGAAGACAAGTAGTGGCATCAGAGCCAGGCAGGACTTACAGCCAGAAGAACCATACAGACTACGGTAACATGGAGAGGTTTTCTCCTTGTTTTGTACCAGGAAGCCAGGGTGCAGATGCAAAGAAGAGAATGACACAGACTATAACTAAGACAACTAAGGGTTTTAGGCAGTCCATTCCAACTCTTCATTGTATAGACAAGAACCAGACAGAGCATCTGTGTGAGTCCTGCTACCCAAGCCTATGTGTGTGCCTTTCTAAGAATTACTTCCTGAACAAGAGTCCATGTCCCTCTGATACAGAACTCATCTAACTCTGGCTCTGGTTCCCCTTCTGGCCTGTGGATCTACCAGTGTTCCTCTAAAAGAATGATGGCCAGGTTTGTGGGTTTGTACTGAGTCTCTAGGTCTTACCTACCATGTAAGCCTGCATCATTCATTCTGGTCGTCAAGCCTCTGTGTTCATATGTGGAATGAACACAGCATACCCAGGGCTGCTGAGTGATAAATTTCAGTTATGTGTCTTAGCTGAGGCTTCCTGTGTTATTAGCTGCTCTGTTAGTGTTCCTGTTATTGTAGGGAGAACTGCCCATTTGTAAAATTAGAATTAAGCTTTCAATGTGTGCTGAGTCCACCACAGGGCTTCAGTAGAGCCCTGAGCAAGATAGGCAATCTCTTGCAACTTCCTCTGTTCCATGGTAAACTGATGAGGGAGAATTCTAGTTCCAGAATATTATAAGAAAGAGGGTCTGGAAGATCTCAAAGGCTTGGCATAGTTTCATACCTGAATAAATAATATAATGGTTATTATAATACTTTTCACTAAAAAATAATAGATTGTCTTTTCTGTGCTGCTAACTTGAATGGAAAAAGAACATTTAATTAGCGTGTTTGAGTTTTTTTGTGTTCTAACTAAAAATGTTAATTTACCAATACAATTCTAAAAAATAACTTACTATAACCATATATCTACCAATACAGATCTAAACATTTCACATCTGAAGCAGGGATACTGGAAAACAGAAATAAGTTTCTTGAGTGCAGGTCACTCAGCTAGCAAGCAGGAGAGCCAGGTGTGAACCAACCTGGCCACTCTGGTTTGAACCCTCAGCCTCCCGTCCTTTGGCCCACTGAGAGCCCATGCATTCCTCCTTGTCAAGGACCCTGCTCCATGGTGCTGGAATACCAATGTGTGAAGATTGCATGTGCAGTCCTACTCTGGAAAGCCAAGTTGTATCAACATGCCAAACACTTTCAGAGCATCCTGCCAAAGTCTCTCTAATTAAAATATGGGTCTGAGATAACACTAATGTTACATGTACGAACAGTTGAGTTCAACTGCCCTTAGCAAGCTGTTCTTTAAATTAAAAAAAAAAAAATTATAGTATGTACATTTCTAAATTTAAAGACCTTTAAAATTGTCTTTGCTTTTTTGGTCATATTTACTTCTATAAAAACTAAAGCCATCCAAAGTAGTCAATGAACTCAAGTATGTCAACTCGTTCCCATTTTACACAGAAGTGGAATGAAATCTTAAATGAGAAAATTAGACGTGTCTGTAAATTATAGCTTTTTAACATTTGGTGACTCAGGGAAGCTGCCATTTCCCATTCACAATACTTTAAATATAATAAAGGCCTACCTCCCCTCAGAACACCCATTCTCAAAAGATTTGCCTTATAAGAAACATAAACCATCACTGGATACATTTCTGGCTTTCCCAGTTTGGGAGAAGGGGTGGTGTGTGGCTGGCATCAAATGGACACATTCCAAAGCACACTATGCACACTACATATGCACCAATGTACAGGAAAGACACGGGATGGACACATTCCAAAGCACACTATGCACACTACATATGCACCAATGGACAGGAAAGACACGAGATGGACACATTCCAAAGCACACTATGCACACTACATATGCACCAATGGACAGGAAAGACACGGGGGCTATCCCCCAATGCTACCTATCTAGTCCACCTTTCCTTACCCAGTTTCATTGGCTTCAGTTAGCCATGGTCAGCCATGCACAGGAAGTAGGTAGTAAATGGGAAATTCCTGAAATAGACAGTTTATAAGATTTTTATCATCTACTATTCCCATGAAATCCAACAATGTTCTACTTCATCCCACCCAGGACATGAACCATCCTTTGTCCACTATAGCCATGCAGTAAATACTACCTGCCAATGGCTATTTAGCAGACATCTGGTTATCAGATTGACTGCCCAGGTACCATAGGATTTTGTTAAAGCAACACTGTGTCACCCAGTGATGACCCATAGCATAAAAGTAGTAAGCAAGGAATGAAACATGGGAGGACAGAATAACTCTGGAACTATGTGCCAAAGCTGCAAAATATTTAAGAATAAGAATATTCTTAAGTGTGTGTGTGTGTGTGTGTGTGTGTGTGTGTGTGTGTGTGTGTTCTATCTACATTTTGAGGAGGGACTAGAAGTCTTGGGATGTATCCTCTCAAATAAGGGAAGTCCCACTCTGTCACTCTGTGAAATCCTGATGTAAGACTGTCAGTACTGTAAAGGGCAGATAGAACCCTGAGGTAGAATGCTTGCCTAGCATGGTCAGAATCTTGGGTTCATTCTCTCTGGGTGTCTCTGCCTGTGTCTCTCTCTATCTCTGTCTCTGTCTCTCCATCTCTCTCTCTCCCTATCTCACACACACACACACACACACACACACACACACACACACACACACTAAGGTAATTCTTTTCTCAAAGGTCTGGGAAACAATTATGATAATTATCTTTGAATTTAAAAACATCTGAGACCTAGAACAGTACTATGTTCCTAATGTTCCCTCACTGATCTTTGGTTCATTGGACTGGGTAGAAAAAAATAGAACCAACCCCACCACTGCACCCTGGGGAAATTGTCCGTTTATGCTCCTTGAGCGTGCACCCAGTGCTACCCAGATCCTAACAGCTTGTTAGGTGAGTGTTAGCTTCACTGCATGATTAAACTTCTCTTTTACCAATAGATCACCACTCTGGGGAATTTCTGGCTTCCTCTTACTAACACAAGCAAGCTCACACTTTCCATGCAGGGGTAAAGGCATCAGAACTAAATGCTTCAAGGGCAGAAGTCTGCAGTCCTACTCACAGGGGGCAGCCAGCCAGTACCTTCACAGTCTTGTAGCATATACGAGCAGGCTTCAGAGAATGGACAGGACTACATTTTATAACTGTGGTTTTCTCATTTTCTGCTTACTCAATTTAATTCAGAAGCAGAAAGGAAATATATGTTCACTCAGATAAAAATTGTCTTTCAAAGTTTTATACTACTCAAAATCAGGGTTCAGGAGGAAAGGAAGCATATGAGCTAAGAAAATTGCTCTGACTTTGAATGCTGACAGCATTTTCTTTAAACATCTTTGTTTCATAAAATAATTTTATGCATTTTAACCACTTGACAGGAAAATTTCAGAATTATACTCTGTAATTATCAACAGTATTTCTGTAGCTCATCTCTCCTTTCTGACCCAGCTCAGTACAGTGTCTAAAAGATAAATACACACATTTGAATGAATGACTGAATGTTATTTCAGTGAACAGACAAAATGTCCCCTGGCTTTTACGCACGGCAAAATGTCTTTTCTCTCTGTTCTGTATCTCCTTTACTTTCCTTCCTCTTCTTCCTTCAGCTCCTCTTTTCTCTTCCTTTCGTTCCTTCCTCTCCTCCATCCTCCACAACAGTGCCCTTTAAACCTTCTTTCTTTAATTGCATTATCTGACCAAACTGAAAGGGTTCTAACCAATTCAAGATGCACCCCCGATGCTAACGCTGGAGAGTCAAGCTACATGTGTCCTTCCCACTACAGGATTTTCTGCTTTCCTAATTCTTGTAGTACAAGACTCTATTTCCTTGTCAGGTGCCCACTTTGTAAGGCTGTGCATGAAATAATGGATCAGCAGAGTGAGAAAGCACAAGGCAGAACAGGTTGGACAGACAGACAGGAGACCACTGCTGTTCTTATAAGCAGAAAACTCCACCCAGCTTTCCACAAAAAGTACTCTCCACAGTTCAGAGGTGTCCATGGTGTGTCACTCCAGGGCAGGAAGAAAATGGAACTTGTGTTTAGGTTTCATTTTTTTCCTCCTCTAAAATTATCTACTTTTATTTTATAACAGATACTAAATATAAAACAACAGAACAGATAATATAAGTTACATGTATGCCTCTGTAACCTTTTTTTAAAAAGTCCTGTTTGGGGGTTGTGTGCCTCAGGGCTCACTTGAATCATCCCAAATATGCCTAGAGTCCATTGTGGGCTCTTAGGCCAGCTGACAGCCAATCATGCTTTTCAGGTCACCTGCCCCAAGCCCTGTTATCTAAGTGCCCTTTCCAATGGGTGCTGATATCTACAGTGAACACCCCGTCGTGTTGCTGGCCGTGCCTGTGCCTGATAAGCTCTCCTTTGGGTAGCCACCTCCCAAATCAGCCTTTCTCTTGGGCAGTGCCCAGAGGCTGATCTTCTGTTCTTTTCTCTTTCCTGCATCCAAGTACTTTATTGACCTCTTTTGATCTCTTGTACTCTTGACACATAAGCACGTTAGAAAAGTTTAGACTCATTCTGAGAAGAGGCTTTACAAAGTCACTTGTGTATATATTTCTAACGTGTGTCTCCTATCGAATGTTTGCTTAGCTAAAGGCATTGCTTCTAGCCACATCTTTTCTCTGAGCCCTTGCTTGTTTCCCTGACTCCTCTGGAACTCTCCCTCCCTCCTGGGGCCCAATCTATGCTCTCTATCAATTAGGCTGCTAAGGACAAGAGGCTCTGCATACCTCACAATCTTGACAACAGGCCCTTTGAAGAAAACAAAGTAAAAGGGAGAAATTAGACTTTTGTTTATGAAGTGGCATTAAAATATTCCTTTAAAAGAAAAGAATTTACAGCAGGGAGCTAGAAATCTACAAATCAACCTATGAACTAAGATGCAAAGGATCACCCAGCCTTCTGAAACCAAAATAATCCTACTTTCTCTTAATTAATTATCTAAGGTCAAATTTTAGTTTTTATTTTTCTAAAAATATTCTTAGCTATATTAAAAAATAAGGACTAAGATGACCCTGTGGTGCATACCCGGGGTCTTAAGCGTGAGACAGGCTGAGTGGGAAGACCACAAGTTCAAGATAAACCTTGGTAATTGGATGCAAATCTGTCTTAAAATTAAATAATAACGATAACAACAGCAACAACAATGGTAATAGAGAGAACACAGGATGTAGCCTGTGGTAGAGTACAGGGGTGAGGACCGGTATCGTCATACACACATAATAAGAAGGTAGTAATTTTAAGCACATAAACGTGTTTGATAGTATTTTTGTCTGGGCTCCGTGGGGGCCATGTCTCTGACTTCACTGTCTTGGCGGGATGGATTCAGTGCTTACTGAATCTTTAAAGCATCCTATTCTCTGATTTCTGACCATGAGGGAGAGGTTAGACCTAGGAGAAGGATTCTTTATCACGTATGTGGAATTGCTTTAACCATCCTCACACAAAACTGGAATCAACTGGGGAACTAGAGTCACTACTAAGGAAATTAAGAGAAACTTCTTGAAAGGAAAAAAAGAGCCTGGGAAGACAGAAGCACAGGGGTGAAGGTACCGATGAGCGCTCCTGGGGCCTAACCCACCCTCGGGCGCAATGACAGCCCCTCTCCAGTGTGCACGCGGGAGTGAAGGTGCTAAAGGAGATAAGTACCCTAGTACAGAATTCCCTTTTATATCTCCTACGACACATTTCTTCTTTACTGAGTTCAGTTTTCAATTCACAAGCAACGAACATTTGGACATATGTAAACCTTCTTTTTCCCATGCATTTTCTTCATTAACAAACTTGGATTCTCCAATATTCTAATATTTCGTTGAGGTATCATCTCTGACCTTCAAACAGTGAGGAGATAAGTTTCACAGGAGCACTGACAAAGACTAGCAAACAATGTTTTACAGGCCTCACTTATCATCCATTCATCCCTCATCAGTGAGACAAATCCGTCTGCGTTCTAACAGGTGCCTGGCTCTGACTTAGGGCCTCGGGACCAAGTTCTTACTTCAGTAACATCTTTTCGTCCTCACTGTTCATCACACTCATATCAACACACAGCAACCTTCACTCCTCATAGAGACTTCAAGTCCATATGCTATTCCTGTTAGTATATACAGAAAGAACAGTAGGCCGTTATAGTCACTGAACGTATGGAGCAATTCTTTCATCTCAACCCAGCACTGGGCCTGACTCTATCTTGGCTCTGCTTGGCTTGTGCAATCACCCCCCCCCCCCCTTCTCCCGCCAGTTTCTCTAGGGCTCTTGCTCCACCCAGGTATGCCCCTGGTGACCTGAGGTCCTGCTCTAAGCTGCTCACAGAGAGGCAGAAGTGTGATTTCTGTAAGCCTTGTTGTACTTTCCAGCACTTCCATTTGTCTTGTGCTTCCATGGGAATCGAGGGGCCTTAAGGGAGTGACTTCCCTTTAACAGATGTGTTTGGAACCATCCAAATTTAAAAACAGCTCATGGATGCGATAGAAATTGACAGGCAAGTTGGAACGGAGAAAGTGTTTACTTTGTGGAAAAACATATTTTCCCTGAGGTTTCAGGCTCTGCTGCCTGGGACTGATTCAAATACAAAGGAGAACCCGGTTCCCTGTTTACTGCAGAGCGGCTTCTCAGCTGGCTAAAATTAGCTTTGAGATCACTGGGCTTGTGCTGCTGCCGTGCACCCTGTCCCTGGGGACTGTGCTGTTAGATTCGCTCTTACGCTGGCTGATCACCTGTGATTATCTACCTGACCGGGCTGTCACAGGTTGTACCTGCTAAACACCCTGTCATCTGTAGAAGATAGATCATTAGGACTGGCCGTACCCTTGATCCTAGATGTTATGCTTAGACTGCCTGCCTTCACTCTGTTCCACAAGAGTTGAAACTCCTTGGAAATGTGATTTGTACATCACATTTGGCATCCTCACTTTAGGACATGCCTAGGCATGTTCAACATTAATTTCAATGCAGGAGTCTTTTTGTCTTTGGTATTAAGATGGATTATCCCCCCTCCTGAAGCACCATAGGGGACCCTGTTTCATGACATTTGAAAAGCCAGTGTCAAACAGACATGAACATTTTAATTCTTTGGCCTCAGCTCTCTGCATGATTTTCTGGATGTCTGTCTGACTAACCATACATCTCCTCCAGTAAAGACAGAGCGCCCAAAGCAGAAACTTCCCCAGGACAAACTGTTTAACCTCCCTCCAAACTACCTCTTTAGGCAGTATGTTGGTTTAGTGTGACTTCACCTTCCTGTGCTGCATATTTAATACGTGAGTTATTGCTTTTAACTATCATCACTGGGCCAGCAGATGGCAAAGTCTCTTGCTGCCAAGATGAAAGATCTAAGTTAGATTCAAGACCCACATAGTAGAAGGAAAGAACTGACTCCCAAAAGTGCGTGCACACACACACCACTTAACTACCTAAGTGCATACATACACACACACACACACACACACACACACACACACACACACACAAATTTAAAAGAAATTCACCAAATGTAAGCAGAGGTAAGTGAGAATTCTCATATCTGTTTCTCTCGTCTGAACAGATGAGATGCAGATTCCTGCAAACAGCTATATGAGTACAGGACTTTTGGGATTGTAATAAGCCATTAAAAGTTTTCTAACATGCTGGGCAGTGGTGGCGCATGTCTTTAATCCCAGCACTTGGGAAGTAGAGGCAGGCAGATTTCTGAGTTCGAGGCCAGCCTGGTCTACAGAGTGAGTTCCAGGACAGCCAGGGCAACACAGAGAAACCCTGTCTCGAAAAACCAAAAAAAAAAAAGTTTTCTAACTTGAAGTAAAATTAATTGTAAAAAGGTAAGTGTTGACTCTTCCTGAGAAATTTGTCAAAATGACACTTCTTTGTATTTTAAGTGTATTGATTTGATTTTTTTGGGTGGGGGAGGTTCTTGAGACAGGGTTTCTCTGTGTAGCCCTGGCTGTCCTGGAACTCACTCTGTAGACAAGGCTGGCTTCATCTTGAAAAGATCTTTACCAATCCTACGTCCAATAGAGGGCTAATATCCAATATATACAAAGAACTCAAAAAGTTCCACTCCAGCGATCCAAATAACCCTATTAAAAATGGGGAACAGAGCTAAACAGAATTCTCAACTGAGGAAACTTGAAGGGCTGAGAAGCACCTAAAGAAATGTTCAACATCCTTAGTCATCAGGGAAATGCAAATCAAAACAACCCTGAGATTTCACCTCACACCAGTCAGAATGGCTAAGATAAAAAACTCAGATGACAGCAGATGTTGGTGAGGATGTGGAGAAAGAGGAACACTCCTCCATTGCTGGTGGGAATGCAAGCTGATACAACCTCTCTGGAAATCAGTTTGGTGGACCCTCAGAAAAATGAACATAATACTACCTGAGGACCCAGCTATACCACTCCTGGGCATATACCCAGAAGATGCTCCAACATGTAATAAAGACACATGTTCTACTATGTTCATAGCAGCCATATTTATAATAGCGAGAAGCTGGAAACAACCCAGATGTCCCTCAACAGAGGAATGGATACAGAAAATGTGGTACATTTACACAATGGAATACTACTCAGCTATTAAAAACAATGACTTCATGAAATTCGCAGGCAAATGGATAGAACTTGAAAATATCATCCTGAGCGAGGTGACTCAGTCACAAAAGAATGAACACTGATAAGTGGTTATTAGCCCAAAATTTCCGAATACCCAAGAGCCACTTCACAGCAATCATTGGGCTGAGTTTGAAGTCCCAGATGGAGAAGTTGAAGAAGGGACTGAAAGAGCTGAGGGAGTTGGCAGCCCCATGGAGGGTGCAACAGTGTCAACTGGCCTGACCTCCTGATGCTCCCGGAGACTGGATCACCAGCCAAAGAATACGCATGGAGGGACCCATGGTGCTGGCCACATATGTGGCAGAGGAGGGTCTTGTTAGCCAACAGGGGGAGGAGAGGCCCTTGGGCCTGAGGGTGTTAGATCCCCAGTATAGGAGAATGCCAAGGAGGGAAGAGGAGAGTGGGTGGGTGGGTGGGTGGGGGAATACCCCCATAGTGGCAGGGGAGGGGAGAGGGAATAGGGAGGTTCCAAAGGGGAGATCTGGAAAGGGGAACACATTTGAAATGTAAATAAAGTATCAGAGAGAGAGAGAGAGAGAAAGAGAGAGAGAGAGAGAGAGAGAGAATAAATTTCTCAAGGAAATCCTGGAGAAAACAAACAGTAGGATGAAAGGAATAAGATTTTTGGATACCTGAAAACAGAAATAGAATCAATTAAAAAAAAAACCAAATTGAGGAAACTATGGAAATAAAAAAATTAGGAAGTCAAATAGGAACTGCATGTGGAATCTTCATGCACAGACAGCAGGGGATGGAAAAGAGAATTGTAGGCATTGAAGACATGATAAAAGGAATGGTTACTTCAGATGAAAACTTTTAAATCTAAAAGAGATTCAAGCACAAATCATCCAGGAAATCTGTGGCACTATGCAAATACTGAATCTAAGAATATTATAAATAGATAAAAGAGAAGAAACCCAGGTCAACGGCTCAAAAATTTTACACTAGAATTAAAAAAATAACCTAACTGAAGATATGCCTACCAAAGTAAAATAAGCATACAGAACACCAAGTAGACTGAACCAGAATTAAAAATCCATTTACTCCATTTTAATCCATTTGATTATTTTGATAATAATCAAAACGCTAATCACACAGAACGATAAAAGAGTATTAAAAGCTGCAAGAGAAAACAAACAAGAAACACATAAGAATAACATCTGACTTTTTTTTGGAGATTCTAATATCCAGGCTGTCCTGAAAATATAAGCTAAGATACTTGCGAAATTAAAATAATAATAATAATAATAATAATAATAATAACCCTCTCACCGGGCAGTGGTGGCGCACACCTTTAATCCCAGCACTTGGGAGGCAGAGGCAGGCGGATTTCTGAGTTCGAGGCCAGCCTGATCTACAAAGTGAGTTCCAGGACAGCCAGGGCTACACAGAGAAACCCTGTCTTGGAAAAAAAAAAAAAAAGAACCAAAAAAGAAATAACCCTCTTTATAGACACGGTTTTCATTCACTCAGGCACAAAGATTACAATCTTCCGTGGTCTTCTGCCCAGCAGACTCTGCGATCCGTCTACACACTAAATAGGACTTTATATGCTCAGTGCTTATCAGTCTCACTCTCAGTTCAGCAAGTGCTTTCCAATTTGCTTCCACCCCCTTTTTTTCAGCTAAGATTCTTAAGAATCAGTAAAAATCCTTCATCTTATGGTCAATCACTATCAAACCTGTAAGATAATATTAAACCTGTAAGCAAAGGAAGTACGGTATCAGTTAAAAAACTTTGAAAAACTTATCAACTTAGACATCCACATGATTGCAATACAGGGTGGCTTTTAAGGGCCATTCTTTTGTAACAGAGATTTTATTGCCACCTAGTGCTCAAAATGAAAATAACATGTAAATGTGGTTGAGTCTTAAAATTTAAGTCTTACTCCCAGGGATTCATTTATTTAAAATCATTAAGCTTATGAACTAAAATCTGACATACAGAGTTCTTGTTTCTTCTTACTCATTTAATAATTTTTATGCTGAATAATATACTATATGTGTCCAGAGTGCATTCTTATATTGAAGAAAATCTAGAACTAATTTTTAGTAAATGTAGCTAATGTGTTATTGTGCTATTTGAATTTTTAAGTCAGTATTGCTTGTATCAGTTGTTGTTCTTATATTTGATGTACTTATTAATGGTTGGTGCATCTCAACTAGGTTTGTTTAATGACATGAATGGCCCCAGTTAGATACTGAGAACTGTAGCTGTCTACATGTGCACTGTCTGTGTAGAAAAGTTCCTATCCATCTACAAAACAAGGCACTTATTTGCATATTGAACTGTTTTACATTGGAGTCCCCAATTATATAATTTACAAGTATAGGAACTAAAATGTGTTTGCACCCCTCAGCCTAACACCTGCTGCCAACATTGCTCCCTGTGTAGGCTTTTAAGCGTGCCATTGTCTGAACATTATGAAACACTTAATTTCCATCGGCCTCTCCCCACTTTGAAATGTTCAGATACCTGCAGTTATACCCAGAAGAATAAGGTTGGTGGGTTCGGGAGCCTTTTCAGATGGCAGCTCATGGCAAACTGCTCTGCAAGCTATGGAAGCCTGAAGTGCAATTGTCTGGAGGCCTGTACCTAATCTGGAAAATGATCGTCCCGTGAATACAGAAGCATGTGTCTGTCTTCAGTACTTTGAAAGCCATTTATTATAGCAGTGAACTTTAACTTGGGGGGGCAGGGTAAGAGGGGTGATTGTTGTGTGCACTATTAATCACTCACAGCTTGGGCAGACTGGGCGCTGTGAAGCTTCTATCTAAAGTCAATGAAATGATTTTCCAAGATGTAAAATAAACTCAGATGAATAAAAGCAGTACTTGTATTAATATTCAAAGTGCTGTGAGGTTCCAGGGGCTAAGCCTTCCTTGGACCCCTCTCTGTTCATGATATCATCTATTCACCGAAAACTTGGCAAGTTAAATTCTGTGCTGAACACAAGTATTAAGTGCCAATGGTGGGAAATAGAACCTATGCCCTCTTGGAGCTTAAGGTCCAGGAGACAGCCTCCTCCAGCCCTGTCCAGCCAGGAACGAGAAGAGTAACCATCTCTAATCAATGTGAGACCACGTGCCTCCCACACATAGCTTAAATAATGGATACAGTCTTTACAGAGCTCCGAACATTACAAGCTAAACGCCCTGAGACAAGCAGCTTGTATATTACCACTAATGATCAGAGCTCCACACCTCCTAATTTCAAGGGATTTAATTAACACATCCTCTTCACACTGACCAACCTGGTTTTGCCTCACCCAAGTGGTAATCTATTAAATAACTTCAGCCTCACAGGACTTTATCACATGGTTTGACTTCCAGTGTCTCAGGGCTCTCCTGACCCAAGACTGTACTCACTGGTTATTACTGTCCTTTTCTACAGTCACTAACACATCAGCCACTGAAGAACAGAAAGATAACCAGCTTTTGACTGTTCAGATGGACTTTGTGTTTAGAAATATTAAATGTATTAAAAGTCAAATATATGCATTTCTGAACTGTTGGGACACGTCACGTTGAAGTACATTTTTTTTAAAAAAATGATAGAACGGGGGCTGTTATGCCTAAAAAGAGCACTAGCTTGTTACATTGGCCTGAATCCCGGTCACCCTTGACTTGACTTTGGGAGCGTTCACATGATAAGATGGACCAACACCCACTTCCCAGGTTGGCAGTTCGGTCAGACTCCCTTACTGATTACCTTGTCCCATTCCTGAGGACGGTAGCATCTGAACTCAAAACTTAAGTCTTTTATTGCTACTTCAGTTACAAAACAAACAAGCAAACAAAAAAACCAAGCCGAATCAAACAAACTTGGGTAGTTTCCTCTCTGGTTTTCTTTTGTCATTTATACTGCCTTTCCATTAATTGTACACACACAACAGAATCTTATTACAGAAAATAAGCCAGATTCAGAAAGATAAATACTGAATATCTTCTTTCATACATAAAATTTAGGATTAGAATTGTATGTGCCCCACCTGGGGATCCTACAATATACAGCCACCAAACCCAGACGCTATTGTGGAAGCCCGGGAAATGCATGCTGACAGAAGCCTGATATGGCTGTCTCCTGAGAGGCTCAGGCAGAGCCTGACAAATACAGAGGAGGATGCTCATTGGACTGAGCGCTGGGTCCCTGATGGAGGAGTTAGAGAAGGAACTGAAGGAGCTGAGGGAGTTTGCAGCCCTATCAGGGGAGCAACAGTGTCAACAGGAGCTCCCCTGGGACAGGACCACCAACCAAAGAGTACATATGGAGGGACCCATGGCTCTGGCCGCATATGTGGCAGAGGATGGCCTTGGTGGACATCAGTGGGAGGAGCGGCCCTTGGGCCTGAGCCTGTTAGATGCACCAGTGTAGGGGAATGCCAGGATGGGGAAGATGGGAGTGGGTGGGTGAACACCCCCATAGAGACAGGGAGAGGGGGGATGGGATAAGGAGTTTCTGAAAGGGAGACCTGGAAAGGGGAAAACATTTGAAATGTAAATAAAGGAAATATCCCAAAAAAAAGAAAAAAATTGTGTGTAGACATATAGGGGGTCATGAAACTAGAAAAGGGATCACGGAGGAGAGAAGAGATAGATGTTAAAGAAGGACAATGGAATTCCTGTGACATTACAACAGAGGAGAGGACTGTCGGAGGGCAGCTGTCACAGGGAGAGGGAGGACTGAGTTATAACATCTATAATTACTAACATGAATGAAAACGCCACAGTGAAACATCACTTCATATGCTACCTTCGAACAAATGATTTACTCTAAATTTTTAGTTTAAGAAGAAGATACCCACTCTTTTCATTTGCATCCTGTCTTTATTGTTTCTGGGATCAATACAAACTCTTGGCCTCAGTGTTGGCATTCCCTCCTTTCTGTTCCAGGAACCAGTCATTCCAGCCTCCAACTCAAAAGACACCAGAGACAGGTTTTGGTTTATTTATTTATTTATTTTGTCTACTTTAAATAGGCATGCAAAGATTAAAGTAGTGAAATAAAAAATAAATGGCCCTACTTTGGGCAAAGAAAACCATCTTTATGAAGAAGAAATTTAAATGCTAGATCAAACATTTTAAAACACCTGGCCTTATGGGTTTGGGTTTTATAGGTAGTTAAAACCAGGCAAACTTGGCAGTAGGCAAATTTTTAGCAAGTGATGGAGTCTCGCTGGTATTATTTGAGGTAAAGCACATTATGAATTCAGTTTTTGAACTCTACAATGATCTTAACGTGTGCTTTCACTCAGATGTGGTCGGCCTATCCTCCATACACACACACATATGGACCCATCACTTCTGCCATATCAGTAACTCGGCCTGAAAACGGGAGCGCTGAGACTCGGCGAATTTAATATGCTCAGTAAGCCACTGTGCTCTATCGTTATTTTTCCATCTATTTCTTCTTCACTGAATTCTTACTAAAGATACTAGTTTTTTAGAAAATGTGGTTATTAAGAAGGTTAGGTGTGAAATTCATGCTTCTGGGTTAGATCATGTCAAAAGGCACTGCAGTCTCATGTGACTGCTTCTCTTCTTCCTCTAGGTGTCTAGGTAGGATAGTTTGGAGCAGGGAGCACCAGGAGGAGGCAAGCGGGCTCTTCAGGGGCAGAATTCCTTTCCTGAAGAGGGCAAGCCCAGAGCCTTACTTGAAGGAGGCCCTCACCACCCTGCCCTTGACTGGCTGAGGAGGGCGCCAATTCCCCACCAGAGGCACCGGGGGCTCATTCTCTGCGCTGGCAAATAGGCTTCGTAGCTTGGCCATCTGCAAGGGGAAGTAGACTGTTAGAAACCACAGGCTTTCTAACCAGGTCAGACAAACCACAAACCAGGCTCCAGGGATAGGTCCTGAGTTTGCAAGCACCAGTTCATAACATAGACCTTTGCATACATCCAGAATTCCCTGTTCTCTGGATAACCCCTGCCCCACCCGAATTTCTCTTCGGTTTTAAATTGAAGGTTCAGCATGAAGTATATATACACACTTTACGTAGAAGGGGATGAGGATTTATCAGATGCCTGCAAGTAGCAAAAACTTCAATAGGCTCCCTCTATGTAATCAAGTCAAGTATTTATGGAATTACATTTTTAAAGGACTAGAAAGAAATTAAAATCAGGCTATATCTTAAACTATGAACTATTTTTTTTTCTTAAAGGATCAGAAAATAGGGAATTCTCATAAAAATATCATGCCTTGGCAGTCGAGATGGTTCAGTGTGTAAAGGTGCTTATGGCCAAGCCTGACAGCCTGAGTTCGATGCCCAGAACCCACAAGGTGGAGGGCTGCAAGTTGTCCTCTGAATGTTGCAGGTATGTATATGTCGCTGTTAATGTTGACATATATTATGCTTCAGTATTAAATTTTCTTTTAGTTTTCTCCCTTTAATAATTGTCATTCAACTTTTAAAATCTTTATACTAATTAACAAGACTGTTAAAGTTGAATCTTGGTGGTTTTTTTTTTTTTTTAAGTGTTGGTTTATTCTTGGGTCCACCCTGAAGAAACATGCAAGCTGCTTTCTTAAGCCAAGGAGTCAGGCTGGTAAACTGATTTTACTATGAGACATCCTGTTCCAGTCTGTGAGGCCTGTGGGGTTCGCTTCGTTAACTATGTTCTCCATGTCCGCACCCATTTAGCGTTCCTTGAACTAAATGTTGTCAGCACCTTCTTTAGATAAATGGAAATAAGGTAGGAGTGAAAAGAGAAGTTAGGGACGCTTGGAAGCAGACAGGCTGGGCCTGGAATGAGGATTTTGCCCTTGGTTGCCCTTGTGAAGAAATACTTTTGTTTCTGAGCCTCAAGGTGTGTTTTGTTTTGTTTTTTGTTTTTGTTTTTTTGTTTGTTTGTTTTCTTTTGGTGAAAACTGAGGAAATGCAACATCCCTCAAACGGTGTCTTGCGAAGTCATTTCTGCACCTTTCTCCTCTTCGGGCCTGAAGTTGCTACCCCAGCTCCTAGCTGCACTCATACTAGAGAACATGTTCAGGATCCTACCGGCTCTTTCGGGTTGCATTGTCCCTTGGGAAGCTTCCTTGAACTGAACTGAACAAGCGAAGGGTATTTCTACGCCAAACTGTGAGACATCTGAGGACCACGCCACTAACCTGGCTCTCAACATCTATTTCAGTGTTTGCTGTCTGTAGTCCACAGTTCACATGCAGGGCTCTCTGTAGCCCACAGTTCACGTGCAGGGCTCTGCGGTTGGGCTCACCTGGTCTGAGCTCACAGTCATGGGCTCCTTCAGCAGAAGCCACACAATGCACTCCTCGCAGGGCGGTGTGGTGAAGGAGCCATGGTAGGTCCAATAATCCCGGCAAGCAGGGAACAGGCATGATGGGTCGAAGTGCGTAAAAGGAGCCTCCTTGCCCTGGAAGACACCAAGCAGGCCTTCTAAGCGGGCACGTGCAGCAAGCGCCCCCTAGAGGCCTCTCCTATTCGTTCATGAGAACCGATTTCAATAGCGAAAAGGAAAGCAGATATTTGAACAGGTTCAGACCCTTCCCGTGTAAAGCGCAGAAGGAAAGGAATCTGCTTGATGTTCCAACTTAATCTGCCATAGTCAGTGTAACATTTTATTCCTTGTTTACACGGTGGGTGGGGCTGAGAGTGTCCTGTCTCCCTGAGGAGACTCAGACAGGAATAGAATTAGTTCTTGGAAGTTTTCACTTTAGTACATTCCATGCTTAGAATGCTTACTTCTAGTATTACACCTAAAAGCAGCTCCTTAGACTAATCTCAAAGACAACGAAAATATGTCTATTAGTTACAAGAGTTTACTGTTACTACTTAAAATATGTGGGGGTCCCAGGAAAGGACAATCCCGGGATTGAAAGAGTGAGTTGGCCTGGAGAACCTCAGCGATCCTTGTGCCCACCATGGTAGGAGAGGGAAAGGAGACCCCGGAAGCTCTCTCTTTCTTCCTAGGGAAACTCCTTATCTGACAGGCTGACTGACATTGAAATGACAGCTGCGACAGTACTCTCAGGTCTCAGCACTAAACAAATGCCGTGACATTTATTTTTGTATGTAAAATACAAAAGGGAGCATGATTCGACCTTACCTTAGTCTTAATTTTGTCCAGGGCATCAAGGAGAATCTGGAACTCTCCTTTCTCCCGTCCGATCTGTAAGAAAATGACGTCCAAGGAGATATTTTTTCCCTTCTGCCGTAATTGAAGATCATCTTACTAGCTGATTGGACCCATCCGTGTGTAATCAGTATTTATGTCTTCCATATTCTCAGGCTAAGCCAAATATAAGTTTATTCACCCCGAGAGATTGTAGAGTATTTGTTTTCTGATCTAAATTTGGATTTAAGTTCTCTGAAGTGTAAAACCACAAAATTACATGTTGGTCTTTGACCTTCTGCAAAGTCATTCCATTCTTTAAAAGAGTAAAAGCCAGAGTAGACTTTGTATCCACAGCCAAACTCACTGTCTTTCCTCTCACAGTGAGTTCAGAACCTAGAACAAACTAGGTCGTTTGGAATGTAAAAAAGCCGGATTTTCACTGCTGGCTTAAAATTCAGATTGGGTTACCATGAAGTTCATGTGTTAATGACACTAAGTCCACTTTAATCCAAGGTTGGCTGAACAACACACACATTCCTTCTGCCACCCTAGCCTGAGATCCTGTGGGTGGTGGCCTCCTTAAGCCAAGGAGAGGTCTAGCCAGGAGCTAGGCATCACAGAAGTTCCCAGCTCTGGCTTTCTGGTTTCCAGTGTGATGAAAATAGAGTCATGGAGGAGGAAAACGAACACATGTCAGCCTTTGCTCTTGCCTTTGGAAGCTTTGAGTCTCTGCCCTCATGCATGCCTCAAATATAAGGCAAGAATGGAATGCTCGGTCTCCTAAACATTAGTAAAGGACTACATTCTGAACGAGGAAAATATTAGTACCAACGTCTACTTCACCTTCAGGAAAATGCCAACCACAGCAATTCCATCAGGCTGCTTCAGAGCCTCTCCGAAGGTGTTGTACTTCGGGTTCCAGTGAACCAGGTGAAGCTGCAACCACCAAACACAGGCTGTGAGATAAACCCTTCTACATGGAGGTGGACACTACCATCCACAAGAGACCCAAATGTGTGCAGTTGTTGCTGAACATCTTCATGAAGGTTGATGAAATTCTAAATATTAATAAGGGATACTTTGGTGAAATTTCAATAGTTCAGAAAAAAATGTATGGAAGCTCCTGCTTCTTCTTAGACAGAGCTCCCATGGCTGGCGCATCTTAATTTAGGATGTGACACAGCTTCAACAATCAAGTTGTCCATATTGAGTTACTTACAATAGCAAGAGAATAGTTTATAGCTGCTAAAAACTTATGTTCAAGTTCAAAAACTGTATGATAATTGCAGACACAAGCATTGCCCTCAAAGCCTTTTCTACGTTTGGAAAAAATTAGCCTGAACTTTTTCCGGTGGTGGAGGAAAAGTCTAGCAGAAGGACATTCCTAATAATTAATTGCTCTCTACCCTCGCTCTCTAGATTGGCATTCTAGAGGAATGGCTAGACCCTCCTAAATGTGCCTGGTTTCTTCTAATCTGGAAGCCAACATGGCCAGGCCTGGTCAGAACTTGGAGTTTCTTTGAGCTTTACTTCTCATCAATGTTAAACAGACTTTGCTTCCTAATGAAAACAGAGGAGACCTGTCTTATTCCATTTGCAAATTATTGCCTTAAATGAGATGCATACACATATAAACATACTTCCTTAAGCAAGCAAAAATTAAGAATTGTTTGTAATTGATATTTTTGAAGATATATATATACTCATAAAAATGGTTATCTGAAGCTAGATTGTACAAAGAACACCAGGCCCAGCCACTCTGCCTCTGCTGTGTAACCCGTATGTGCACCAGTTGTCTATGTGTAACATTGTAGTGGGGATCGAATGAGCTAATGCATACAGGTACTCTTCACATGAATTTTCTCTTACTGTTCTGGTTCTATGCAAGTCTATGGCCCAGTTCTCAATGTAATCTGGGATTCAGTTTACATGTTTACATGTTTACAGTTTACAGTTTACATGTAATGTAATTCATGGAGGATGCCAACCCACTTGTCCATTTCTCTCTGACCTAAGATATTTGGTGGCTTCACTTTATGTTAAAGCTAAAATATTTTCAGTAAGAGGCTTGAAGCAGAAAGAGTTGTATAGTTGTTTCTAATTTTCCCGTTTTGACTGTTGGAGACCTAGAGTGAATTGGGCAGTTTCTCCTACCTCAGCAGCATACTTCACTCCATCCACAGTGTGCTCAGAGCCATGATCATCGGAGGAGCCCCAGTGAAGATGGAATTGGCGAAGTCGGTAGGGTCCAGGGAGAGGGCCACCCCTCAGCACTGTGAGTAAGATAACAAGGTGGCTGGTGAGTTCAGCCTGCCTCTGCAGAGCCCTATCTGAAACAAGCACTCTACAGAAGAGTCCATGGGTAAAAGATGTCACTATCAGAGAACATGGAACCACCCCCACAGTGCTTGTAACTTGAAGTCAGAACATATCAAAGTAAGAATTTTCTCTCTTATTTTTGCTTGCTTGTCTTGTCATTTTAACACTCTAGAAAAACCAATTAAAGCAGCAGAGGCACTATAAGAGCCACACATTTGACAGGATTTAGGTACCATTCTGAGTTCACGCCCGCCCTCACAGTTGTGTGATCTCAGGCAAGACCTCAACTTCTCTGAATGGGTATTTGAATCTCTAAGAAGGTGATAATAATTCCACACTTGGTGAGCCGCTGTGAGGATTAACTGAGATTTATGCTCATCTCACAGTGCCCCTGTCAGGGATCACGGAGCAGGCAGGCATTCCTTTTTCATGTCCCACTTTTAGTTGTGTTTTTCCTTAGATGACAAACGACAACTCTCACGCACATCTGTTTTAAACTGTGTCTACTCAAGTCAGATGGAACAAAAGTTCAGGAATTTCCCAGGAAGCTAGTCAAGGTGGATGGCCATATATGACCATTCTTGGGCATTACTTTGGGCTTGTACAGCACTTATCTTAATCTCCCATGTAATTTGGTCTCAGTTCCTTCTGCCTAGAGAGTAATTTAAAGATTCAGATATCTTCCTAAGGATGACAAAAATGGTACAGAAACCCTAAAATCAAGATATAGCAAGGTATATTCAATGCAAATAGCATTGTAATGGCAGATATTTTAGAAAGGCTTGATTTCTCTCAGTGACCCCACAGTGCAAACTGAAACAATAATTGTAGGCTTGAACCAACTTGATCATATGGGAGGGCAGTGGTTTGATATTCTTGTAGTTCCCTGTCCAAACACTGGGAATACCTATGATTTGAATATGAGTCTGATGTATGTACTAATTATTATTGATTTATTAGTAATTATTAGTTTAGCTTATTGATCATTATTTATTAATCTATTTATTATCTAATTATTAAATCTCTAACATGCAACTATTTTTCTTTTAAAAAATGCTATTTCATGTTCTGCTTGACAAGTGATCTTTAATTTTGTTTTTTTTGTTGTTGTTGTTGTTTCTTTTTGTTTTTTGTTTTTTTTTTTCCTAAATGACACTTCAGCTTTTAAGTCAATGAAAAACTGGGAAAGAGTAACATGTAACAATTACTCAGGAAGCAGTAAGCTTCTGCCCTCTTCCTACTGTGGAAGGTAGGAGCTGTCTGTCACTCTATCATTATTTCTTATGACATCACCAGAATGGTCATTCATGTTTATCCACAAAGGAAATTTTAGTTTAATGAAGAATGTGGTTCTAGGAAATTGCATTCTTAATTACTAAAGATTAATTCTCACTTAGACTTGCTTGCAATGAAGCTTGCTTTTTTTTTTTTTTTTTTTTGAGAGAAAGAGAGAGAGTTTCACTCTATAGCTGGCCTGGAATTCATTAGGAACACCAGGTTAGCGTCATATTTGTGGCAAGCCTCGTGCCTCTGCATCTTGAGTATTGAGATTACAGGTGTGAGCCATCAAGCTTTTCTGAAATTTCAAATTATTTCAAATTAGTATTAAGATATTCCAAGTATTTTAAATTAGTATTCAGATATTCAAAGTATTTCAAATTAGTCTTATTTAATTTCACAGATGATTACTAATGTAGGTTAAAAAAACCTCCCATGAATGTTTCAATTTCACAATAGCATTGACCCAACAAAAGTGGTCACATACATCAGAAACACTCTCCACAAAGATTCTTTAGGTTAACACCAGTGAGATACTTACTGAAGCCAGGCCACTTAAACTCATAAAGTGGCCCTGTCTTTTCACATTAATTTGCCTCCTTCCAGCCACCAGGGAAGAAAGGGCCCATTTTATTTCTTGCATCATCGGGGAGCCTGTTCTACATACCATTCAGGAACCATAAGAATTTTGTCTCTCAGTGATCAGAAAATCCACATGGGCTCCCTTCCTTCCCATCCTGATCCATAGGCTGTCTCTGGAGTATTTTGCTAACTTTTATTTTGGGCATATGGCCATTTTACAGCAACGAGAAGGTGTGACATTTCTCTTCATTGTGTGAATATAGTTCTTCACAATTAGAGCCAAGTCTAAAGTCATCTCCATTTCAGGGACGAACTTTTCCCCCTTCCCATAATTCTGTTCCTGAGTCCCAAATTGCATCTTGCCATTACACACTGAAAATACCCACATGACTACATGCTGTACTTACTGGACCTGTCATAAGTATCATCAAACACAACTCGGCAGGTCTTCCCGTTGTTCAGGATGGTCTTAGCAGAGCCAGGATCATAAGATGCTGACCAGGGCTGCAGAGAGGGGTCATGCCTGATGTCTTTAGTATGCAGTTCAATGGGTGACTGGTTGTCCCCTTTGGCAATTGGATAAAGTTCATGCCAGTGCTCAGGACCTAGGAAGTAAATGAAAGAGAATTTATTCATTTAATAGTACAGCCCAAGGCCTCTAGTGAGTGAACTATGCCAACAAAGTATACAGAAGCCAACAAGTGATTACAGAAAGGTCTTTGGTTCAGATTGAGAAGCACAGCACTTTGATTTCAAACCTATTTAGAACCGTGCTTACCTATGCTCTTCGAATGCTCAAAGAGCATTCCAATCTCTGCATTCCCTCCCCTGGCATGAGAATCATGTAGCCAGAATAGCTTATCTTTGAAATGAATCACAGATTGATCACATATTTTTGGATTACTTTGCAGCTTTCAAGAAACACTTTTCTTCTCTTACCCAAGGCTGAGGCTAACTTGATCAAAGCAAAGATTGTTACAAGGCCCCAAGCTCAGAGGCCAAGTGCTCACTGCTCAGTTTCACAGAATAAGATTCAACTTGACCTGGCTTCGGGCTGAGCGACTTCTCAGACACATCATCGGACCTTAAACTAGTTATAGTGAGTGTGTCTCTGAGCTTCAGGTTCCTCCGTGGAAAAGAAAACAGTGAGTCACGTTAAAAAGACCAGCAGCATGGGACACCAGAAAGCTCTCAATATATGCTAGTTCTTAATCATGCCTACCTGCACATCTACGCAGTGCAGGCACACCCTGTAGTGTCCTGGCCCCACTCACCATTGTGGCTGGCGTAGCCCCACTCCTTAGCCATGGTCACCTTTCGAGTTTCTCAGCGCTGGACAGCTCCTGCTTTGTCTTGCTCCTGTTCTCCAGCAAGGTCTCTAAGAGTCCCCACTTTTATATATAGGTCTCCTGCAGTGTGCATGACCTTATTAGGTCAGCGGGTGAGGCAGGGGGCTAAACTGGATTGGGGTGGTACTCGGAAGGCGGGGCGGGGGAAGCCAATGAATTACAAGAGCTGGACAGGTGTCCGGGTAAGAGGGTGGCAGGAGGGGGCAGGGAAGAGGCACGGAGGGGGAACGAAGTGGGACAGAAGGCTCTCTTCTTGGCTCTTGCAAAAGCCCTGGTTCCTTTCCTCTGTTCCTTTTGCAGGCTACTAAGCAGCCGAGCTTTCTAAGAGCTCCGGTTTTGGTAGTGCTGGTTCCCTCCAGTTTTCAAGCACTTGGGGGTCTGGAGGAGCAGCTGGCTCAGGCTGCAGTCCTGTCTGTAACTTAGAAACTAAAAGTTGCACCCGCGGCTCTTGAAGTCTCTATCAGAAGACTTTTACCTCGGAATGGAGGACCCACTGAGGTCTCTGGACTCTGGGGTTCCTTTCCTCGCAGGAATCCGGTTAGGATGGAAACTCCTCCGATTCTCTGACTAGTGCGTGATTCTCCTATGGAAAACGTGCAAAATCCTGGGGAATAGAGATGAGGAGGAGTCTGGGACTGCACGCTTTCCAGTCCGGATATCCTTAAAGGGACGAGTCTCTGTGGTAGACCGCCTAGGCTTCACATGCAGCCTAGCTTTGTTTGTCTAGCAGGACTCTGAGAGCACAGCACGGGATCCCGGGCCAGGGAGGGACTCTGCACCCCAGCCTCACTCAGCAGAAGTCTGGGACAGAGCCACACGGGGAGCTATGCTCCATTCATCTCAGGAAACCAAGGATACCCGAAGCTTTGAAAGGGTACCGTCAAAATGAGTACGCTACATAAAAATTTCACTCTCCAAGACGTAATTAGAGACAAGGAAGGAAGGGGAGAAAAGAGAAAGTATGAAATCGGTTGGGGGTGGGGGTAGACTCATGTCTTTTCTCGAAGTCCTAATATGTTTTGTAATACAATAAACCACATAAACGGAGACTAAAACTGTCATATCCCACTTGTGAATGACAAAGGTATAATTAGAAATATCCGGTTATGGTTCACACGAAAGAAGCCAGTATAATAGATATTTGCAATTCTATGCATCTATTATGAAAAACAAAAACAAACAAAACAAAAAACTTGTTTGGGTAAGAATATCTTAAGACCAGAAAGATACACCATATCTTGGAAATGTCTTCAACAAGATTTCTGCAAGCATTTTCTTATAACTTTTACTTTTATAAATATGACTTTTCCATTTTACTTTTCCTTGCGGGTAACAAAACCTGAGAAGGAAATCTCTCATCATGGCAAAGACAGCTCATCCGCTAGGTATGTGGAATGGCTGACCACACTCAGAACCTGGACGCCAGGGGAGTCAGTCTCGAGGGTATTTTTGTGACCAGGGATCACTTGATCCACACAATAGCATGCCTGGGTTTCTAGCTCACCATGATGGCTGCTGCTGTGTGTGAGATTAATAGAGGTGCTTTAAAGTTACAGCTACATGATTATTGGTGTGAGTAAGTGGTAGTCTCATTCCAGGCTGTTAACTGCAACACAAACTTTTCTCTAACCTGGATGATCAGGAGACTGATAGCTAAATTTTACAGTTACCAAGATTTACTTGATATTGAATATATTGAGGTAAGAAAGACAATGAATTATAAACACAATCTAGTAATGCATAATGCTACTACTGTTTATGCCCCAGAGTATCTTTTTAAATGCTTTATTTGTACCTTAACAATGTACATAGTGGGCATATTTTAAAAAGGCACTGGGTAGAATTTGCAACCAATTTGGATATAAGTTTGAAATAGTACTTTGGATAAAATTAGTGAAAACTATAATATAACATAATTTAAAATAACAGTGTAAATGTAAACCAGGAGCAGTGATCCATGCTTTTAGTCCCAGCATCAGGAGTAAACAAGGCAACCATGTCTCTGTGAGTTCCTGGCCAGCTTGGTCTACATAGTGAGTTCAAGAGCAGCCAAAGCTACATAACAAGGCCTTGTCACAAAGAGAGAAAGAAAGAAAGAAAGAAAGAGAATTATACCTCATTTTAATTCATCTGCAAATGAATTTTTCAAAAACCCAACAAATTATCATCTTCAAGATACCGAGTTACTGCAGCTTACTATGTATTTAAAAATTACCTCTCTAGAAAAAAAAGGATACTTCAAATTTGGGACCAGGACTTTTAGGCTTTTGGAGTCGGCTTGGATAAGAACAGAAAAGAGAGCACAGGTAGGAGAAGTAGAAGAAAATAAAAGAGCTATTGGTAATTATCTTCTCCCACTCTCGCAGCAGAATCAGGAGAAGTTGATGCGGTGGGCAATTTTCTGGATTTTTCTCCCTAAATTAGTGTATGCAAACAGAGAAAGAGATCAGGAGGAGTAAGGAGAAAGCTAGGCAAAGGGGTGCCCTTGGCAGAGTCAACTAGATAATATTATTAAACTGTGTGTAAAATATTAAAAGTGATAACATCTAGATTTGTATTACATTACTAAAAAAGAAAAGCATGATTAGGATTTGAAATAGTTTTATACTTCAGCTCAAATATTGTATTTTTTACCAACTGTTTTATAAAAAATGTTTATTTTATAGAATTTTTATAAAGTTCTAGGAGAGAAATGCAAAGATAGACAACAAAGCTTAAGATGTTCACAAAGCCATCTGACCGTGGCGGACAGCCTGACTTTGGCTCTCCCCCTCTTCAATGTCCGCTGAAGCTTGGCTAAGGGTAAGGTATAGAAATTGACAGGCTTGATCCCTGAGTTGGCTGCTAGTGACAGCTGAGGAATTTGGACCTGGTCTTATATTTGGCCGCTGTTCTTGGCAAGGCTGAAGGAGAGCTGTCTGAGTGCCTACCCTAGCTGGGATATGTCAGGTTGATCACTTTACTTGAAAGTGGGAACATGAGTCTCAGGATGAAATCCTCCCAGATCCACCAAGTAAGAGCTGATCATCAAGGTCTATAAATTCAAGGTTTCTTCCAAACCTAAATGGTTACTTTAATAGTATAAATATAGTATATATATATATAATATATATATATATAATTAAAGAATATTAAATGGAGGAAAATGAACTTTACAATTTGTTTTCTTGGGATCACAACGTGTATCATCAAGACTTAGTAATGATGTTTGTTTATAGAACTTAACAGATAGAGTCTTGTTTTGTGCAGTTTTTGTTTTTTTGATTGTGACTTTTCAGAAGGATTTAGGTGGCTGCTTGCCTACATTTTGGTTTGGTCTTAAATACATCCTACGGGAATGGAGGAAATAATGCCTACTGCTAGGTTCTGTTGATTCTTATATGACAACATATAAGGCAGTTAGCAATGACGTGTTCTTACAAAACCAAGGTTACGTTTTATAGAGTCAAGGGTGTGTTTCATAGAGCACAGTGGGCCCATGCTGAGGCATCCCCCCAGCCATATGACAGGTCTAGTACAGAATTGAGTTTATTTGAGGGTATGGGAAGGGGAGTTGAGAATGAAGTAGAGGCAGAGAAAGAGAGAGGACAGAGAAGAACAGAGTGGGAAGGGGGACAGACCAGCAGGAACACATGAAGAGAGAGGTGGGTAGGGGGAAGAGGAAAGAGGGACAAAGAGAAGAAGAGCCAGAGAGAGAGGGAGAAGAGAGCCAGAGAGAGAGGGAGAAGCCCAAGAGTTGGAGGTGTTTGTTTGTTTTGTTTGTTTGATTTATAGTAAGCTGGGCCTACCTGGCTGTTGCTAGGTAACGGTTGGGCAAAGCATAGAAGGAATGCCAACAAACTTAGCTTAGGATAGAGAGTAAGCACTCAGCAAAATTTGTGTCTTTCCTTGCTCAGTACGTTTAACATCTCTGTGCAAAGTCATCTTGTTGGCTATAAACAGTATCTTCCTAGCATGATGCAAAGTGTAGGTGCTTACCCATAGACATCATCACATTAAACACATGTCTTGAGTATATGAAATAAAAGATGATACCCACAGCATTCATCCTTTCCTAAAACTGTCTTGCACTGCTTGGAGTAATCATGCCTTGGCCCTTTACATCGCAGGAATCATAGCAAACCTTTCATCCACAGAGAGCCAATTATGTACAAAGTGCATTAATCTAACAGGACTAAGTGAATCTCTCAGCACTCCAGTAGTACCTAAAACTCATCTTATGAGGTTTAAAATCTGCCATGCTACTTGATGATCAGGATTTTTGCTTCCAGTGAAATCCATACCCTTATTGGAATTTCGGGTGTTTTCAAAAGCAAGGTGTGCATGCTCTTTACCCATAGTTCATTGCAGCTATAGAGCCTCCTTTAGTCTTCCCATAGGCATTTATTCTTCCTTGCTGATCTTTTCACACAGTTTCCTTTGGTTCAGCTGTTCCTTCATTTTTTATACCTTATAGTTCAAAATGGTTTATATCAGCAATTATGTAGACAGTGTTATGTACTTAAAAATGTCATGCTCTTGTCATGTCTAAGATAAGTGATGCATTAAACCAGCTTTCGTTTGTTTGCAGCTGCCATTCTAATCAAGGCTAAGGCACTTGGTGTTGTAATGATTCATATTTGGGGAGAAGAAAGCATACTGTATCTACTGTCATTTAAAGAACTTTGCTTCCTAGGAAGAAAAATACACCGACCACATTTCTATAGGAGCTAGAAAAAAGCTCTCCTGATTCCCCTACTGGTGTTCTTTGTATACTTCACAATACAAAGCATTGTGACCCTTGGATGATTAGATGCCTTCTCAGAATAACACCTATCCTCTCTGGGTTCCCACAGTAAACTGTGTAATGCACTCACACGTAAAAATGAACGCGTTACACTAATTCTTACTCTCATGTTATGAATTTAATTGAATATATATTTAAAGAATTTAAGTAATAAAGGATTGGCTTTTAAATTGTAAATGCTATTCTGTAAGACATACCTGGCAGGGTCCCAAATCTAGAGCTGGCATTCTAGGGGCTTAAGAAAAGACTTCTGTAAAGACTTGGCTCTGGAAAGGCCCTTGGGAGGACAGAATGGGGGTAGAGGAGGACATGTGGCAATGATGAACAGTGCACACAAAACAGTTGTTTGTGTGTGTGCCAGACTCACCACAAACAGCCATCCTCCAGAGAACTAGTCCGGTCCTATGAAACCTGACCCATTCCCAAGAGGCAGCATTAGCCCATGCGTAAGCACAGAGCCCCAAGACTAAATCACCTTCTCCTAATTCACATTTCTTAAAGGTTCTGCCACCCAGCACTACCTCACCAAGGATCAAGCTCCCAGCTAAGAAAGCTTTGGGAGGCAAACTGCCTCAAAGCACAACAGTATGTTACAGACATCAGGATATTGAAGACTGAATTTCTTTCACCTTTCATGTGACAGGGCACAAAATCATCTCCAAATGAGACCACTCTAAAATGCCATTATTCATTTTTCTAAAATTTAATAACCAACAATAATAGGACTTTTCAATTAGGGTAATGCATCTTCTTACTCTTTTATCCTGTTTATTCAAATAAATAATGAAATTTAAAGTCTATTCCTCAATGTTTTAAATGTTGAGTACTAATGTGCAAAACTTTAATATTATAAGAGTAGAAATAGTTTCTATAGAAATGTATATCTCCATTTTTCTTCTTCATTTTAAGATAAATTTTTATTTTATGTTCCACAAAAAGAGAAAGTAATTTCAATAAAACAACAATCAAATGTTTTAAAAAATACTGCCAATTGTGCATTAATATTCCCTATACCTATAAGACAAAGTTATGGTTAACTTTGACTTAAGAAAGTTATGGTTGACATTGACTTAAGAAAGTTACGTAGACATTTTAAAACTTTATATTGATTTTTTGTGAATTTCACATTATGCACCTCAATCCCACTCATCTTCTCTTCCCTTTATATCTGCCCTCTACTCTTGCAACCCTACCAAATAAAAACAAACAAACTAAAAAGCAAAACAAAAGCATTGAATTGTGGAAACTGTAGTGTGTGACAGTGTGTCCCACAGGACACCCTTTTGTCCATACATCTTCACTTGCAAATGTTTGCTACAATGAGTCATTGGTCGGGTTTGAAGTCACCGGCTTCTGTCACATCATACTGAATCCTCACCAGAACTCCTCTCCATTATTCTGCCGTTGTCTTGTGTCCATGAGATCCTGCAGTTGTATCTGTAGAACCAGTCCCTTCACTCATCCCAGCAGTTCATAGATGGGATAGATATTGGGGTAGGCCAACTTGGAGCTGTGGATCTGGGTCTAGGTGGTAGCTGAGGTAGTCAGCCCATCAGCTCTCCCGTCGCAAAGGTGACCCAAGCAAGTTAGGGTCCACTCATTCTAGATGCTGCAGCCAGTGAGAAATGGGCCACCTCTCATGACCCACTGGCCAGCCCTCCTGCCTGCTGCAGGTGGTGAGGGTGAGGGAAAGAACATCTCTCTCTTGGGCACAGCAGGTGAGGGGCAGGCTAGCTCTCCAGCCCAAAGTGAAGGGTGGGACAGCTCAGCACATTGCTTAGATACCAACATGGCCTTGGGCAGTAGCCTAGACCAGGAACATCTGCATGGCCTTTGGTCATAACTCAGGTCATCAACATCAACACAGACCCCAGTTACAGCAGGGCCACAGAGCAGACATGGCACTTGGTGGCAGCGTGGGTCAGATGTTACCAATATCACCATGGGTGGTTGCTCCAGCTCCTTATGCCTGCCTCACAGCCATTGAGTCTCCATTTTCACCTTTTCCCACAGTGTATGAATTCCTCTGCTTCATTTTCTCTCCCATGTCTCTACCATATAGGTATCCACAGAGGGCTCTTGGGTGATTTCTTCCAGGTCCACCTGGCTAGTGTGTGTATGTGGGTGTTTTTCTTCCAGCCACCCTGGGCCATAGGCTATCTGGACATTTAAATTTTACAGAGACCTAAGAGGAAGAATATTTTGGAAAACTCGTATTTTTTATTCTTATAAATAACTGTGTTTGTTATTTTGCTTTATTCTGTTTAGTACCCTCCAAACTTATGATGTTTTTGAGAAATTAATTACCATGATACAATATTAACAATGGCTATAAATTATTGGCAACTGAAATCTTAATTACAGATTAGCATATGGTTTAGTATTTGATACTTAAATAAGTAAACAAACAAATATGAAGTCTCTAAGTGAATTTCCTCAAGCCAGAGACTTATTTATTAAAAAGTAACACTGTAAAGAAAATGCAACTGTGGCACACAATGGGGTTAAGCTATGTAGTCATTAAGATAACCGTAATGTATACTTAAGTGTACAGAACACATAACTGGGACCAAGAGGATCTGCTATGAAAGCAACCAGCATCATTGGCCATTAACTATTCAACTTCTATGAGCTCTCCAGTTCATCATTTTACAATGACACAGTATCATTTTCTTGTGACCTTGAGAAACGCTTTACAGCATGAATATTTACTGACATGACATGGCCATACTAAAAGTACCGAAATAGGTTTCTATGAATGGCAATATCTAAAGCATGTGTTTTGTTACATGCTAGAATAAATATTTTTTTGGAGCCAGTACAGTGTGGGAATATAATTTATGATCTTTGGAATAATAGTTCCAAATCTGAATTAGCTGTACTAAAATGTGTTTTTTTAGTTTGTTTGTTTATTTTTTGTCTTTTCACATATCAGAAGTATTATGAATTATGAGGACTTTGATGAATTTAAAGTTGGCACTAAAATTTTTTCTTACACTAATGTATTTTAACCTTGAAATATAATAGAAGTTGACAGAAACAAAAGCTGGATTTTATATTTTTATAATGTTAACATACCAGAAAGCCTTATTGATAAAGGAGCAGAACTGAATGAGAAGTACTGGTGTGGCATGCAAAAGTGAGTTTAAGTCTTTAGGACAGACAGGCAGACCTAATGAGGCTCAGAAAAACAAACACACTCTGTCACATTCCATAGGAGAGAGCACCTAATTACTGTTAGGTAATATTTATAAATGTCCACAAATGGGACAGTTGGAAAGCATGTCCACACTTGAGAGCCAAGAAAGTATTAACCAAACAAAATGAACCTGTGGGATACAGTGGGTATGTTTGAAGTGGAGAGAGGACCCTGCTGCAGAGACCAGAGTGTCCCATGCTGACTTGAAGCAGCTCTGCCCTGCTAGTTCCCTACGTTAGTCCCTCATTAAACGCTGAGCTTCTGTTGATAGTAACCTTAAGCACAGTTTATCCCACTGGACTCTATCAGATCTTCAGTTCTCAAGAGGGATAATTCTGATCAAATCAAAGGTTTTTAGTTTCACATACATAGTCATTTGTTAGTGACCTTAAAGACACCCTTCTTTTCAGAAAGTGCCAGGTACAAAATCAAACAATTCACAAAGAAAGTTCTGCTCTGATGAGATGGATGAACCTGCCTAGCTCTGCAGGCAGAAGTTCATATAAGAATTCCTTGGTCACAGCCAGGCTGATGCACAAGGTCTTTCCAAGATAAACAGGGTTAGACTCCCTGTTTGGCAGCTATTGTATTCAGACTCACAGCACTTTCCTAGGGTATGCTTTCTTTCACACAAGGATCAGATGGAGAGGCTGGGAGGCACAGCTGATCAAATCTTTCATCTTTAGCTTAAGTGAAAGACTTCCCACCTTGATATCTGACTGAGAGAAGGAGTGGTGGCCATTGTTGACTAGGACTCAGGACTCTGTGACCAGTAACACACTGCCTGTGCTACCAGGGTGATGAGAGAAATATTTGTGTCTGGCCATTTTCCCCAGACACAAATAAAAATTGGCATAATCTCAAAATTGAATTTTAAAAAAAGTATTTCTGAGTCAAGTACAATCTTCATGTTTTTCCTCTGTTGAAATTCCAGTACTTAAGCCTTTTTGGATTTTTCAAGGTCTTTTATAGAAGGAAATAAAAGAGTGTCACTCTTTAATTATCCTAAGGGATAATTAACATACATATCTTTTGGAATGGAAAAGAAATGGTTGTACATACGCCTATGTATGAGCACAAACACACACACACACACACACACACAGAGAGAGAGAGAGAGAGAGAGAGAGAGAGAGAGAGAAAGATTGATGCAGCCTTTACAAAAATAAGAGAAAATTTTACCACTTGTAGCCCCACTGAGTGGAGTCAGATTATAACTGTGTTAAGCTAAATAAGTAAAGCATAAAAACAGGGAGATGGCATATTCCACTTACATTAGGAAGCCCCAATATCTCAACCAATAGAAATGGAGAACTGCTGGATGGAAGAGATATGGAACACCGTTGGTCAAATGGTACAAAAGAAGTAACCGCATGGAAATGCTGTTGTGCTTATCACTGTACGTGTATGTGCTGGCTGCTTTTAAAGTTTTGTTGCCTTAATGCAAGTTAAGGTCATCTAGGAAGAGTACCTCATTTAAGAATGGCTTGCAAAAGACTGACCTGTAGGCAAATCTGTGGGATTTTTTTTCTTTTTTTGATTAATCATTGATCTGGGAGGCCCCAACTCAGTGGGGGCAATGCCACTCTTGGGCAGGTGGTTCTGGGTTGTATAAGAAATGATGAGCAAACCAAGAAGGACAAGCCAGTAAACCTCATTCCTCCATGGCCTCTGCTTCAGCTCCTGCCTGGCTTCCCAGGGTGAGGAGCTGTGATTGGGGTGTATAATTCAAATAAACTTCCAACTTACTTTTGATCAGAATATTTTTTCACAGAAATAAGAAAGCAAAGTGTGTAATATGCTATGTTGTAGCCTTGAAACATACAGAATTTTCATGTCAACAAGATTAGATTAACAATAACTAGAGAATTTAAGAGACAAGATAAAATCTGTTAAAAATAAATTCAAAAATTAGTTTAAAAATGTCTCTTATAAGTGGATTAGTCTAAGTGGTCTTTCAAGACTAAGAATTCGTTTTTTCTCCTTTAATTTCTAAGTAGTATGTGCTACTTTTGTCTTCAATATAGAATTAAACTCTAAAGCTACTTATAACCAAGTTTGATGAGCTTAAAAGAGCCTTTATAAACAACTATGAATTATGTAAGTGTTCATCATGAGAATGTGAATCAGTATAGATTCAAGAAAGGCCACTGAATGTACATATGAAGAATACTATATGTTAAGATGAAAAGGGATCTCATAACACACACAAATGCGAAGATCTGTAGTGGTTCTGATAAGAGTGGCCCCTATAGGCTCATATATCTTAATGCTTGGTCATTAGGGAGTGGGGCTATTTGGCAGGGATTAGGGGGTATATAGCCTTGCTGGGGAAATTGTATCACTGGGGGTGCATTTTGGAAGGTTTCAAACTCTCAAACCCTACCCAGTGTCTCTCTTTTCCTTCTGCCTATATATACAGATGTAGAATTCTTAAGCTATAAGTTCAGCACCATGCCTGCCTAGATGCTGCCATGTTCCCACCTTCAGGATAACGGACTAAACCTCTGAAACTGTAAGCCAGCCACAATTAAATGCTTTCCTTTGTGTTTTGGTCCCAGTGTCTCTTCACAGCAATAGATCACTGACTAATTAAAAGATATTAAAAGATAATACATGCAACATACTTGGAATTTTAATAGACATTCAATAATTACTAGCTAATAAAAAAAAAAAAAAAAACGAACCATAAAGTAGATACAATTACATTCCGGTTAACCAGCTCCTACTTAAATGAAAGCCTCATAGAGATGAACTCTGATTTTGTTCAGAACCACATAGCATATAAGTTGTTTAATGTCAGATAGTTATTTGACGTACAAGCAATCAGGAATGGGAGGAAAGCAGGAAGGGAATGATGGGGTGAGAGCCTGAGCACTTCCGGCACAGATGAGTCCCTGAGGAACTGGCATTGTCTCTCAAACTAGAGAAAAGAAATCGCTCTGTCCAGGACGTTGATGAAAGACTGAAATATGTTGAAAATCTCTGGGTATTATGTAGAACTAGAGTAGGGTCTCTAAAATCTCTCATATATAAGTGAAGCAACTCAGATATTAACTGCATATATAAAGTCAGTCTTGGTGTCTAAATGTGATTGACCTCCAGGGAGCCTTTTTTCCATTGATGACACCATAATACAAGCCTAGTAGAGCAGATTATTGTACTCCATTCGGTGTGACCATAAAACCCCTCAGTTGCAGGATCTTTGGGCTTTCTGAATTCATGTAAAATGATTTTCCCCAAAGGCTCTCTGTGCTCAGGATCTTCCTCAACACTTAATTTCAGCTTAAATGAAGCCAGCTCATAGTGGGCCTTCCCTGACCTTCCCATCTATGACATATAATTTATTTTTATAGTTCTTGTTTTAATTGTTAAATTCTATAGTATGCAGTGTGATAATTCAACATGTGAATATAGTATAAAAACAAAATTGGTATATTTAAAGTTATCAATTTCAAAGTCTGAAATTTTGACCAACACATAATGTGCATATTTGTGAGTAGAATATGGTATTTCAATACATCTGTACAACATGCACCAATAAAATCATGCCATTTATTACTTTTATCCCTTCATCATTGTGTTGTGATTAAAGTGTTTGAGGCTGTCTGTTCTAGTCATTCATAAATAAGTACTAGGTTGTTGTGAACTACAGCCAGTACGCTGCTTCATCACGGTACAACATACTCTGGAACTGAGATCTTAGGCAACATCATGATGCCTTCATTTTCCCCATATCTCCTAGCTTCTAATAATTACTATTGTACACTCTTATAGAATTGTTGGAAAAAAATCACATATGCACATTATGTAAAATTTATTTCCAATTGTTTTGGAACAAATGACAGAATTCCATTCCTTTTATGGTTAAATAATATTTCATTTTCACATGCCACATAATCATTATCTATTAATTCACAGATGGATTCTTAGATTTATTGTGTTGACAGCCATTGTGATGACCGAAGCAACACATACGAGAGAGATATAGTTGGCTCTGCTTTGAAAGTATTATTTCCTTTGGATATGGACCCAGAGGTAGAATAGTTGAGTCATATGTATACCTACATTTTATTTTTTAAAGAGCCTCATATGTATGTTCTTTCCTCCATTTCTTAAAAGTTAAAGATATTACATTTGTCCACTTCCTAGAATGGATGAATTTTTAATTTCATGGTTCCAAAGTTAGTGTGTACAATATAAGTTTCAATAACCCATTATAAAAAAAAACAAACTCCCTGAAGAAGGTAGGACTAGAGTTAATATAATTCAAAATAATAGAGTCACATGTGAGTACCTATACCAGTGCTATACTAAAGGGGGAAAGCTCAAAGTAATGTGCAACAAGGCAAGCAAGCCCACTCTTTTCTACTCTTCTTCACTATAGTGCTTGAAGTCTTCATTTGAACCATAAGACACAAAGAGGGAATAAAGATCTAGAAATAGAAAATAAACCAAAGATCTTTATTTGCAGATGACAATATCCTATACATAACAGAATTTAAAGATTCCATCAGAAATCTATTAGAAATTATAATCACATTCAGCAAGGTGGCAGTGTGCAAATCGCCACACAAAAATAAGTAGCCTTTCTTTACACTCCAATAACAAACATGCTGAAGGAAAAAAATAAACAATGCTATTTGCAATAGCTTAAAAATACCTTGGAATGTATTTAACCAAGGAAATTAAAGACCTCTCTACACTGAAAATTTTAATGCACTAATTAAAGAAACTGAGGAACACACTAGAATATGAAAAGCGTTCAATCTCATGGACCACAAGAATCCATACTGTGAAAATGGAAGTAGTACCCAAAGCAGTCTATAGGTTTGGAACAAGCCCCATCAAAACTCTAAGTACATTAGTCAAGGAAACAGAAACCAAAATCCTAAACTTACATACAACAGGCCTCAGATAGTCAACACAATCCTGAGGAAAAAAAGAACAATAATACAGATATTATCATATTTAATTTCATATTATCCTAGAGAATGATACTAACAAAAAATGCAGGATCCTGGCACAGATACTGATAAATAGATCAGTGGAATAGAGTAGAGGAGTCATAATTCAACCTCCACAACTATAGTCTTTTGGTTTTTTGTTTTGTTTTGTTTTGTTTTGTTTTTTTAATGTAAAAATATACATGGAGAAGATACAGAGTCCTCAAACAAGTGGTGATGAGAAACTGGGCATCTACATGTAAAGAATAAATGAGATCTCTGTCTTTAACCCTGTGTAGAAAACAATTCCAAATGAAACGTAGACCTTAACGATAAAATATGGAACTCTGAAACTATTAGAGATAAAAAGAAGAAAAAAATTTCAAGGTATAAGCATGAACAAGGACTCTCCATAAAGGACATTAACTGTTCAGAAAATGATGCTAGAAAATGAAAAATGAGATTGCATTAAATAAAATATAATTCTACACAGAAAAAAAAATCCTATAAAGAGGTAGCCTACCCTTTGGTAACAACACAAACACATCTAATAGAATACTAACATTTAGAATATAAAAGGAACTAAAAGACCAAAATGCCAAGAAGTCAAACAACACAGCCAACAAGTGTGTTAATATAATGACCAGATAGTTAACAAAATATGGCCAATAAAAATGAAAAAAAAAAAAACATTAACATCACTAGCCACAGGAAAATGGAGGTTAAAACTACACTGAAATTTATTTCACCCAAATCAGAATGACAATCACTAATAAAACAAAGGGCAAAGGCTGGTGAGTATGAGAAAAAAAGGAAACCTTGATGGTGTTGATGAGAATGTAAATTAGTCCAGTATGAAGAGTCCTTAAAAAGCTTACAAAGAATTTACTTGTATCAGCCAGCTACCTTTCCTGGGTATGTACCTGAAGCACTCTACATGAACATGTCACATAGATATTTCTATATATTGCAGCACTATTCACAATTAACTAAGTTATAAAATCAATATATGTGTAAATCAGTAGAGAAATTAATAAAGAAAATATGTATGCATACAATATAATTTCAACCATAAAGAATGAATTTATGTTGTTCTAAGGAAAATGGAGGCAAATAGAAATGATCATATCAAGTGTAGTTAGAATTGGCAAATATAGAATGTTTTCTTACACTTGTGGACCAATATTTTATAGAGATATACAAAGTCCTGCATGTATGTGTGACATGGACGTAGAAGCAAAACTGCCCAGAGAGGCAACAGGAGGAGGACATAAGAGAAAGGGGAGGAAGGGGAGGAAGGGGAGTAAGAGGAGGAAGGGGAGGAAGGGGAAAGGATGAGGAGAAATACAAAGTGCTTTATATACTTACATGAAAATATTCTTATGGAAACAAGTGACTATACACCAGTCAAGATGAAAATTATTTACTGAAGCAATATGCTACCACTTTTCTCCTCAAAAAGTATAGGACACACTTTTGTGTCCTATATTGACACATACTGTCAAGTTTGTCAAAAAAATTAGTCAATTGTTCAACGTTATGAATAAGAAAAATAAAACCACATACATTACAGAAAGTTAATTGCATGATGTATGAGTAAATATGGGAATTTCCATCATTTATTCATTCCCTGTTCTCATAGGTTTCTGTTAGCATGGCATACACATTGAAACCCCAATTCAGGAATGAAGATCTGAAACCGAGTTATCTACTTTTGTGTACTCTGGCATTCTCTTTCTTAAAATTATTCAAGATTGAGAATATGAGCTCAGATACCTACTTTTGTAAACGCTGGATTTGAGAATTCTGAAATTCAGCTGGAAGAGCCTTTATTTCCACAGAGATAAGAATTCTAGTTTCTGGAATTGTTTCATTGTCCAACACACAACACTTCATTTATATTCACTCTAAGGATAAAGAATTCACGTTAAATTATCTTCCTATAGTCAACCCATTAAGCACATTAAAAGACATGAAGACATAAAAGTTTTAGGAGGAAACTTGTTATCTATACCCACAATTCCAAAGCCTGTGTTTGTGCCATGTGTCTCAAGGAAAGTTACTCAACCTAAAGCTGAGTTATTAATTTTGTTATTAATAAATAGAAGTTTAAAGTTATTTATGAACTTTTATAATGCTAAATACAATGATGTTAATTGTTAATCAGGAAAATTGCTTATTATTGGTCTTGATTTTTAAAAATTCATGAAGATCTTACAGGTCATTGAACCAATTCTCAAATAATTTCAGGATTCTCAATTAAACAATTTTAGGTGGTCACCCAGACTTCTTGAGCAATTCCTATGTGTAGTTCTGTCCATGTTCCATATGCCCATGTCTTTGAAAATACTAAATGAGGTGAATTCTGCATCACTGTCTCATAGGTCCTGGCTCTCTCAAACTAAACAAAATTAGAATAATCCTTCAACCCTTCATTTCTGGTTTTCTTCCCCATCCTAACTCCCCCCCCCCCCCATTATATGGTATATGTGCTCCCTTTTCAAGCTAAGTTTTCTGCTCATTATATGCCAATTCTTCTGGCCTCTCTTCTCTGAAGTTGCTCCAGTTTATTGATGGTCTTTGTCTTAGTTAGGATTTTATTGCTGTGATGAGATACCATGACCAAGGCAACTCTTACAAAGGAACACATTTAATTAGGGCTGGCTTATGGGTTCAGAGATTTACTCCATTGCCAACATGGCAGGAAGTATGGAGGCACACAGGCAGACATGGTGATGACGAAGGAGCTGAGCATTCTACATCCTGATCAACAGGTAGCAGGCAGAGAAAATCACATTGGGCCTGACTTGAGCTTCTGAAACTCCAAAGCCCACCTCCAGTGACACACTTCCTCCAGCAACACCACACCTACTCCAACAAGGCTACAACTCTCAATAGTGCCACTCCCTATGAGTCTACAGGGGCCATTTTCATTCAGACCACTACACTCTTGTTATAAATGATTGCCTGCACAGCAAAACATTACAGGATTTCACAGTAGCTGAGACCAGAAATGCACTTGCATTCCTTTTCTGGACACTGTATTTCTACTAATACAGGATAAGAGTCTTTTAGCTCTTTTGGCTCACACCTTTGGATCACATTGAGCACTGGCTGTCAATTAAAATATCCAAGTCTTTTTCATGTGAATTCTTGTTAATCCAGTTCTACTTGAGCCTTGTATTAGTTTCAAACCATAGTTCCAGTCTGATGGATTTCTGTGAATCCTCATCTTTCTCTGTGAGCCTATTAACTCTCTCTTCCAGCTTTGTGTCAATGGCAAATGTGGTTGTGTCTTCATTTATGTTGCCAATAAGAATATTGACTAGCATCCAGCCAGGATCAGAACTCTGTGAAGATGCTGAAGACAGATATCAGTATAAGCTCAGGTTCCAGGCATACAGTTAATTAACTATGACTATCTTTAGTTATACCACCATTCTCTTACCACACTTAGGCAAAGGCATGTTGCATTTGGAATATGACTTACTGGAACAGTCTGGGATTTACTGTAACATATAATAGTTCCAGTTTAGCTTATTTAACCTCTGGGAACTTTTCATACATACATACATATATATATATATATATATATATATATATATATATATATATGTGTGTGTGTGTGTGTGTATGTGTGTGTATACATATAATACACATATATAATATAATAAATATATACATATAATATAATAAATGTATACATATATTGTATAGATAAAATATATGTGTATATACCCATCTAGAGAAGTATATATAGCCAGTACACCAAGGAACCCCCAGTTCTTTTCTTGTCTGTTTGACCTTGTTTCAAATGTTTGTTCTTCCCTATAGGACTCCCTCTCAGAGACTTAACTCATACACTGAAACATGCTCATTGTCATTTTCATATTGCTAAATACAGATGGATATGCCATAACAATAATATTTACTGTAGGGGAGATATGAGGAAATCAAGGCAACCAACCAATCAAATGACCAAACACACAAAAACAATGGCATTTCTCAGCTTGTGGAGTTTTTCACTTATTTAACAGTTGTGCACATGAACTGATAACTTCATTTATAAAATAGAATGAGCATGTATTATTTATTTCTTCCTAAGGAGAATTATGTCTTTGTATCCCCAAGGAGCTGATGGATAGGGACATGTACCCATTCACTCCAGAAAAATAGTCATGAATGTAAAAGTGACCAAAAAGCAATCTCTGACCTCAGGACGCTTATGTTCTACTGCTGGGATATACGATCTAAAAGTTGACAAACAAATTAGGAAGCACAATAAATGTGATTAATGCTTTGAAGAATAGATGATAGTGAGGCAGATGTGAGGCACAACTTTACAATGTTCACAATGATTGTTTCCCACTACAAGTTATTTGCACAAACAACTAGAGGTGTGTTCTCCTGATGGAGTTCACCCATGGAAATTGTATCATCATAGATTTCTACTTCAAAGCCTCTGGTAATACACAGCACCTGCTCTTCTGCTGGGTCAGATGGCCGCTGTCTCTTGAGTGCCATTCTTCCACCTCTAACACCTCCACACATTCTTGTCCCCTTTCCAGTCCTCATCAAATATCTTTCCATGTGCTTACTATGGAAGATGTGTTCTCCCACTAAGAGACATGATATTTTAGAAAGGCCTTTGACTTCTATCATGACCATATTAATATATGGAGACTGTCCACTTTTGAACAGGCCCTCTAATTTTACCAGCCTTAATCTCTCTAATGTGGCACATCTCATTCTGTGACAAGGTACCAGTTTCTGTTATTACCATGTGGTCCACAATTTAATACCACAGGGTAACTTGTCTTTTCACATGTTTTAAGTAATTCCATCTAGTTTTAAAACTGTATTTGACTGACAGTTGTTAAATTCATTACTTTATATCTACAAATAGAAAACAGCCTACCAGGGATTGTTTTAGTTCCCTTAGGTGACAGTTTTATTAGAATTAAAAAAATAAAATCACCAAAATCTTAGGCTATAGAACAACACATGGCATTATTTAAGGACTTTTATATTACCTGAGTTTATTTGTAGAGAAAGACTATTTTTATCATGGGTAATTTTATGGGAGTGAGAGATGATCCTTTTAATCATAGAATTATTCCTTAAGGTGTAGAATGGGGGTGTTTCAAAGTTCTGGAGTGGCATACTCCAAAGAGAGGTGCTGAAAGAGAGATACAGGCATTAAGTGAGCTTCTAGAGCCTGGTCATGCCCCTTAGGGCAGCAGAGTGTAAGTCCTGAGACCCCCTCAACCATGTGATACGAATGAAGGTGAGAAAATAAGCTATCCCAGACCACACAGACTTAGACTGGAACAGATGGGATCAAACTTGACCTATGTGGCTCTAATGCCTGTTGGTTATCTTTACAGTAGTTCATGTCATAGTGGAAGTCAAACTAAGCACATCCCAAATATCAGTTATTATAGAAATCTTACTAACCAAAGAGTATTGGGTCACATGAAACTTTTAAAGTAATTGAGTCCAGTTAACTACAAAAACAAAATACACTCCCCCCAGCATAAAAGACAGAGATCTTGCTCCATATTGCCTTATGAAATCATTTTAGGGAGTATGGCAAGTGCTGTCAGTGTATTTGGAAAGCATGACAAACACACCAAGTATTTACATTAACACAGCAGTGAAAATTCAAGACTGGAATCTGAGTCTCATCTATAGTGCAAAATGTCCTAAGGAGCATCTCTCTTAGCCTCTGCTAAAATTCCAGTTAAGAAACTCCTCTGAAAGCCAGCTTCATTCTTATGGGTGCCAGACACTGATAGGTCCCCAGAGTCATGATGGCTACACAGAGTATTTAGTGCTGTTCTGAGAACTGTTGCTCAACCACACACACACACATACACACACACACACACACACACACACACACACACACCAGCCTTAACGTAGGCCAGACATCTCAAAAGTTCACGTCACTGTGGAAACCTTGGCACTCACAGAAAAATTCACAGACTGAAAAATACCAGCTCATGCCTTACATGAGAAGATCTGTTATTTGTATTAGTACAATCTTTCTAGTCAGAGTTATTGAGGGATATGCTCTTAAAAAGTACTCTAAGAGTCTAGGCATATAATGCAGCTGGGCAGCACATAGGGGATTTTATAACGCTTGCTTTGGCATCATCTTTGTAAATGAGGAAAACATCAAATTAATATGCATGTACCATGCAGTATTGAAGTCAGGATTATATTGAGTGGCCACAGGCTGTATTTGGGATACACAAGAAGTGAACCATTCTGCATACACAATGGCAGTCAATGGTTAAATGAGCCTCAAGAACTGGTGTTAGAGGAGTGAGAGCACTGATCTGAGATAAGGGTAGAAATCAAGAGAAAGTAAGGCTGTTGCTGTTCCCCAAGGCTCCATGGAGCTTTGTTCTGGGTTACACAGAACTTCTTAATAAGAACTGTGGCATTTATCCATGAACAGCTCCCACAGATACACTGCTCGTCAGACTGTGCTTAGTAGAGACCAGCTTTGATCAAATTCAGTAACCCAGGGAAGGCAAATGAGGATTGTAAGGTTAAGATTCTTAACCCCAACTTAACTATAATTGACAGAAAGATGGATTTCCTCTTGATTAAAAGACAATAATAAAAAGTAATTAAATATATAAACCTCATTAAGATTGAGGAAACCTTTCCAGTGCAAAGCCCAGAAGTCTCCCTTAGTTTTGTTTTGATTTCATTTGTAGATAGGGGCATGAAAGCAAATGAGACCTGTTCAAATTTGCCCCACTTTAGCACTAGGAAGAGCACAATCTTGACTGCCATCCCTCTTTCCAGAATCTAAGGGCCTTTCTGGTGATCTCTGCTTTGTTCCACAGACAGATGACCAGTTTTACCAGCTTATTTTCGGTACAGCAGCCCATTTCCTATATAGCAGAAGTCATTGCAATGTTTTCTAAGACAGCCGGAATGGTAAATATTCTTTCTGAACTCACCCCGCCTTTCTGTGCCTTCAACCATGATGGAATCAGAGTTCTAAATAAAGTGCTTACATTTGTTTTTAAACAGCCTAATTCACCTCTGTTTACTTTGCCTCCAGGAATATTCCTGGCTGGGAGCTCTGGAGCTTCATTTATGGCTAGCTCAGTTAAGGCAGGCCATGACATGCTTCCAAGGTAGCCTTTGGGCAGAATTCAAAAGAGCTGCTTCAAATTCTTTCTAGCAGCAAAGATGGAATAAATAAATATAATTTTGATAGCAACTATGAGAGAAATGTAAGAGTCATATCTTCTCTGGAATGAGATAGAATATAAATACATAGATAACTATGCAAGTTTCCATCTCAGGTATTTGTTTACAAGGAAAGGGTTGGACACCTCAACTCCACATACTTTTATCACTAGCAGGGCTATTTTCCTAAAGTGAGAAGCCAGCCCTATTGTTTTTCTGCCTTCTTCTTCCATGTCTTTCATTACCTACTAGTACTACAAATTCTCATTCCCATTTATAAGACTTGAGGTTCTATATAATTTCCCAACCACCTCTCATTCCTGTGGCACACAGTCTTCTAGTCTCAATTAGCAACTGGACCATAGTTGACATGTCTCTCCTCCTGACACCTCTATACTCTACCATGTGGCCATGTCCTTCTGCTTCTCTAAAATCTGTGCAGGTTAGTGATTTTCTCTGCCTACAGAATGTGGTGTGCTGATGATTGCACCATGGGTCTTCTGCAGGTTTTGTGTGGTATTGATTTCTCTAGAACTAGCTGACATGACAACAAATCTAAGCTAGCTTGATGGAAAATGTGTGTCCATATAGAGCAGAGATGGCCATTCCAGAATATGACCCCTTAGGCACATAAACATCCAGCCCAGGGCAGCTAAGTAAAGACACATTTTCAACCATTTAGGCAGGGTGAGTTCACAGCAAATATTTACCATCATAATCATCTTAGGAAACACTACAATCATTTCTGCCTTGTAGACATGGTAGGCTGGCAAAACTGGTTACCTCTCTGCTAAGTAGAGTGAAATATTATGAAAGGCCACAAAGATGTTGGACAAGGAACAGTCTCAAAGTTCTGGCAATTACGATAAAAACTCCTGAGCTGCCTTTTCTACTCTCTGGATTCTATTTTCCCACCCTTTATCCCCCTGGTTTCACTCCATATCACTAGATAGGAAAGAAAGGCTAGAGGAAAGAGATGGAGATAGAGATTCTTGAATTTAACTTCTTTCTTCTTTTTTCTTCTTTGAGAACAACTGCTAACAAACAACCCTCCTAAGCAACCAATAACCACCCACCCCACACATCAGAGCGCTAGTATTTATATATCCAGCATTCCTCTGAAAAATTCCCAGAATTCTAAATGTCACACAATTGCAGAAGCTATCTGCTGCTGGCAAAGCCATGCCTCTGCTAGAGCATGAGGCAAATCATAGTCATCTGCTTTGAAGCAGCCCCATATTCTCACACCTGGGATTAAAACAAATACATAGTCTTATAATATTTCTGAGGGATTTTTTTTTCTTTTTCTTTTTCTTTTTTTTTTTTTTTTTGGTTTTGGTTTTTCGAGACAGGGTTTCTCTGTATAGCCTTGGCTGTCCTGGAACTCACTCTGTAGACCAGGCTGGCCTTGAACTCAGAAATCAGCCTGTCTCTGCCTCCTGAGTGCTGGGATTAAAGGCGTGTGCCATGACTGCCAGGCTATTTCTGCATTTTTTAAAGAAACCAAACTGCTAGAATTTTCACAACAAACTCTCAAGTCCATAATTTTAGTCGGAATGTAGTTTTCAAATCATTTTGTTAAATACCAAGTATAATTATTTGGGTCATATGATCAGAGTATCTTTAGTGGTCATAGAAATGGCCAATGTCTCTTCCAGTTGGTTGACTTCAAAAGTTTATATTTCTAAACATTCCTGCTTTTTTAGTGAAAGATAAGATTTGGTTCTTCTCAGCCTATGAAAATGCTCCACTACTGCCTTTCTTACCTCTTCGCCTGCCCAGTTTCTCATGTCTTTTCTTTACTCTAGTATCTTCTCCACCCTCGTCTGCTGCCCCGATGAAAAGCAGATGGCTTGAAGCATTTGTTATCTGATACCTCATGCAGTTACTTTCTTCCTTGCAGTCTCTCCTTTTATCTTGAATAGGGGAGAAAAATGTTTAACGAAGCACAATCTACAGATTTTCTTTAGTGTCATTAACAATTCCTCCTCACCTGTTTCTTCTCAGCAAGTAAACAAACAAAAAATCCAACACAAATCTTTCTGTTACACTGTCCTAACTTTCCTTGACTCCTTTCTTCTCTCTCTCTCTTTTCTTTTCTCTTAAATATTTTTGTTTCTTAACTATCAATACACATGCAAACTCATGGGTGTTATTAAAACATTTCGTACACACTATTTTGGGTTGACTCTCCCCCTCATATGTCTACTCCTGTGGTTTCCTACCTCCTTGTAGTAGGCACTATTCAACTCCCATGACACATATATTCTATTATTCTCTCTCCCAAACCTTCCTTTCCTTAAGATCTAATTTTTCCTCTCATGATCTCATGATCCCTCTTTTAGTTGATGTCTTATAAATATATCACCAAACACAGGCATACAAACACACACACACACACCACACATGAGTGAAAGGAGGCAGTATTTGTATTTCTGAGTAGACAACAAGGCTAGTTACTTCATAGCTTTTGTGAAGAGAGTAGCAATGAATATGGATATGTAAGTATCTCTAAGGTAGGGCTTAGAGGCCTTTGGGTATATACCAGGGAATGGTAAAGCAGGGTCATATGGTACTTCCATTTTTAATTTTCAAGGTCTCTTCATACTGATTTCTATAGTGGTATCTCACATCTGTCTACATCTCTGTGAGCAATGAATAATGATTCATTCATCATTTTCCACATACCCATTCAGTCACAGAATCTGCTGATCAATAAATGAGCTAATAAACTGAACAGATAGGTCTCAAAAGCAACACAAAAAGCTAATACATGCTTTTGAAAGTGTTCAAAATACCTAGCCATCAGAGAGATGCAAATTGAAACTACTTTGAGATTTCCTCTTTCTCTGTAACTTCTTCCCCAGAAACAATGGGTCAATCCCATTAATTTAACTTGCTCCCTTGTGGTTCACTCTTCTACACACTGACTTTTGCACCCCTACTCCTCTGGCTCTGTGTTCTCTGAGGTCAGCAGATATCTAGTCATTTCATAACCCAGCAAGTGCTCCCCAATCTTGCTCTGGCTGAGTTCCAGCTGCTTTCTGTGTGATCTTGACTTCTTTCCTACTTTCACTACCATGCTTACCCTTTGGTCATCCATTGACTTGCTCTGTTGGTTCACTCAAGTCTCTGCTAAGCATTTTCTTCTCAAATCTTCAATGCAGCTACTTGAACCTAGCTTTGACTCCTCAGAGCATACTCTGAACCCCCTTTTGCCTACACTGTTTACTGGTTGGCTTCAAATCCATCTTCATTCCATAGGCTCACAATTTTACATATCTGGATCTCAAAAGCACTCATAAGGACTTCAGATATTGTCACCTTGCTTCATCTTCTCCCTTTTGCTCTTTGTTCAATATTCCCTTTCCAGATAAATGAATTTCTGGTAATTCAAACCACTTCAATACGTTGAGCAATACCACAACAGTCTTCCACTGCTTTCTTTAAACTTAACCCTTCACAGTTAATCCCATAATGCACTACCAGCACTGCATGTTATCAAGCAACTTGAAAGCCACCTCCCTATTCAAAAGCATAGCCCTCCTGATCACTGCAGAAGATGCATCTCTTAGCAGCCCTTAGTCCCCATCACCAGGCTCTTCCCCACTACCCCAACCTGTCTTCTTGTCAAGCTCACTCTCATACTTCATGACCCAGAACCTTTACTAGACTTTTAAATGTTACACCATGTAGAAGTCAAATAAACAAACAGAACAGGAATTCCACAAGCTTTGTGACTGAATAATTTGGTGCAGGGAGGATAACTTAGGACTGGAATTAACTCAGTCCTGAGAGCATAAACAGCTATTCCTAGAGTGTCTGCAACTGGAAGGGGCACAAAAAACAAACAGGTCACTTCTTATCGCTCCTGACTTGCAATCTCCCTATATAAAAAAATACGGAGCCCTGCTTCTCCCAGTGAGAGGAAATGGCAGTGGTATTATTCCCTTTCTGGACTCCTTCAGGTAATGCTTCTGTGTCTACCTAAACCAGCCACTCTTATGCTATGGGTCAGAACTCCTTTGGCAAGTCTCTATCACCAAACATATTTTCATTATGACTCATAACGGTAGCAAAATTTCAGTTATGAAGTAGCAACAGAAATAATGTTATGGTTGGGGGTCACCACAACATGAGGAAGTGTATTAAAAGGTTGCAGCGTTAGGAAGGTGGAGAATCTAAACTGTCATCTTTTACCACGATTTTATTTCTGAAGCAAGTGAGGCAAAAAGGAAAGGATAATGCAAATCCCTCTGCACTGGCTAGCAGCCGCGGTGAGTGGTAAGGATTCCAGGAGAACGTACTGGTGCCTAGCAGTGGCAGGCCTGCCAGTGGAGGTGTCCAATCACAGACAATTGCAACGGAAGGCATTCTCTCTTAGTTTTCTGTTTTGTTCTGAAGTTGAGTCTTCATACTTGTTTAGGACTCTGGGAGTAACATAATAGCTTTTAAATTCATCACCTTTTTCCATTCAAGTCACCTAGCTTTGGTATCTATTGCTTATACATAGATATCCTGTCTAATGTAATTAGAATGCTCTTCAATGTCTTCTGTCTTTGCAGTTTCATCGAGCTTTAAAAATTCCTTATTTTCATTTGCTTACTCATTCACGGTCCAGAAATACTGTCTTTGCTCCTAGACCCATGCAGACACTCTTGTTGCAAACATAAAACTAAAAATTCTGTCATATTGCACTCTCATGATAGATTGGCATGCTTTTTTACTTTAGTAATTATTTTTTTCAAGCCAGGCTAGTATATATCTAGCATCAAGCCTAGAGTGTTGCCAGAACTCAGAAAGTGTGTTTAATAAGTAAATAAATTATATTAAATTGATTTACATTGCTCATGTTTAGCTGTTTATGTATTTTCTTTTACTGTATAAGTCACAAATATCATTAGTAAAAGCTCATTCCCCTTTGCAGTCAAAAGACACATTATTTTCAATGCATAACATTTAGAAATACTGCAAGTATTTCTATAAGATCATATTTCTATTTATAAAACTTCTAGTATACAAATTAGGTTAATATGTCCACAAATTCCATGGTAGTTACATTTACTAACCAAAATATAACATTCAAAACTATTATCACCATACATAAAACCATTTCCTTGCATAGTACTCTATGTGTTATAATTTATGTGTTATTATTATGCTTCTATAGCATAACTATTCTCATGATACTTCAATAGCTAATAAAAAAAAGAGGACTAGAGTGATGGTTCCCTCACTAAGCTTCTATAATCCCAGGTAGAAAGAAGAGCATGCTCTGCTAATCATTTATGGACAACCTTCTGTGTTGACATGTTCTCACCCAATCCTTCCTTATCCTCTGAGTACCATTGTTTAATGGTCTAAATGGGCCCTGGATCATAGCTATGGTGGCTCTGAAGCCTCTCCAGGGATGCTTCTGCTTCTTCCTCTTTCCCTTCTTCTTTTTTCCTTCTTCTTCTTCCTCCCTCTCCTGCTTCTACCTCCTCCTGCTCCTCCTCTTCTTGATATTATTCTTCCTCTTCATACTCCTCTTGCTCATCTTCTTTCTCCTCCTTTTTTTCTCCTCTCCCTCCTCCTCCTCTTCCTCCTCCTTCTTCTTGTGCTTCCTCCTCCTCATCTTCTTAAATTTGATTCCTTCAATCCCTAGGATATTGATAGCAGAGGCATTCTTGAGTACAAAACTGATACAGATGCCACAGCATTTGAATGTTGTACATGTCCCAGTAGAGCAGAACTCATCCTCTGAGTACTGGTCCTCCTTAGCAAATAGGTTAAGAAGATAGATGGTCTTTTTTAAAAGCCATAGACTAAAGTACTAGAGGGCACTAATACCAGAGGACATTCACAGGCCAAGAGTTTACTAAACATTGACCAAAGCTCAGAATTTTGTCCCTTCTGCCTATTTGACCCAAATATACCTGAATGGATTCACCTCCATGTTACTGCACTAGACTCAATGGAGGTAAAGAGCAATCTGTGTCTGATTTCTGAAGATGCAGCAGATATATCTACATGTCTGGATGGGAAGTGATAGCTCATACTAGTCCCTTCCCATTTGGAATCCATTTATGCTTACTGCTCTGTAAAACATGTATCAGGAAGTTGGTAGTCATAGAAAGACTCAAGATGATTAAAAGGACATAAAGATATTATTGTTTGCAAAGAACTTTGAGTATGAATTTTACCATTTTTCAGAAATTCTTCTAGTATTATACTTTGATAAACTGATTTACAATCATGCATAAATACATGTTTATATTCACAATTTAAGTCATTTCATCTAAAATATTTTATTATTGTGTCCAAATAGAGAGAGATGTAAAGGATAAAATGGGAGAGAGGAAGTGAGGGAGGGATGTAGGGAGGGACAAAGGGAGGGAGGGAGCGAGAGATGAGAGGTCCAAGAGGTGGTTTGCCTTTCCAAAAAGTCATGGCATAGTGTGGAAAAAGCTATACCATTGTAATAATGCTATGCATGATAGTACATGTCTGCAATTCCAACTCTTGGGAGGTATAAACAGAAGGATTGAGAGCTCAAGACCACCTTTAGCTATATAATAAATTTCAGGCCAAGCTGGGATACATGAGGCCATAACAAAAACAAACAAATATATACTACTGTGATTCCTAGAACACTGTCTGAAGAACTAATTCCTGGGCTAAATATATTATTAATAACAAGTTTTCACATAGATCCAACTCTGGAATGCTGGTATTTTCAAATCTATAGAGTAGGAAATCGTGTCAGTGGCATCTCATTTAAAAGAAGTAAATTGGCCTATATCTTTAAGTGTCTTCCAAAGGTCCATTTATTAAAAGCTTAGTACCCAGAGTAGTCCTTCTAAGATATGGGGATGGCTTTAGAAGCAGGGACTGATTGGAGGCCTTTGGTCACTTAGGGGTTCCATTGAGAGGCTGATGTCGATGACTTTGGCCTCATTTCTTGGAGTGTGTAATGAGGCAGTCTGGCATGGTGGGAGCTCATGGTAAAATAAAACTCCCCAATTTGTAGCCAAGGTATAAGGGGAAAGAAGATATCAGGAACCCATCAGCCTCTGAAACTGTAATCCCAAATAAACCTTTGTTCTTTAGAAAGTATGTATAGTTTGTTATGATGACAGAAAGCTGGGCAAACAACTTATACATTTTTTCTTCTGTTATTCATCAACAAAACACTCAGTAGGAACAGAGGATTCTGGAAACAAATAACAAAATACAAAACCCTTGTTAGCAACTACCCAGAATGAGCACAAAGGTTTTATTCAATCAAAATATGAAGAATATGAACATGAACTCTCTTGTAAATTTTTTTTGGGGGGGGGAATGTGTACTTTATTTACATTTCAAATGTTCTCCCCTTTCCAGGTCTACCTTGCAGAAACCCCCTGCCCCATCTCCCCTCCACTGCCTCTATGAGGGTGCTCACCCACCCACCCACTCACTTCCATCTTTCCTCCCTAGCATTCCCCTACACTGGGGCATCGAACACCCTCAGGTCCAAGGGCCTCTCTTCCCAAGGCTATCCTCTGCCACATATGTGGCCAGAGCCATGGGTCCCTCCATGGGTATTCTTTGGTTTGTGGTCAAGTCTCTGGGAGCACCTGGGGGTCTGGCCAGTTGTCACTGTTACTCACTCCACAGGTCTGCAAACTCCCTCAGCTCCTTCAGTCCCTTCTCCATCTCCTCCATACAGGACCCCATGCTCAGTCCAATGATTGGCTGTGAGCATCCACCTCTGTATTTGTCAGGCTCTGCCTGAGCCTCTCAAGAGACAGCTTATCATGCTTCCATCAGAAAGCACTTCCTAGCATCCACAAAAATATCTGTGATTAATGGCTGTGTATGTGATATATCCTCAGGTGGTGCAGTCTCTGGATGACCTTTGCTTTAATCTCTGCTCCACACTTTGACTCCATATTTCCTCCTGTGAGTATTTTGTTCACCCTTCTGAGAAACACTGAAGTATCCACATTTTGGTCTTCCTCCTTCTTAGACTTCATATGGTCTGTGAATTGAATCTTGGCTATTCTGAAATTTGAGCTAAGATTACTTTCTTGCTTTTTCTAAGGTATAGTTTCCCACCTTGTGTTGGCGTTTCCATCTATTATCCTTTATAGAGCTGGGTTTGTAGAAATATATTGTGTAAATTTGGTTTTGACATGGAATATCTTGGTTTCACCATCTATGTTAATTGAGAGTTTTGCTCGGTACAGCGGACTAGGCTGGTATTTGTGTTCTCTTAGGGTCTGTATGAGATCTGCCTAGGATCTTCTAGCTTTCATAGTCTCTGGTGAGAAGTCTGGTGTAATTCTGATAGATCTGCCTTTATATGGTACTTGACCTTTTTCCCTTACTGCTTTTAATATTCTTTCTTTGTTTTGTACATTTGGTGTTTTGACTATTATGAGACAGGAGGAATTTATTTTCTGGTCCAGTTTATTTGGAGTTCTGTAGGTTTCTTGAATGTTTATGTTCATCTCTTTCTTTATGTTAGGGAAGTTTTCTTCTATAATTTTGTTGAAGATATTTAGTGGCCTCTTCTATACCTACTATCCTTAGGTTTGGTCTTCTCATTGTGTTTTGGATTTCCTGGATGTTCTGGGTTCAGAACTTTTTGCATTTTGCATTTTCTTTGACTGTTGTGTCAATGTTTTCTATGGTATCTTCTGCATCTGGGATTCTCTCTTCTATCTCTTGTATTCCAATGGTGATGCTTGCATCTATGACTCCTGATCTCTTTCCTAAGGTTTCTATCTCCAGGGTTGTCTCCCTTTGTGATTTCTTTATTGTTTCTATTTCCATTTTTAGATCCTTGATTGTTTTGTTCATTTCCTTCACCTGTTTGATTGTGTTTTCTTGTAATTCTTTAAGAGATTTTTATGTTTTCTCTTTAAGGGATTCTACCTGTTTAACTGTGTTCTCTTGTATTTCTACAAGGGAGGTATTTATGTCCTTTTTAACATCCTCTATCATCATCATTAAGATGTGATTTTTAAATCAGAGTCTTGATTTTCTGCTGTGTTGGAGTATCCAGGGCTCACTGTGGTGGGAGAAATGGGTTCTGATAATTCCAAGTAGCCATGGTTTCTGTTCCTTATGTTCTTGCCCTTGCCTTTCACCATCTGGTTATTACTGGTGTTAGCTGGTCTTGCTCTCTCTGACTGTGGTTTGTCCCTCTTACAAGCCTCTGTGTCAGTACTCCTGGGAGACCAGCTCTCTCTGAGAGGAATTTGGGTTTGGAGAGCTATGGTACAGGGTCAGCTCTGGGATGCCATCAGAAACCAGAAGGATCCTGTCCCCAAGTGTTCCTTGGATCCTGTGTCCTGATGGCTCTGTGAGTGTCCCTCTTGGGCCAGGAATTTGAACAGAAGTAGTGGTCTTGGCTGTGCTCAAAGGTGTGTATGCACTCCTGGGAGACTAACTCTCTCCTTAAGCTATTTGGGTATAGAGCCCTGTGGCACAGGATCAGCTCCCTGGCAGCAGACAGAAACCAGAAGGCCACTCCTCAGTTCCTGTTTCCTCTCTTAAGACTTTTAAAGTTCTACAATAGATGTTTTTTTGTTTTTGTTTTTGTATATTTTTTTTGTTCAAATAAAATACAGTGACAAGATGAGTTTATTCTGAAAAACATTACAACTTTACTTCCTGGGACTTAACTCAATATTCTACAAGGAACTGAAAGATTGAAGAATTCAACCAATCAAAGGATACAAATTTTATTATTCATTGACCCAAGGATATGTTACATTAGTTTCATTCTATTTTCATGATTATAGTCTATTAAATGAGAAAATGTGGTTTTCTCTGATGTAAAATAGAATTACTTGAGGATTTTTCCCACCAGTTCTTTTACATTTTATATTTCAATATGTGTATATTTATATGTGCATGGGTATACGCACAGTGCACATTCATGTGGAGGCTAGAAAAGAGTTTCAAGTTTTTGGAGCTGGAGTTACAAGTAGTTATGAGCTGCCTCACATACATGCTCAGGAACTGAACTCTCTGGAAAAGCAGCAAGCACTCTTCCCTTCTCAGCCATCTCATTTCTCCAGCCCTTGTTTTGATTTTTGTTTCATAGTGCTGTAGATCAAACCCACAACTTAATGCTCTACCCCTGAGGTACTCTTCAGCCAAGAAAAGATCACTTTTATATTTCATGGGAAGTATAGATTCAATTTAAATTCAAAGAATGAAGCTGGCTTGAACATACATTTTCATGTGTGCTCACATATATAAAGTAGATACGTGTATTTATATTTAATTTTATGTCTAAAAGTGCTATGAAATTGTTGCAAGGCAATGTGTTATATATCGTCCTGGAACCTTAATGTTTGTTTACTTTATTAGTTGAATTCCTAGATTCGTGTGTCTTCCTTTTTTATAGTTAAGATTCATTGAGGAGAATGCATTAAAAAAAGATCAATCAATAGTTTCTCAGAAAGCAAGTTAGCAGATGAGATTGAATCACAAGGTGAGCTTGAGGTTTCTTGTTAGAAACCTTACTGAAAACTCTCCTGTACCTTCTGAAGGCAAAGTCATCCAGTGGAACTCCCTGCTGCTATGTAACTGACCTGGCCTTGGATGATACACCACGTGACTTATAACCACACTCATGACAAGGCTTTTAAGAAGGCTGCATGCACAAAAAGTAAATGAAAACTGGCCCTATACTTTCCTATACAAATTGCTGTATTTTCTTCCAATTCACCTTTTAAAAAGACTCTTCACTCATGGTGTTTTATTTTGCAAACTTTTAAAAATTACATATTTTAATTAAAAAATATAATTGCATCACTTTCCCTTTTCTCTTTTCTTCCTCCTACCTCTTCTATTACCAACTTCACTATCAAATTGATATTCTTTTCTGTGAATATATATATACATATATGAATATATATTATATACATACACACAATATAAAAACAACCTGCTGAACCCATTTTTGGTTTTTGAGTATACATGATTTCATACCTTGAACACATTATATTGTGTATAATGCAGTAGATATAATGCAGAAGGTTCATCCTTGGGAGAGGCTAATTCTCCACCTTTGAGAGCTTGTTACATAGTCTCATTCAAGTTGAATCAAGTGGTAATTAGTTAGGGTTTTATTGCTGTGAACAGACATCATGACCAAGGCAACTCTCATAAGGACAATATTTAATTGGGGCTGGCTTACAGGTTCATTCCATTATCATAAAGGCAGGAACATGGCAGCATCCAGGCAGGCACGGTTCAGAAGGAGTTGAGAACTCTACCTCTTTATCTGAAGGCTGCTAGGAGAATACTGGCTTCCAGGCTTTTGGGTGAGTGTCTTAAAGCCCACACCCACAGTAACACACCTACTCCAACTAGGTCACACCTACTAATAATGCCAAGCCCTGGGCCCAGCATATGCAAACCATCATAGCTGGGAAATCTTGCTAAGTTTACATAATAAAAGAATCCATACGTTTTAAAATGATTTTTTCTCCCTTCTTTTCTTCCTCTCTTCCTTGTGACACCAGCTAGGTGGTGAGTTCTACATGAGAATAGCTCATAGCAAAGTAAAAGTAAAGTTTATTGACAACTATTACAACCTCTGACATCCAGTCAGAACTGGACAGTAGTGAATCCAAAAGCTTTACTGGGTTCAAGCATTTCCCTTTGGTGACTCCCTCTACTCCCTATTTTGAGTATGAGAATTGGGTCTCCTGCTTCTGTTCTTGGGCACAGACAGGGATACTGTAGATTCAACATCTTGGTTCACAAGCAAGCAAACATCTATGATAGTGTCCTCCTCATTGTCTACCCATTGCTTGGAATGCTGACTGGCTGGAGTGTGAATGGGCCACCAATCCCATCCCATGTGATGTAATGGAGAATGAAAAATTACTGCAGGTGAGAGGAAATGGCTTAGGCTTCTGTATAATGGATGTTTGATGCTGTGAACAAAGACTCAGAAAGAGATTGTCTCATCCTAGTATCCCAAGAAGGCCTGTTACTCAGGATGGGTAAAAGTAAAACTGAAACAATCAGAAGATTCCAATTATAAAGCTACTAGAGGAAAGCATAGGATGAAGTGCTATGCTACTGGTCTGAGTGATGTTTTCCTGAAAACCAGACAATGGAGGAAGAAGAAGAAGAAGAAGAAGAAGAAGAAGAAGAAGAAGAAGAAGAAGAAGAAGAAGAAGAAGAAGAAGAAGAAGAAAGTAATTAATGAAGAAAATTGACAACACATGAATGTGAGGAGAGTGTTTGAAACTATATAGCTGATAAGAGGATCAGATCCAAAATAAATAAGGGAATCCAAGCAATTCAATAGCAAGAAAAAAATAATCTAATTAAAAATAGTCCAAGATAGTTCTCAGAAGAGGTGAGTGTCCAACTGACAAATTAAATAGAATCATCAAGAAAATACAAATTAAAACCACATTAGAACACTTTATGTCTTTTATAATGGCTTTCATCAGATAATGATGAAAGTACACAGGACTCTAAAGGCAGAGTGTAAATTATGACAGCTATTCTGAAAGAACGATAGTGAGATGCCTCAAAACACCTTCACGTTATGTTACAATCTAGCAATTCCATTTTAGATATATATGCAAAGGAATTGAAATCAATACATTGAAGGGATATCTGCACGCCTATCTATAGCCTATGCTATTCTAAATAACAATGTCACAGGACCAAATTCTGTGCTGATGAATGAATGATATGGTACACTATACATCGGGATACCATCCTAATCATTAAGAAGAAGGAAATTCTGTCATTCACATCAATATGAATGAAACTTATGATAAGATGCTAAGTGAAACCATACAGGTACAGAAAGATAAGTACTATACTACCTCATACAAAACTGCGGTTCACTTGCATTATGGTTATGGTTAAAATTACAATTCAAATAGTTAAATTAAAAGTACACAATATCTTGTTAATATGTGTTATATCGGCTTTCAGAAGACTTTTGTAGAATATGAAGAACTGTGTAAAACTACTAAACCACAAACAAATTTGAAATTAATAGTCTTTAATCTCTATATGAACTTTAGCCTCAAAGTTGTAATTATTTGTAGAAAAATACCATTTCTAAATAAACATTTTAGACAAAATAACAACTTCATCGCAAAACTTCATGGCCTATAGCCATGGTAACTCATTAAACTTATAAAAATAAGTGTAGCTATAGTTGACTAAGAAACCTCCAGATCCCAGCCTGGTATTATTTATGTTAGTACAGTACCTTACTTAAACCTCAGAAACACTCTGGCCAGTTGCTTTTTATAACCACTGCTTTACAGATAAGGGAAGTGAATCTGCAATCTTTGTCAATGGCCCACAGCCACAGCTGGTTTATGTGAGTGTGTCATTCTATCAGATGACCTGCCTTCCAGTACTGCTTGTCAACACGTAATCAATGAGCAGTGCATAGCTCAGCTAACGATGTAAAGTTACGTACACAAATGTAGCCCATTCCCCACACTGTTTACTTGAGATTATTTTAATTTGTCATCTATCTACTGATAGATCAGAATCACTTTCACTGGTTTCTCTTTTGTCAGGAGCAATCATGATGTTATGAAAAAACATGCTCTCATTCCCAAAGGCAAAGTGGTCAGCGAATACCAGTGATGGTGACACGATACTGGATATTAAGTAGCAGTGTTACACTACACCTCAGTTGCAGGTGGAGTCACTCATCTGTGCTGAGAAATAGCAGATAAGGGATTTTAGACCACAGTGTCATTGGTCCTCCCTGAGAGCTCCAAATGGCCAATTAAAATCTGAGAGCAGCGTTTCATCTCCATTCTAGAGCAGGATCACTGCTCTAAGGCCACCAGCAAGGCTGATTGCACACCTGCAGACATGGCAGGCTGATTGCACACCTGCAGACATAGCAGGCTGATTGCACACCTGCAGACATGGCAGGCTGATTGCACACCTGCAGACATGGCAGGCTGATTGCACACCTGCAGACATGGCAGCCTTTGCAATTATGATTTAGGGCAGTTACCTTTCACTTCTATCATTCTGAGATACAGGAAGAATATTTTTTATCTTTAAAGGCTTGTTTTTCATTATTCTGGAATCAGCTTAGCTTTGATGGCATCTCAGTTTTAGGATATTACATCAGAGCGTCTAGCCTAGAACTCGTCCATATTTGTACATGCCTACAGCATGACAATCTTAGTGCAGGACAAATTATCTCCCAAAGATTTTAATCATGTCTAAATTGAACTAATAGGCAAACACAGAGGTTACAAATATGTAGACTTGGTATTTGATAATCTGTGATTCTTTCTGGCTTCTGGTTAGTGGTTAAAAGCCATATAGAGAATGAGAACACCATTTCACAGAGAGAGGTTTTTAAAATAGAAAAGAACTTAAAATTAATATTATTGAATATGATTTTTATCCCTAGTTCTTGTAATCCCCCATGAAAAGTTTGGAGAAACTAATTTGAATACACACCTAAATTTATATTTCAGATTGTAAGTTGATATAAAAATGAATTTTAGTGGTTACACATTTCTCTCTATAGAAAGCAGTGTGTAAATGACTAAGAATATGAAAAGGAATCATAGGAGTCAGAATCCTTTTTACATCTGGTGGTAAAATGATCTATAATCTAGTTTCTCACACAGGAGATTTTGACCTGCATATAACTTACATCAATTTGGAACCATGTTTTCACTTCTATTACCTTGGATTATACCTTTTCTGTTCCTGTACAAGTCTACTTCAGGCTAAACCTATGCCTACTCATACTCCCAAATAGAGCAAGTGGTTCTGGTACATAGCTATTACTTAGATCAAGTCCACTCAGCCCTGTCCATGGCCTTTCCAGTGACCTTCACCCATGTGGCACTGGAATTTACAAGAACGGGCCTCATGTGCATGTTTGAAGCTTATTCAGTGCTCAGCTATTTCAGAAACTTATCAGAGCAACTGCTCTGTCTTTAAACTGTCTTCAGAGAGGTGTCATGGCTGAGCTATCCAAAGACTATCAGAGCCCATCAAAGCATTATGTGCAAGCTCAAAGTACTCTGGTGATGTCATTCAGGGAACACAATACCCAAGCACATATGCCATCTGGTCCAGTGCTCTATCTAACTTCAGAACCCCTCAGCAGCCCTCGGGGAAGGAGGAAAGAAAGGCAAAGAGCAGGGTCCTGGTGAACTCTGGTCTTGAATACTATATCTAGCCAGTTGTATTTCTGTGATCTCAGGCAAAGTGCCAATGCCCTGAAATTTAGTTTGTACTTGTAAGTCCTGGGTTCAGAGAAGTTGACTGATAATTAACCGAAGAACAAACACACGGGAAACAGTATCTCTGGTGTGCTTGCAAGATTTCAAACCATTCCCTCCCACCCACTGTGTCTCCATGCATCTGTACACTTTGTCTACAAAGATCATCTTTGCTCTTTCTCGCCCTCTTACCCAGTTAACTGGTAACTGTCCAAAGAATTTGCTGACAAGAATTTGCTGACAAGAGCTTCACACACTAGGCACCTTCCTGCTGTGACGCCCATGTCATGAAGGCACTGCTTGCATTCATCATAGGATTAATGAGTGTATTGCACCATATTTTCCTGTTAATCTGAGTCCCTTGGGAATGAGGGGTAGTTTTATACCTCCATTTATGTGGTTTTATCTGGCTGAACAACTAATATTACTTATAGCTTTCAGTTAAAGGCAAATGATTAAAATTCTCACAAAAGACTATTTTTAACTTTCCCTTCCTTACATTATTTTTTTAAAGCTCTATGTCCAACTCATATGTTCTGCCAATGTACAAGAATCCACTGTGATCTGATTATATATGTCTTCTGTTTATAGATGTCTTTAAATGAGTTATATATATATATATATATATATATATATCGCCTTATTGTGCTAACTGATACATTTTTGCAACAATAATCTTTAGTTCCTAATTTTTACATCTTTAATTTTCATAAATAGAATGAATACTATCATAAAGCCATCCTAAGTTAATGAATATCCAGTATTGTGAGTGGACCTTTTCAGAAGAGCCCCATTTATTTATCTGTTCAAGTTAAGGTAGTTGAAACTCCATTAGCACCAGTTAAATCAAGAAACAGAAGAATAGCATTCTTCCTGACATGATTTATCTTAAAAAGAAGACAGAAGAGCTAAAATTTCTCCTATTGGTAGTTCAATTGCCTCTAAGACCAATGGAAAGAAAGGAAGGCTCCTTACTGATGACAGCCATCTAATGCCTGATGTTCCTCCCATCAAAGCAACTGTGCTCTGTATTCCTTAAATGTATGCTTCATTTTGTTCTAATCACTGGGCTTGCCAGTCTCAATTTAGCTTCTTCATAATATTAATGGACATGTCCCCATTTGCAGATGAAATAGTTAAACATCATGGTTGTGGCCAAAAACCATTATGCTCAAGATCTCAAACTCATTTGCATTTCCTTGGTGCTAACATTGCATCTATGCAGAGAGAGGCCTCAGTGCCCTAACCCCAAAGCAGACATTGGTCTGGACCCAGTAGCTGCTCAGTTCCCAACACTGGATACCTCAACATTCCCAATCTGGTTCTGAAGTCTGAAGGATTACTGGAGAGCCACTGGTCTTCAGTCCACAGTGGAAAGGCAAAGAAACTTGAACCCAATGTCATAAAGGATGGTAACAGAGGCAGCCTCAGAGCAGATGCACTCACCCACAGGAGCGAAGGCAGACAGACAAAAGCAGCAACCTTTCCCTCAGTCATCTTCCCTGCAGCCAGAAACTGATGCTCGCTCTAGGGGAAGGCCTTTGCCTCTCAGTCAATCCTTCCAGGACATATTCTATTTTAAGATATATTTTACTTTAATAGTTTTATTAATTCCTCAAAAATGTTACACAATGTAACCACATCATATTCACTGCCCGCTCCTCCCCTTAGCTCCTCCCAAATCCATCCACACCTCCTTACCAACTTCCAACCTTGTATCTTCGGTTTTAGTACCCACTGAGAATAATATGTGCACTCCAATATACACTCCATGTATGAGTTCTCTGGATCACAGTCAACCAAGCAAGGGTCACACTCATAAAGTAAACAAACACTCCCTTTACCAGAAGCCATAAACTGTCCACAGGTCTTTAGTTAGGGGTGGAAGCTTACGAACACTTTCTTTCTCCATGCGCGAATGTTAGATGGCTTAATCTTGTACAGGTCTTAGGCAGGCAGTCACAGTTCTGTAAGTTCACGCATGCAGTGGCCCTGCTGTGTCCAGATGGCACTCTTTTTCTCTAGTCTCCCCCAACTTTTGGATCTTACAATCTTTCTACCCTACCTCCTATGATGGTCCCTGGGATTTGAGGGAGTGGCATAGAAGTCTCATCTGTAGCTACGCATTCCACTGATTTTACACACTGATGAGCTGTGAATTGCTGCAGTAATCACTGTCCACTGCACAAAGAAACTTCTCTCATGAGATCTGAGAGCTGCACTAATCTATGGCGAAGATACGAATTTAGAGATTAGCTTGATGCTTTTTTTTTTTTTCATTTAGCAGAATAAATAGTTGTGCATTCCCTTCTGTGGTCTATGAATACCCCAGCTATGTGTTCTTGGCCAGACTTACAGTACTGTGTATGCTTTTCCTTTTGTGCAGTTGTGCTTAAAAAATCAGAAAGCAGTTAGTCACACACACCCCATAACAGTCATGCTATTACTGTACCCAGGGGCCTGTCTTGCTATATCAGTCATCATTGTAGTTTACAGAGTTCATGGGTCTGTAAGACTGTTGGTGACTTCCCCACAGCACCTTATAAGAAACTTCCAATACTATAAAAACTATCTGGAATTGAGGAAGCTCCAGGAAATAGTCTTACAGACAACCCCCATAGATATTTCTTATTTGATTCCATATCTAATCAAGTTGACACTTACCCAAGATTAATGGTTACAGAGGCCCATCAGTGATCAAGCTAACCCAGTGATAATAAACAGCTCTGTAGACTAGACTGTACCCACTTGCTATTGGACTTATTTGAGCCTAAATTTCCTTATTTTCATGTTATAAGGGACGGATGATTAATCTGACTTCCCTCCTTAACTCCCTCAAAGAAACAGAAGGTACTTCTCCATGGAAATTTTCACAAAATGTGAACTATTAGAGGAAGAAAAACAATTCAGTGAAAAATGGGGGAAGCCTAGCATGGTGTTTCATGCCTGTAGTCTCCAAACTTGTAAGACTAAGGCAAGAGGAATTTTGTGAGTCTGAGACCATATAAACTACATAGAAAGACACCCTTCAAAATTAAGACAAAAAAAACAAACAAACAAAAAAAAAAAACCACAATCACTACTCTACTTTACTATAAGACTAGTTAGCCTTTCCTTGGTGAAAATTCCCATCAGAAGAAAAGAAGTATCAAACAGTAAAGTTACATGATATACACACACAGTACCATGCTGGACCTTGGTTCTATTATTGGTCTGGATGCTTTCATTTTTATTTGATTTAGAGGCTCAAATTTTCCAAATAATCTCTTGTTTCAACAAGACATAGAAAATTCTGTGGCCAGTGCATTTGGCTACTGCAAGCTCTGCAAGCAAAATTTCTCCAAGACTTACCTATCACCAGCCATCAACACCTGAGATAAACGGCCCTAGTTACTTATGGATCGAATCACCTGTATGCTGTATCTCAGCCAGAGATATTTTAACAGGCAGACATGCTAACATCCTACTGACCATACACACACATCACACTGCGTGATCTAAGTCTTGAGTATAGCCTAACCTCTCTTCACTCACCCACAAAAACCTTGAACTGCTGAGAACATTTAGGTTCACCTACTCATGACTGACACTGAAGCTATATCAGCACAGATCTGCCATATGGTCTACTTACAATTGCTAACAACTGTACCGGAGTACCCACAAGCCTACCACTGAGAAGACAAATCAAATTTCTAGAATTAAGTACTGCATTTGGATTCTACAAATGGTTCTGCTTCTACATAATGACTGATGTAACATCATGTGCTACAAAATTATATGACACATTGTTTCTATGTAGAAAGGCATCACTAGTTCCACAGATCCAGGCCAAAGACTAACCTTTAGGGATGAATTGGTCATGTCTCCAGCTATCAAGAGTATGAACTCCACTACACTTTGGGAAACCTCACCACCACAGGGAGACCTAAACTGTTAGTAACCCATTAGATTGCTGAGTCCTGTTTTATTCAAAAGGTAGATGCCACTCACAAGGTAAGTTTCCAGACATTGCAATTTTTCCAACAAATTGTCTGTCCTGTGATCCTGTATAGGATCTACATTCTGCTCTCTGTGACCACAATTTGACTGTATACCATATAGGAAAGTTAAGCCTCAATGGGACCATATCTAATGTTTCCATGATGCTGCTAAGATGCAGACTTCTGCTACTATCAGCTCCTTCTTCTACCTAATGGGCATGCATAACAAATGCTGCAAACTCTGTGCTTTCCGGGTGTCCTGGGACAAGTTTTGTGGCCTTTAACTGCTCAAATTGTCCCCTTTATCCTTCACTGCCTTTCTCAATGTTGTGTATCCTACACCTTCCACACAGTCTCTCTTAAAAGCACCATGCCCTTTTGCATTCTAAAAGCCTACACAGACAATAAAATCCAAACTTATTGCCATAAACACAGATATCCAAAATATACACACATATGGACGAAGTTATTGCCCATGCAGTTGTTACATTCATTATTATCCTATATGTCACCCACCACACATCAACCAAGATGACAATTACCCTAGAGACACAATACATTAGAGACACAATATATTGAGAATTAATACTTCTTTCCAAACACCACTGCCCTGTATCTGGGGAGCCCTATTACGAAAAGTGGCCCTCATATTTCCTCCAACAGGAAGACTCTGTTAGGAGTCACAAAAGCTTTGGTTTTCTAAAATGAGATACAATCTTCCAACCTAAAGATGACAGCACAATATGCTGTGACCCCATAGCAAGGACATTCCCCTACATTGTCCTTCCAGTGCCCTCAAAGCTAAAGCCACGAGAACATACTCTTTTGTCTCTGGCCTTCCCACAGATAGAATAGCAATCATTTCTCCCTACCTGTCCAGCTGTCACCAATGTTCCATACCTGAGACAGTGCTTCTCCCTCTTGCCTGGGCTCATGCCAGAATGGCCACAGGAGCCATTGCTCTAACCCAACTTTGAAAGTCATCAGTGCTAATCCACAAAACTCCAGTATCTCCTGTATCTAACAGTTGACAAATACTAGGCCTGCTTTGTGAAGATCAGAAAATTCAGAGTCAACAAGTTGGTCTTGAGTTCTCTACTAGCTAGTTCAGCTGGTATATGTAACATTAATTGTTCTTGTTTGTAGCTTAACACCACCACCAATCAAGGGTCCATTCTAACAAAACTTGGACCAAATCAGGACCTTTAGCATTCTCTCTATAATTCTAAGCAAAAACCTATTATTTAAGCAAAATGTTGGTAAAGTCTCACTTGACTTACTAGCCTGCAATACCAAGCAAATACTAAGAGCAACTCAAGTCAAGCCTTGGACACTTCGTGGTTCTACCTAGTCGTCTTCTTTTCCTGTCATATTAGAATGTCTCTGCACTCATCTGCTCAATAGTGAAAAAAGTTATTGTCTTTCCTCCACATCAGAAATTATTTCCATATTCTCTAGTAGTGTCTTCTATCCAAACCACTGAAATATCCCCCAAGTAATTGAGTTTGATATTTAGATATACAGACTCAATAACCACATAAGGCTGTGTATGGTTTTGTTTTTTTTTTTTCTTTTTCTGTACTGAAATGAAGTGGTTTTGAGATGGTGGCAGTGGCTGGACAGTTTTCTTTCCAAACCCCAACTGCTTCTCTTATCAGGGTCTCATGTTCTGGGGCCCACTATGGACCTACCCTAATCATTCTGATGTCAGGCAACTGGCAACTTGGGGCAGTCTTTGGCCCCCACAGCCCACCAAGATTATTATTAATCAGCTCATCTGGGCCCATAGTTACCACCACCCTTCCTGTTGTATATAAGCTGCTTTCTACTGCTCCATACTGCTGAACCCACCCTCAGGAGGAACTTACTGGGTGACCTGGCCAGCAGCCTTCTCTGAAGCTGTAAGTAACACAGGGTTTTTTTTTTTTTCTCACCTAGGCAGACATTATTTTGCACCTTTCTATCAAAGAGATCTTATAAAACAGAGTTTTACCTGAAAGTTCCAAACTTTAACTCATTTTTCCAAAGTCTTGTGTTTAACAAGTAAGTCATGAGAGATGTTGAAATGGGGAGAGGGATAGGATTTATTAGTTATGTGTGTTTCTTGGTTAATTCTCCATTTATTCTCCTAAACTCTGTAACTAACTGACTTTAAAGTTTCTTTAAATACTATAAACTATATCAACTAAAACTTAGTCTATTTTAATTTCTCAAGCGTCCCAGATATTTTTCAAGTTAGTCTTTCACAGACTTGAAATTGGAAAAGGGATTTTGATATTAAAGCAGTGTTGCTAAAATAGAATAATTTCCATGTGATGTGCTACGTTTTATGATCCTTGCATTCAGGAGACTGAGATAGGTGTTCAAGTTCAAAGCTTACCTAAAATATACAATGAAGACTTGTCTTAAAAAAATCAAAAGAAAACAAATCAATATGTTCATTATCCTGATCTCTCATTCCTTCTAGCACTATGTAGAGACAAGAAACCATATTGTCCCTTAAAAACTAAAACTATTTGGTTAATGCATCTAAGTTTCTTTTAAAAGTATTCTTCTTTGTGTAACATTTATATGAGCGGTAGAGCATGTCAAGGCACACATATGGGCGTCAGAGACAACTTGCAGGTATTCTATCATGAAAGTCCTCCCATGGATCAAACTCAGGTCATCAGGCTTGGTGGCAAGTGCCTTAACCTGCTAAACCATCTCACTTGCCCTCATTCATCTGATTTTATAACATCTTGGGCTCTGTTGTGCATTTCCAGTCCTTTCAGAAACCTTGATGGTTTGCTTCCAATGACTTCAATGATTACAAACATTAAAATTTTGAACTTAACATAAACAAAAACTTAATAAGTTTAACATCCTTTAAGTATCTATCCCACCTTCTAGGATTGCAAAGTCACTTACTCAAACAAAGGGAAGGGACTTATGACCATACAGTGAGGTACTGAGAATCATTGTACTGAGAATCATGGCCAAGGGTGAAGTGTCAATAAAACATTATAAAGAGGATCAGAGACCTAGTTGAGACGATGGCTGTCCAGAGTGGCAGGCCTGAAACAAAGAGTGGCATGTGGCACACTGTCCTCAAATGACAGCTTTCCACATCTTGTAGACCTTTACCCAATTTTCAGTCACACTCTGATCTGATCAATGAAAATCTATTTACATTAATGTTCTTTAAATTTAATGTTTCTTTTTTATTAATGGACTCTGTAGGCTTTTATATCTTCCAATCTGGTATAATAGCAATTGTATTATTATTTTATTGACCATTTCCAGCATAATAAGCACTATCCATTGAATGCTTTGTTTTACAGCATTATGTAAATGTACATCAAGTTCAAGTTCACTGCAAGGAAACTAACCTCCTGCTACCATCTTGTTCTGATGATTGTGTTGGCAAGAGTCCACACTATCTATGCATAGTCTCTGTGGGGTCTTACAACCAATCTTAGGTCAGCCATCTTGCCTGAGCATTTCTTTCTTCTCTCTCAGTCAGAACACAGAGCTCATTTAGAGCATGTGAGATTTCAATGGAAATGTTTTGATTTTTTTAAAAATTAGATTTATTTATTTTATGTATGTGAGTGGTTTGCCTGCATGTATGTATATGTGTCTGATGCTTGTGATCATCTGGAACTGAATTATAGACAGTTGTGAGCCAACTTGTTGGTGTTGGTAATCGAACCTGGATCCTCTACCAAAACAAGTGCCATTAGCAACCGAGCCATCTCTCTAGCACCCTGTTTTGTTTCCAGTCCACTCCTGCCAACATTTAGTTTAATTTCTCTATTTGTTTAGAACATTTGTTGTAAACATTATTCTCTTCAAAAGAAACAAGTTAGGAAGGAAAAAAGAAAAAACAAAGAGAAAAAACAAAGAGGACAGAAAGAGAAAGGGAGGGAGGAAGGAAAGAAAGAAGGAGGGACGGAAGGAGGAAAAAAAAATTGTATCAGCACTGGTCAGTATAGGCAGGTGGGCCAGACACAAAATTACCTGTGCTGAGAGGCAGAGGAGGTGGTGTTAATTTTCTGTAAGTGCTAATAAACTTATAAAACAAGATCATGTACTGCAGTGAAGGCCAGCATGAGCTAGAGGAGCCCTTTACTCAGCAGCCTCCTCAGCACAGCTGCCCCTGTTCCTTTCTGTCTCGGTACCAATTCTCCTTGCCCTACCCCAATGCTTCATGACTATCTAAGGTAGAACATTAGGGTATCAAAAGCAAATCGACTTCAGCAGAGAGCTGTTATTCTAAAATAACAGTGTTTAAACTCGAGTACTCTCTACTCCGTCTACTTCCACAGATGTATTTGTACAGGTATATGCTTATATAAAATTTGAAAAATATGCCCACAGATAGTCAATGTCATTATCATTCTAGTTTGCCCACAAACAACTATATTTCCTGTGTCAGATGGCATTCTGGGGATTACAGGGATTGCTGGGATCCTAATGGAAGAAGCTGAGTTGAGAATATTCTTTATCTAGCATTATTGGGATCTACATATGGTACACAGAGAGTTATTTTTATTTTTATTTTTAATACTGTTGTGATAAGATGGAATTTGCTAAGTGAAACGTGTTTAGCTAGGCATACATATCTGCATCATGATGTACATTGACGTTACTGTGGGACCCTCGCCACCATTGGTCTGTAGAACCCTCACTTTGGCAAGCAAAGACTTTCTACTCCCTTAACTGCTCCCAGTTCTTTGTTTCTCCAGACTCCAGTGACAGTTCTCTGTTTCCTCTCTTTGTGAATGTGATTATTCTCGGTCCTCATGTGATCAGTGTCAGTGTTTGCTCATTGGGATCTGGCTTATTTAGCTAAGCACGTGCTGAGGTACATTTCCTTCTTTCAAAGGCCTTCTGTGTAGATAGACCACACTTCACTTGCCTCTGTATCTGGTGACAGTCACTGAATTGTTTCACTGCTGTGGGTGTGTATACATTAATACCTCTTTAAGTCTAGGCTCAATGTTCTTTTAGGTACATTTCCAAAAGTAGAATGGTAACTGCAAAGTGATAATCTTGGTTAAAAATTTGTGAGGAATTGCCTTCCAATTTATACTGTGGCTGCGCCATTTTATATCCCTGCCAGAATGAACAGGTTTTCTGTTTTCCATATCATAGATAATGCCTGCTATCTTCCAGGAGACTTTATTTGTGGTCTTATAATATCTATCTAATTGTTGACAGATGTATTTTTAGAAATGACCACCCAAAATACTCATGTGTACACAATAGATTCAAGAGGGGGATGAAATTCTTCTGGTATAAAAAATAGTCAATTAAATTCATATCCTTATTGAACAAGGAGAATGGCAGACATGTCTCCAAGATTCTCTTGAAGGTCTTCTGAAAGAATATATGTGATGCTGTTAATCCACACTTAGACAGACATGCCTTTCACTCTTATTTGCCTTTATTCTTCTCTCTTGCATAATTTTATCTATAACATCTCATGGCCTAACACACAGTCAATACTTTATAACTGCTGTGGTATGCCAAACAATCTGTAAAACCCGGGGCATCATGGTAATCCCTGGGGCATCCCTCACTCTAGAGGACCTGAAGGTCACTATTAGAGTCTTCCTGCTCCGTAATCCACTAAATGTAATGAAATCCTTATCAATGTGTTAAAACTTTTATTGTTCTCATTCTATGAAGCAGCTTCACGTGTTCTCAGAAAATGACTTTATTTTTCTCATAAAGTTATAAATTATAGTATCTCTATGGAATAGGCTCTAAAAAAATACTTGCATTGAGTGGAACCTTTCTGAACACTGCAATAGAGTAGAAATCCTTGGGATGCTAGTTGTCCATGTGTCGTGAGACCCTTCGTCATCTATAAAGTACTTTCATTCTAGTTGGGTCTAGATCCAGGCACACAAAGATGAGAGAATTATGACCTGAAATTAAAGGTTCCTAAAGTACCTAGATTAGAAAAAAACATAAATTTAACAGCTATGTGCCTAAATGAGCACAACAATGTTTGATGTATCATTTAAACTTGTGTTTTTATCTGATCAAAAGAAATTTGAAATTATGTGTCTTCCATGTAGGTCAGGTTAAAATAATTTATAAGAAATCAATAAAAACAAGTATTGACTGAGAAAAGAAAGGAAGCAAATCATGGGTGGCAGTGCATACTTACATTGTAATAGTGCATCATACATTTAATCATTTTATTACACGAATTTGTTTAGTTTTGTGTGTGGTAGGGGTGGCTTTATGCCTGGAGTTTAAGTAGAGGTCAGAGGACAGCTTGTAAGAGTTGGTTCTCTCCTCCCACCACATGGGCTCCAGAAATCAAACTCAAGTTGTCAAGAATCAGTGACAACTACTTTTACCTACTGAGCCCACCAGCCCAATTGTCATAAAATTTGACAATAATTACTGTTTTCAGAAAGTTGAGGTTACTTTCTACTTAGTCTATATAAATAAAAATCTCTCCTCTCTTAGCTAGGTCAAGTCAGAGGAATAAACTGGGAAGTTTTTACTGAGTCATGTGCTTCTAGAAGTGAGGCAGAATGTTTTGCTTCCTGCCTGCCGCAGTCTCCCCAGAGGTGACAGCAGTGGCTCCAGATCCCCCTTTTTAAAAAAATTTAAATAAAGCACTGCCCGGAAAATTGTTTTAGTCCTGCTAAAGACATTTTTGAGTCTAGAGCCTTGATGTGATTTCCCCTGAGTTACTGTTCCCTCGTGGTCATGGTTGCTACCATTTTTATTCCCAGATATCTAATGCAGTCTGAGCAAAACTGATTTCTGTGATTCTTACTGCCAAAGCTAATATGGTCTTAGATTTTTCAAAGGCAAGAGAATCATATAAATAAACATATTTATACTTCCGTAAGAAATATACTATAAGAAATACAAAACCAGATTGACTTATAAATTACAGATTGTAAGATAGCTTGTTTTATAAAACAGTCTAGCCAACCAGGCAGCTAGTTCATCATCCATCCCTTGTCACTTCTAGGCCTGATTACAAAAGGGTGGTACTCTGTTATTTCTCTATAAGAACTGGTCTGCTAGAGTCCTACCTCTGATCTAGCCACAAAGCCCCAGAACCTAACTTAGCCATATTTTATTTGGTACTTGTTGAACTTTATCCCTGTTCTCTCCTTACCGAGATAGAACCAAAGTTCTTCTTAACCATAATTAAATGTTACATCTAGTCTGTATGAAATAGGCTAGCATGAGTCCAACTGTTGGGGCAACAACATAAAGAGGAATCATTTACAGTGCAGGGTCACCTTCACTCCTTCTTAGGAAGGGGGTGCTTGGAGTCTTTCAAAGGAAAACATCACTCATGCCTCACCAGCACAGCTCTCACAGAATCTTAAGCTGCTGCCTTGTAATGTGAGAGATACTAGGCAACTACCTCCTCCAAGACTATCTCCCTGGACTGCCACCAAACTGACAGCCCACTGCTGGAAACACAGTCCCTTACGTAAAGGTATTTTAAGTTTAAAATCTCCACATAAAACAGGTTAAATTAGAAGAAATTATTTTTTTAAATTGTTTCCTTTGAGAAGTCGCAGTGAATTTCTATCAAGATGGTTAAATATTCAAATTCAGGGAGTTTTAGTTTGGGAGGAAAAGTCGGAAAGATGCCAGGCAAGCTGGGTACTCTGCCAAAGGACAGTATTAAGAACAATGAATTTGGAGAAGAGAGCATAGCAAGCAAGGTGAAATCTGATATGAGCAAGTAGTGAGGAGGGCGAAAGCTCATTTTCTTAGATTTATCAAACAACTATAATTCTGACCTCTGCTTCCCCTAAAGTAATCGCTTTCACAAAGTAAATATACATTTTGAAAGCATATCCATAATGGCCATGCAATTATGATGTACCATAAAATGGAACAGGAAGAGCCCAAAGACTGGGATTTGAGGCCATGGGAGAGGAGAAGGCCACTTTGCTTGGAATGTCATCAAGCAATGGCATCAAACCCCAACCTAAAGCAAACCTTTTCTAACCTCCCCATAGACACCTTATGACCCAGGAGCCTTTCTCGGAGGCTTACTCCAGGGGAAGGGTCCTGGTCCACAAAGAAGGTCTGATGTGGTTTCTGAGTGAGATGACCTGTGGATAGGTGCATGAAACTGACAAATCTGGAGCCTCATGTTTCAAACACTTAGCTCTGGGACCATACTAACAATAGAGCTCTGTGTGTCATCAAGGCTTGCTTCTGGAAATCTCAGATATTTCTGACAAAGGAGATAAAATATTTTAAAGCAATGGTTCCAAGTATTGTCCTTAGGCCAGCATCACTAACATTACTGTGACACTAGGTGCAAGTACATATTTCCAGCTTTAACCCCAGACCTATTCACCAAGTCTCTAAAGGTGACCGTGAAGTGGAGCAGTAGCTTTTCACAGCATTCCAGGTGGTTCTAATAAACACCGATGTCCCAGAGCCTGTGGCTTAACGACACATGGTAAAGAGTGTCATACCTCAGAGAGTACCCTGGGATTTCATTTCCCAATCACTTAGCTTGAATGCTTTAGTCTCTTATGCCATTCAGTTCAGTGAGACTAATCCTTTGGTTTCTCCAAACCTCAGATGTTTATCCAAACAAATACTATTTTTTTAATCTCCCAAGGGTATCATCATCATCACGTAGAAAGAATAAAATAAAATTTCTTCTCTATGTATTTATCTGGTTAGGAGATTTTCAGATTTATCCGACTACAATGTAGTATTCAAAAACTTGCATGACAGCTGAACTGGCACCAGCAGATTAAAAAAAAAATTCTGTAAAAAACATTTTTCTCATATTTTATTAAATAGGAATTTGAGAAAAATATATAAATATTTCAAATGTATGTTAATTGTAACCATCAAACAACTCAGATGTAAATCAAGTAAAATGTGGTAGTCTTTCCTCCTTTCTAGCAATGGGCTTTTTAGGGTTATGGTACCTGACTGTTTCTATCTGTGGACTGTCTTTTCACTGAGTGAGTGCATAAGCTTGCATGTGAAGAGAAGCTTCATACACAAATTCAAGACCATTGTATGTTATTACTCAGAAACTAACCTTCTACTTTAAAATGTCAGAGGCACAGTTGCTTGATTCAATCCACTCCCTCTTAGATTTTTGAATGCCTGCTCTTCGGTTAGCATTATGACATATTTATCTCCATTTTTAAAAAGTTTTAAGTGGGCTTCTAAAAATGAGGTGTGGGGGTCCTGTTCTATGTGCATTTATAATTCAGATACATTCTGCAAAGTAATTGCTTTTGTCTTTTATATTTCCAAACAGAATAATATCAGCTTTTGGTTTTCCCCATCTCTGGAACCTTCCATAGTTTTAGTTTGCGTTTCCTGGACCACTGGTCACCCAGACCACCATTTCTCCCCTAATTTTCATTGACAATTTTACCTAAGACTCAAAAGGCTTCCCAGACTCTATGTGCAGAAACTGATGCCCTGATGTTACTGGCAAGGAAAGATGTGTTAAATGTTTCCAGTTCTCGGCAGTGTGGACAAACAATATCTCAATTCATGGTTGCGGTTTCTCTCGAGGGCTACGAGTGTTTTCATTAGAAACTGAGAGATGGATTTTCCTCGGGCTGAAGGATAGCCTTGTTTCCATGTTTGGACCCACTCTGGGATCGATCTGGGACTTTAAATTTCTCCCTAGCTAGCAGATCAGCCCTCCACTCGTTCAGGAGTCCCTGCCTTTTGCCTGAGTCTAACGCAATGAGGTGCATACCTGTTTGGTTTCACAACTGCATTGTGGAGGTTCATTGATCTGATTCTACTGTCTGAATCTTTCATGTTGGACACTAACTACAAGAGGACTCATGGGAGCACTGCCGTCTTATTTATTATTTAACTGTATGGTCTCAGTTCTTTACCCTCTGCTTAGAAACAAACTAGTTAAGATGATACTAAAAGTTAACTGATAACTTTAATATTAGAAGTAGATGAACTTTCTACCAATTTATCTATAATAAAACACAAAGTTATCTCCCAATTCTCTGAAATTTTCTTTGGAAGCAAAAGCCCTGTGTAAAGTCAAAAGTAGAATACTGCTTCAAGAAGATCATATTTGGCTTCCCCAGCCTTCAATGTGAGAAATTCCTTTTACCATAATAATATTAAGAAGTCTATGCACAGTCAGTCAGGGTTCTCTTTCTTAAGTCACAGAGGTTTATAAGGTCAGGCAAAGTTTCAGCATTATGTAATCTCACTTCTCATCATCTCTTACGTGAGCCCAAACTAGCTCCTTCTTGATTCATATGCCTATATTTGTTCTTATTGCTCTGAAATGTAACACCCTCAAATTTTACCTGCTATGAAGACCTCCATTTCTAATCCTAAAAGATGAAATATTGTCTCTCAATTCAATGTCATACTTCGATCTAAGATTTTTTCTTTTTTTGAGCACTTGATCTATAAGTGACCTCGAGGGTGGAGTCCTCTTCTGATGGCCTATCCAGCTTACTAGCAACCTCCCAAAATCATCTGAGGGCTTTTAGTTGGAGCTTGACCCATCCATCTCTTGCCTGACGAGGGAGAGCAAGGTCTGCCTTCAAAGGCATGGGCAGCTGTTGCCGCCAACTCCAAGAATGGAGGCCGAGCCCTAGCGCCAACGACAGCGTTTCTCTCCACATGCCCCCTTTGCTGGCTCTGGAGAGGAGTGTGGCTAATACTTGGGAAACTTGACACCCTCAGCCTCTGTGACAGTTTGTCATCTATTTAAAATTGACACTTATTTATTCTCCAGTGAGGAGGTTTCAGTTTTCTGGTACTAAGATTAGACTGATTCTTAGGTCAAGAGATGGTCTCTTTCTTGAAAATGGTGTATTAAAATGCTGGTTTCCAGAGATGAGATTTCTCTTGGTTCGTAGTGTCCAAGTACCATCTTATTCACCTGGATAACCTATTATTCTAAATCCAGGTGAATCTTATTCTTAAGTGGACTCAAATGATGTGTTCATATTTTCACTAATCTCTGAAATAAATTAACAAAATCAAATCATTCATTCACTCTAACACAGAGTATAAATGAGGAATAATGCAAGGTACCCAAGAGTGGGAAGATTCAGTCTCTAAAAGCTTGCCATGTGGAGGGGAGAGAAGCACATCCACGAAAATAGTTATAGGTTCAATGTGAAAATTATCAGAAAGATGATAAACAAATTCAAGGGCAAGGCAGAGTTAGCATTCAGTTTGGGACAGCATAAATTTCATGAATGCCTTCACTAAGTAATAGTGTATGGTTCCCTCATAAGCAGTTTTGCTTTTAGATCTCAGTTTCAATCACCTGTAGCCAACTGCAGTCACAAAATATTAAGTGGAAATTTCCAGAAATGAGTATTTCATAAATTTTAAATTGCACATTATTCTCAGTGCTGAAAGCAAAATAAAAAACAACAAAAATCTCTTGCTCGTTTCTACTTCATTGTCTCTAGAATGAGACTCAGTCTGTGCTCTGTGTATCCATGCTGAGCACACAGCCCACAAATTAGTCACTTAGTAGGCTTCTTGGTATCAAATTGACTACTTGGAATTGCATGTCTTGTCCTCAAGTGATTCTCCCATGGTGACCTAAGCTTACAGATCAACACATCATGTCAATATTGCATCATGCACATCTCCTCAAGGAGGAAAACTAATGAAGACAGTGCAGTAGAGACTCACGCAATGCTATGACAACCTAGTATTTTACTTTTGCTAACTTCATGCCTGGTAAATAAACTAGAAATGTTATCATAAATGCACACAGAGAGAGGAAACAGTGTTTATAGGTTTTGCTGCTGTCCGTGTGTTTTCAGGCATCCACAGAAGGTTCCAAGAATTACTAAATAGATAATAGGACACACCTGTACTTACCATGGAATCGGTTCACAGATTTTCCTAGGTTTAGTAAAGTAAAATGAGTATCAAAGGCTGAAGGTGTAGAGAACATGCAGACTAGATTTAGAGATGACAAAAAGTCCTTTTTAACTGGAAAATTAAGCACAGACAGGAACTCCCAATGCATTCTAGAAGAATGGATTTAAGGTGTTTGCCAGGACTATTGTTCACTAGTTGTGCAAGACTGTGAGATGCTGAAGAAGGTTCCTGAACTGCTAATGAGGTAATTATTGGGTTTCAGGTTGTGTAGTCTCAATAGGACTTGAGCTAGATCACAAAGAATAAAGGCTACGGTAACATGGCCATTCAGATTGTGAGAGTACATCAGTGAGTAAGTACCAATGTCAAAGACTGGGTAACATTGCCAGTTAGGTTGTATTTATGTCAGTAGTAAGAGCCAATATTAACAAGCGAAAATGAAGAGAGATAGAGAGAGAGACAGAGAGAGAGAGAGAGAGACAGAGACAGAGAGAGAAGAGGAGGAGGAAGAGGAAGAAGAACAAGAAGAAGAACAAGAAGAAGAAGAACAAGAAGAACAAGAAGAACAAGAACAAGAAGAAGAACAAGAACAAGAAGAACAAGAACAAGAAGAAGAAGAACAAGAAGAAGAAGAACAAGAAGAAGAAGAACAAGAAGAAGAAGAGCAAGAACAAGAACAAGAACAAGAAGAACAAGAACCAGAAGGCATATAAAGATAAAATTGACAGTCTTCATGCTTGGGAGCCTAACAAAGAAAAGGAAGACAGAGGGAACTCCAAAACTGGGGATCTGGACCGGGCTCTCCACCTGGCAGCCCTGCTCATAGAGACATCAAAGGCAGAAGGAAAACATTACAGGTCCTATTGGAGATAGGAGGGTTGAATATAGACAAGTCATTCCCATCATGTGAACCTTTACACAGAAGAGCTGAGTAGATATTAAATCCACTTTTACAGATGTCCCTTGGATGTGATTCTGTGTGATTTTTTACAGTGACTGGCATTGCTCATCAGCTGTGTAATAGCAGTATTTACTCTGCTGTACTCTGGCTCATGATGTCCCAGAGCTTAGAATGAAAGACTGTTTATGGTGAAATCGAGTTTGAAAACTGGAGTGTTCTCATTATTAGTGAATCTCTGGCCTGATTGAAACAAGTGTTTGAGGGGTGTTCCTTTTGTTCTTTCCTTTAAATGTAGTGATGAATTTGCCACAAAATAGAGACTCTAATGACTAAGCAAAACTCTGAAGCCTTAATAGCTCTTATAAAATAAACTTGGTATCAAAATCAAACTGACTCACCTCTTTGCTATTGAATCACAGGGAGATTAAGGTAGATAATCCGCACAAATGATTTCATTGGTGATCATATTGGCAAAAAGAACATTTTCAGTTCATCTGTGTTATTTTTCATGTATCTGCCTCTGACCTTAACACAGATATTTTCCTCAAATAGTATGGTATATTAGTTGCCAAAAATATCTGACAGAATAATGGACAGACATGTTGCACCAACTACAATCAGTTGGAAAAGATCACAAAAGTAGTATTTATGTTAGTGGTGAAAGTGTTAGTTCATTGTTTTATGTCAGTTATCACATACTCTTCCTGTTATCCCTCCCATGATTACATGCACATTCCATTTAATTACTTGGTCATTCAAGTGGTTGATTGCCAGGGTTAAATCTAGAACCCTGCACATACGAAGGCCAGAATGTTGCTGAGTCAAGTCCGTGGGTTTTTTTTTTCTTTCAGCTCAAAATGTATCCAATGTCTTTGAATATTATAGCCTAAATATGCCATACAAGCATTTTCAGCTCTTGTCCCTGCATTGGCCTATGTTCTTTAGGATACAATGTCTATTTCTATCCCCAAACTCTACCACAGTTTTAGGAATCCTTGAACACATGTCCTCGGCTCCCTAGTAGCCCCAAAGATGTCCATGGGATGGGGAGGATCTCTAGAATATGTTTCCTTGGACTGGAAAGAGGACTTCACAATGTGAATAAATCAAGGACCCCAGAGTAAGAAGAGTCTTTACAAGAAGGTAAGGAACAGAGGGAGAAAAGATCTGATGCTGCTGATTTGGAGCTGAGACACACAGACAGCTTCTAGAAACTTGAAGAAACATTCCTGTCTAGGGCCCTTAAAAAGAATACAGCTTGCCCACATAAGGAACTGAGCCTTTTAAGATACATTTCAGACCTGTGATTTCCAGAAATGTCAAGAGAAGAATTTTGTGTTCTTTTAATGCCACTGAAATTTTAGGAATCTCTCACTCCCCTGTTGCACTATGATTTGCCATGAACTTTTACCCATACAGCTTTAGATTTCCTGCCCAGGGAGTGGTCAGTGTATGATCAAGACAGGTTTAAGGGTCACAATAGCTGGAGAAGCAGCATTTGCAGCCTAGATTACAGAAGAGAGGATGCAGTGGCATCTGAACTGACCCCCACTGTTTTACTCCCCCTGCAAAGTCTTTCAGATGTGGACATTTTACTTAGTTCTCCATTATTATCTTTGATTTTTAGCTCATTATTTGATGATCTCTAGTTTCTCTTACTCCCCAAATTTGCCACCTTTTCTTCAGAGGGGTCATTGGACATCACCAACCATAAGCACGAACCATTTCCTGTCATAATCGTGGCTCCGTGGACAAAACTCAGACGTTCAGACCCTCCATCTCTACTTGCAGCCACACTTCCCTTGTATATCAGCTCTCTGTTAGGTGTTTCATTTTGCTTTTAGGCAAACAAGTGCCTCTTCTGAAGGCTTATGATCCCCAGCATGACACACAATCTTCTTGAACACCTTCCTAGAGTCTGTTATGTCTATAGAAAGAACATGGTAGTGACAGAAGGTAATGAGAAAGGAGATAGATTTAAGCCACTAAACTTGCTGGCTTTTAAATATAGAGATTTTGTAAAAGGAAACATTCAAAACAGATTATGAGTTGGTTTTTTGTTTGTTTGTTTTGTTTTTTGTTTTGTTTTGTTTTGAAGAAACAGGAAAGGTATGCATGCCATTTACAAAGGCAAAATGGAAAGGAAAAGGAGGGGGATGGAAGCCAAGCTTTGCACTGTACACTTTGCTGTGCCTACCTCTACTTGTATCCCTTTTAGTTTCAATGTTTAATGACCAGAACAGTTTTGATTACCTTGCGGATCGATAAAGGTCAGTAGTGTTTATTTCGTATTAATAAATGTTTATTATTTTATCATCTTATAAATAAGGTCTATCTGAGCTTGAGTTTTTATAGAGTCAGTGATTATGTGAAATAAGTAGGGCTAAAGAAGGTAAAACGACAAAAATCTCATATCTTTTTTTTTCCTAGAAGGATTTAGAAAACCGTGAAAAAAACGACAAGGATGCATTAGGACTCATGTGGTTTTTTCTGTACCTTTGCGGTTTTTGTTTGTTTATATTTCTTCCCACCAAATGGTACAATCAGTAAACAATCTGCAGAGAACATCAGCACTCATTCTCCATGTCCCTCCAAAGAACATAATCTACTGGCTAGTGTACAATGCAGAACCCCAGAAAACAGATGTGAGCCAGATAAGGCTATTTTCAAAATATATGTGGGTCCCAAAATAGCCCATGTAATTCAAGTGAAAGACAGACTATGTGCCTCTGATAGGAGCTCACAGCCTGCCAGGCTGCCACAGTGTGTGACATCTCATTTCACCTGCTTTTATCAGGTTCTTGTGCACACAACAAAAATAAGATAACTTTAATAAAGCCAGGCTCTTTCTCCAGCTTCCATTCTGGCTTCTGTCCTAGTTTCTTGACAATCTCTCTTTTAAACTGAGGCTCAGCATCTTCTTTTTCACAAATCTTCTCCACTAGGTAAAATAAGAAAGGTCCTACTATGATCATTGGCATCTCATAGAATCTCATGTTTATCTGTTAGCTGACCTAGGCTGCTCTATTTTTAAATGTTACTTGAATTTCCCTAGGCCTTGTCTACCAAATGAAGTCAGTTATTCATAGAATCATCCTGCAGACAAAATTCTCCTCACACCCTGGCCCACAGAACTTCACCCAGATGATTCTAGAAATCTTTAATGCTCATATGCTCAGAAAAATCTCTGGACATGTTCCCTCTGATGACATTCCTATTAGTTCTTTAAAATCTTCATCTTTGAAGTAGACATTCTCTCAGTTGTCACAGACAACTGCCATAGCCAGAAAGTGTCATTCTTGGCTAAGGTAAAATCTGTGAGAACCTTCCATTTTCTTTCCATTTTTCATATTTAGAAGTAGTCAGTGTTGCCTGTGCTTGGTGGTCACTTTCCTCAACTGCATTATTTATGTGATCACTGTACAATAAAGGCCTATATGTTCTTTGTTTATTGCTAGCCGTTTTGAAACTTCATAAAGATACACATTTCTCCAATATAACTCTCTTCACTTAATTACATTTTGTGAATTTTTCTGTGTTGATGCACATGGTTCTGTTTATACTCCAAAATACAACAACGCCACAACACCTTTCTCCATCCTACCACTGATACGTAAAACATCTCTCATTTTGGTCCATAAACTACAATGAAAATACTTTTTAAAGATTCTTTCCTGTAAGGTATGTTTGAGAAACAGTCTATATGGAAAACAGACTAAAGAGGAATGATTCTTCAAAGCTATATTTAGTCATGATTGTCACAGAAGGTCACATTTCTTGGCATAGGATATAGCACAGAGAAAGTCACTAAGGTGAGGGTCACTTTCCAGGAACATCCATTTCTTTTCTCAAAGTTACATTTTAAAACTCTACTATGGACTTTCAAGTCATGTCTGTTCTGTATCATCAACATTCTCACATATTTTCTATCTAGAGCTATCCATTGGTCATAACCTGTTCCTTAAGTAGGCAGTCTAAATAAATTTACCACCTTTTCCTTTGTGAATCTCTAAAAAACAACTTCATGGACCATCTTGACTTCATTATCCTGGTCTGGAAAGGACAGTGATGATACAAATTGTTGAACTGTGTGACTATGAAATCCAGAGTTTATATCTGAGGCCCTAGGTGACAAGTCAGTCTCTTCCCATAGTGAGATGGATGTGTCACCTCCTCTTACGTTGGGTGGGACTTGCTACTCTACATATCTTTATGATTTCTCAAGCATATGACCTGATCAACTTTATAAATGAATGTTCAATGGGTGTGGATGTATCTCACTGGTAAATCACTTGCCTAGCATATACAAACATGGGTTCAACCTTCAGAAGCCATTAAAAATTCTAATGGAGGCCTGGGCTCCTGGGAGAATTTTTCTAGAAAAGGAATCAGAACTTCTCTCAAGTCCAAAAGGTTTCCATCTGAGCATACGATGCTGGGATCTCCTCCCATATTGCATTGATTCATTGGCAATAGATGACTGAAATGGCCTCATAACCGGCTTCTTTGATCCTAATAATTTTCAATTTAAATCCGTTAATAACTTCCAGTGTCTTGTACTATGAAATGACTTTGCATGTGCAAGGCTCCTATTGACCTCTTTGAACTTATCTAATTATGTCCCCCTTTTCTTTTTCTCACCCCCTTGCCAGTTCTTCTGCATCACCTGAAACCTCATTGTCCTAAGTCTTATCTTTTTTATTGACCATAGTTCTGTGGGGTAAGGGGATCACTCCATTGTTTTTAATTGGACTTAGTCTAGTTAAATTTAGTCTTGTAGCTAATTTTAGTTAGAAGGACTAGAAGAAAAGGAAGGTTCTAAGTTTTATTTACGCAGCTAAGATGCTTGGTCCTTGGTCTCCAAGCCATATTTCATTCCTAAGAAGAGATGGAACCAGACCAGGTTTCCTCAGAAGAGACGGAACCAGACCAGGTTTCCTCAGATGACTCAACTTTGTTCTAAGAAACTGCTTACCAAGCCTGTACTAGCACAGTTTGCTGATGTCTCATTAGCTAAACCCAGAACCAACATTAGAAGTAGTCAATACACAAAATCTCAGGAAACAGGATTCTAGATGGTCCCTGCAAGACAACACCTCATTGTGTTAATGCTTCACGCTGTTTTCTCTCAATGGCACGTTGTGTGTATTTTCCAACCAAATAAGTGAATAAAATAGATAAGACTTTAGCTAATCTTCTTTTCCAAAAAAGAAAGGCACATAATAACCAAGTTGCAAACAAAGCAAGATTATTTTCACAATCACAAGATGATTGCAGGAATGAATTGAGGTAGTGGGTAAGGAATAACTGACCAAAAAAAGGAGAAATAAAGAGGTCAATGCATTTTCTTGAAGGACTGTCACTAGACCTAAAACCTGAATAACAAAAACGAGCCAGCCATGTGGTATTATAGAGAAGGAGACTTTCAGGCAGGAATAACATCTCCTTTGCCAGGTCATTGCCACCAGCCCTTCCTCCTTTCAGGTTCCTGTCTATGAATTGCCTGTTTGTTCTGCCCTTACAGCTGCCAGCCTCATTCAGCACTTGTTATTCCTTTCACAGAAGTTACCCTTGTGTGTAGCAAACTGCTCTTGATTTCTTGTTTAAGTGCACAATAAAGCGCAATATCCATAAAGACAGGGCTGAGCCTACACAGTTCTGGAACATCCCCAGAAACCTAGTTGGTCAGCATTCAAAGGAATGCTCACCGGGCCCTTTATACACCATTACTAATACTGTTACTCCCAAGTAAAGAAATCAAGGTCCAATTAGGTGAAAAGATTTGTCTCTAGCTGCACAACTGGGATGTTAGGGGAGCTTCTCTACAGGGCAACACATTTTGTGGACTAACTCTGGAAGAGCTGAATATTTACTCCTTCTAGCGTAGTATGGTAAACCTTTATGTGGTTTAAATCTTAAAGTTTCCAATTGGATGAAAAACACACATGGACATAGTTCCTTTTCTGGAATCAAGTCTCATCTCTGCAGTCCTAAAGTGTAATGTCACATATGCCATGTCCAACTTCAGAAGTTCATGGTCACTATAGTCTGCCCACATGTTGTCATGAGAATTACGGCAAATGCTAGAAATACCATGTGCCACAGATATCCAAGTAACAACTGCATGCAGACACTCTTGATGTTTCAAAACAGAGAAAGTGAAATGTATCACAATTTGTCATTGATAAAAAATAACCAGATTTAGACTATATGTTCAGTTTCAAGCTACAGTAAGAAAATAAGATATATTTTACTATTTCTTAACATTGAACATATGTAGTTTAAATTTTTGTTTTAAAATTGCATCTGGTGTGTGTGTGTGCACAAAACTGGAGGTCAGAGGACAAGTTTCTCTTCTTCCACCATGTAGGGCCATAGGAAATGAATCTTCAGGTACAGCAGCGTCATTACTCCTGACCCAACCCACCACCCCACATTATGTATTCATAATTATTTGTTTAGTTTTAATTATGTGTATGTGGGTTTGGATATGGGTGGATATGTGGACATAAATGTATCTCCCTTAGGGGTTAGAAGAGAGAATTAGATACCCTGGAACAGGGGTTACAGGCAGTTATGAACCATGGGACATGAGTGCAGGAAATTGAATTTGGGTCCCCTGTATTTTTTGAAGTAAAGAAATTTAAACCTCTATAAAGGAGTAGGCACATAAAATGTGTTCAGTCATCTGCAAACTGGACTTTAAAGGTTTTTTTCTTCTGATTTACCCGGCATTTCAGTTGAAGGAAAGCTTCTCAGGAGTTGCTCTCCATGTACAAGTGCATCTTAAGTGTGTTCATGGTGCAGATCGGAGGACTGGTGTGCCATGATTCACCATGTGCCCTCTACTCAGAACGGGCACTTGTGCTCTTTGTGTTACTCAGAGAAGCAGTTTTAGAGTGCCACTCAGTGATGCCTTGGCAGTGCCCTCAGCTCCCTGCTTCCCTCAATCGCCGAATCAGAAGGATAGGAAACAAACTCTCTGCTCTGTTGTCTCCAATAGGTGTTCTCTCGTGTGTCTGCATGTGGCAGCCTGGATCTTCTCTCAATGACTTAAAACTATCTCTCCCCACCCACTTCTGGCACAGTTTGCTTTCTTTACTCTGTGCATGGTGAAGGAAGTAGATGCTTTTAAAGAATTCCAAAGGACAGAAGATTGTCTCAACAAAGTTTCCATCTTAGCACCTTTTCTGGAAATCAGAATGGCTCTCTCCACTAAAAAGGAATATTCTGGGGGTGGGGCTGCAAAAGATGAGCTCCTGTCAAGCCTTCTCATTGGGAAGAGCTCTCTGTACCACTGCCCCATAAACATAGCTTCCTAGGGGACAAAAATTCATATGATACTCTTACCTCCCTGTTTAGATTAATGTAACCTAAGCAAGTGTTGGGGAGAGCACGAAGCAAAGCTGCCTCTCGAGGCCATTTGGATCACCAGAATCCATTCTACTTACTTTCAGGAGCTAGGGAAATATGCTGTTAATTACAACTTAGTGTACAGTGACTAGAGAGAGACTCTAAATGGCTAAATAATCTATAAAAGGCTAAATAATCTATAAAACAAGATTTTTGTCAAATTCTGAAAGATACAATAATGTTTGCATTCCATCAGAAAAGAATATTTAGTATATGCAGTTATCCCTATGAACATGCATTAAAAAGCTCTAAGAAGTATGAGATATTACTGACAGTTTTGATGGGAGAGAAGCCAGGAACTATGTTTTTATTGCATTCCTTTTTCCAGTGTACCCCTTTGCTTTATGCCTGTTAGATTTAGAACCGCACACCTATTGTGCTTAGTTAAAATTTAAAGCTGTAAATTCACACATGTCTGGGTAATTTTTCATCATGTGTGAGAAACTAAAGATTCAAATGCTGCCAGGCAAGCCATCACATCTGTTGCCATCTGATTAATGGCACGTGTACTTACTCTTCCTTCTCTTCTATTTTATGCAAATGATTTCCCTTGAGTTTTTGACCGCTGGAGAGCTCAACATGCCCTTTGTCCCTAGCACAAGTTGGCTTGTTCTCTTTCCCCTGTGGCTTAAATCCCTGTGCAGTTTTCTTCCTAGGCATTAGCTCAGCCTCTAGTCCAAACTGTCACTTAGCCTGTCCAAATTCAACTATGGTAGGTAGGTAACAAGTCCTAGCACACAAAGGATAAGAAATTCCCAGCCTGAGAACTGGGTTGACCTCACAAACAGGAGACAGGCAGATCAGGAGCTTGAATCCTGAGATAGGTAACAGTAAAAGCTGTGACATAAGCCAACCAAAGGCTGAAGAACTAGCACTAAGGTCCAGAAAGCTCTGGTAGTCCAAGACAAAACTGAGATCAAGTATAAGTATATGGGTTCAGTGCTCAAGCTGACTTAAATCCAGCTTCCAGAAAGACGGGCCTGTATCTGAAGTATGCCCTGACAGATTTTAAGCACTTTTCCTCCTTGAAACCCATGGTAAAGCAAATATGATTATTTCTCTCTCCATATTCACTAATATCTGGCCCAAGTTGTTACCCCATGAAGCTATGGGAAGGTCACTGAGTTCTAAACAAGCTTTCTTCCGCCAGTATGATGCATTGTGTTGAGTGACTTAGGTACATCTCTGTAGATCGGTGACCTGGTATTATCAGTGACAATATATCACTGAATTACAAAATCGACCCTTAGGTATTTTCAACACATAAAAGTGTCAGTGCTGGAGACAGCACCCCCCCCCCCCAAGTGTTCTACTTTGTATAGCACTGCAGACTTAGCTTATCTACACAGGGCATTTCTCATTTTCTGTAGGAAAAAGTTGCAGTTTCATCTTGTAGCATTTGATAACAATGTTGCTAAGTGCTCAATTACATCAGCTGAGCACACACATCAGGAATATCACTCCTCTCCTTCCAAGTGTTCCACAGAAGCAGGGAAAAGAAGTGGATTTTCAAGCTTGTTTTGGAAGAGACAAATAGGAAAGAGACAGAAAGCTAACTCTAAATCAGTTACTTTGGACTGAACACCTGCCCTGTCAGTCTCAGCTATGTCCAAATGGAAAAATGGATGATCTAGGATTACACCAGAGCCATGCAGTAGCCACAGTACTGAAAGGTCACATCTATTATGGTTGGCACTTAGCCCCCTGGGCTGTACTTTGAGACGATATCATGGTCATCTCATGCAGAAGGCACGTCCATCATACCAGACTGCTGCTGTCAGTGTTTGATCTAATAAAAGATCCTCTATTCCCCTTCTCTTCAAATTCAATATGTAGCTACTGCTTAACAGTAATCACCTTTTCCTTGTTACCCTGTATTTCCGGTTTGAGCCCTGGAGTACTTCAGCAAAAGCGTGTTCTCTGGCTCTGGCTTGGAAGTTACAATGATTCTTTCAAAAACATCTTATTAACCAAAATAGGCATTTTCAGTCAGCCTATACCCAGGGGTGGCTTCATATGACTAGTTTATGCTGCCTTAGAAGAAACCACTGGCCCCTGCTGATAATGCCATGTGCATCAGCAATCAGCAATTGAATGAGAACTACAAAAAAAAAAAAAAAAAATTCTTAAAACAGAAATTAACATAGGATAAGCAACAGCTGGTGTCAGCTGTGTGAGCAACCACATAGTAAAATCTTATCCTACAGAGGAATTTATTGGAATTTCTCAGAGCCCAGGACAGGAGCAACAAAAGGCCTCATTGTAAGAATGTTCATGTGAGCCCTAGCTATCCAGCTCCCCTGGGGATTACCAACTGGAGGCATCAAGAACATAGTCAGGAATTTATCCGCCCAGATCAAATCACTCTTACTATATAAGACAAGTCATTTGTGTTCCAAGAGGTCCATATTCATAAAGTTCACTCTAACTGGAACATAGTTCTTACCCCTGAAGATTTTAGGATTCTTTTAGGTTCCGTGGGTGTCTGTTTGAAAAACATCATTGACATGAACAGGAGAAGTGTTTTTCCTGGAGTTCTTTCTCACTGCATTGCTTTCCGGCACCTCCTGGGTAATGATGGAAAGTGAAGGCCCTGGCCAGCCCCAACCCCTGGGTCTGTAATCCTTGGGAGGTTGCACAAAAGCTCTGTGGAAGTTTACCAACTCATTAAAGGCAAAGTTGGGAACATTCTTAAAGATATTACCGCAATATCAAAGTACTGCACATTAAGGAATATTGGAACAGGCCAGATACTGTCCCCAGGGCACACAGCAGGGATCCTGCCCTTTGATACCTTTCCCGGAACCCTGAAGTTCAGAAACCCAGTCCGTCCAAGTCACGGTTGAGAGCTTTTGCTGACATGGCCTAATCAGATCATGTGATTCCATTTCAAAACAACAATAACCGTGGAAACCATGGAAGGAACTGTGTCCTGCTTTCCGTATAGAGGATTCACACATATAAGAAAACTTGAAGAGCTCTGGCATTCATTACCCAAGCCACTATTGAAGTCTGTCGTGGAGTTCAGTATATATATATGGGTCGATATAGAGAGAGGCCACTCCGTTGTCTGGAACAGCTTGCAAAAAAAATTAGACAGAAAAACAGGAGTTCAAAACAAGAGATGTCCATTTTCAACTAAATTAATTCTTTCGAGTAAACTTTTACCTAAGAAAGACAGAGTCGAAAGGACATTCATTTAAACCTTGCTTACTTTGCCCTCAGTTAAGAGAGCAGAAACCTTTCCAGACACCTTCTGCAGTGACTCAAATATAAATGTAATGCTGTTTTCTCTTTCTGTCCAAAAGGAGGAAGAGGAAAAGTATCTGTCATTTGTCCCTAGACCTAGAAAAAAAATAAAGAATTGTTTGTGAAACTGTAGGAAAATGTCCTTACCAGCTACACTGGGATCTGGTGAGGTAAAGCGCAAAATAATAGGACATGTGAGCACCGAGGGAAGCTGGGTACATGAGTAAGCTCAGCTCACTGGATACACTGCTGTGAAAGTGGGCACACTTATGGCGGCATATGCTCCTGTAGGGACGAGAGTGGCCCATATTCACAAACAGCACGACAAAAGACACTAAGCACCAAGGAGGAGACAAAAGCATCGGTGTCAACTCCGAGTTTCGAGGAATTACAAATACCATTGTGAGGTACTGACTCCTCGTTCAAATGAACTCCTTAGTGATAATGACAGAAATGCATTTGGAGAAAGGCTGTCATCAGGTAACTTTGTCGGAAACTCACGGTACTGAAAAGAATTCTTGACATAGTTTGAAGATGAGGCTCTACTTCTTACGTGTACAACCGACTTTAGACAAGTAGGATAAGCCCTCACCTGTAAAGGGCTTTCTTCATTTTGAAATTAAAACACTAATAATGTTCTCTCACCACACAGAATACTTAAAAATTACAAATAAGGCGATACAAGTAAAGCTATAGTGGCTCAAAGTAGCTTGAAGCAGCTTGTCACACTGCATCCACCTTTAAAATAGATATTGAGATTATACTTATGTCATTTCCTCTCGCTTTCCTCTCATCCCCTGCCATGCATTCTGCCCTTACTCTCTTTCAAACTCATGGCCTCTTTTTCTTTCAATTTTGGGGTGTGTGTGTGTGTGTGTGTGCGCGTGCACATGCATGTGTGTGATAGAAATATAACCTGTTCAGTCTGTATAATGTTAGTATACATATATTTTCAAGGCCTGACCATTTAGTATTGAATAACTGGTGGATGTGCTTTTCTCTGAGAAAGATGATTTCTCCAGTTCTCAGTATTCCTCAGCCACCTGTAGTTTTGCAATTATCATATCTATTGGTATTACCTTTTAAGTCCAATTAGAGAGCTGTTGGTTACTAACAAGGTATGTGTGCCACTACTTCACCTCAGAGTTTTTATGCCCTGCTGGTTGTTGCTGTGGTTTATAGGCATCATCACTGGGCAGGACTATTGGTGGCTTCCTTTCTCGGAAGCTTGCCCAGAACTTTCTGGTACTATAAAAGATAATTCTTAGGGAGGAACTTTCAGGTCAGATTCAGTGCAGGGATGTCTGAGGCCTATGCCTAAAGTGAATGACATCTTCAGCAATAGGGTTTTACCTTTCACCTCTGAAGGACAAACAAGAGCAACACCAATAGACTATGTTTTCAAAGTCTCTTAGACACTCTCACCAACCACTCGAAGGAGGGCTTCTAATACCTGGTGTTGGGGTTTTGGTTAGCTAATTTATGGGAGCACTGTCAGCCCATATGGGAAAGCTTTATTTAAACTACATAACTATATGTATACAACAACTAATGTGTATTACATGTACTTGTTTGCTAATCGTATATGTATATTCAGAAACTTGGTCCAAGCCTCATTTCCATTGAAACATATCTCTTAGAAATTGGGTGAGAGGAATCATTCCCATAGCTTCGTAGTACAGCTAATGAGGCTACCAATGCCTGGGAAACACACTTGATATTTGTGAAGCATTCACTCCAGCTACTGTTATTTCATAGAAGTGAGGAGGAATAAGACTTATACACAAGCACTTTTTAAAAAATCACTATCAGGTGAATCTAAGACAGGTCTTCTACAAATTATACATTAAGAAACATGGAGCTGAAAACCCCCTCAGCTCCTTCAGTCCCTTCTCCAACTCCTCCATCCTGGACCCCATGCTCAGCCCAATGGTTGGCTGTGAGCTTCCTCCTCTGTATTTGTCAGGCTCTGCCTGAGCCTCTCAGGAGACAGCTTATCGTGTTTCCATCAGCAAGCACTTCCCAGCATCCACAATAACATCCAGATTTGATGGCTGTGTATGGGATGTATCCCCAGGTGAGGCAGTCTCTGGATGACCTTTGCTTCAGTCTCTGCTCCACACTTTGTCTCCATATTTCCTCCTGTGAGTATTTTGTTTACCCTTCTAAGAATCATTGAAGCTTCCACATTTTGGTCTTCCTTCTTCTTGGGCTTCATATGGTCTGTAAATTGAATCTTGGGTATTCTGAACTTTTGAGCTAATATCTACTTATCAGTGAATACCTACCATGTTTGTTCTTTTGTCACTGAGGTACCTCACTCAGGATGATATTTTCAGGTTCCATCCATTTACCTGTGAATTTCATGAAGTCATTGTTTTTAATAGCTGAGTAGTATTCCATTGTGTAAATGTACCACATTTTCTGTATCCATTCCTCTGTTGAGGGACATCTGGGTTGTTTCCAGCTTCTGGCTATTCTAAATATGGCTGAGCTCCTGGAGACTGGACCACCAACCAAAACAAAACAAAACAAAACACACACACACACACACACACACACACACACACACACACACATACACACACACATGGAGAGATCCATGGTGCTGGCCACATATGTGGTACAGGAGGGCCTTGTTAGCCATCAGTGGGAGGAGAGGCCCCAATATAAAGGAGTGCTAGGGAGGGAAGACAGGAGTGGGTGGGTGGGTGGGTGGGTGGGTAGGTGGGTGGAAGAGCATCCTCATAGAGGCAGGGCGAGGGGAGATGGGATAGGGGGCTTCTGAAGGGGAGACTTGGAAAGGGGAAAACATTCGAAATGTAAATAAAGTAAATATCCAATGGGGAAAAACAGAAACATGGAATTTAAAAAGTTCATATCTATTGTAAATGTATATCAGGAATTATTCTATGACTGGATAAAAGAATTTAGGAGCCAATGGTGGTATTAGAGGGCAGTAAAACTTTTTCTTTTAATCTCAAGATGATTTTAGATGGAAAACCCAAAGGGCTATGTGAAAGATGTATGACAAAATTACTGATAAAAATGTCCTTCACCTTTTCTGATATTTACACTTGAAAACTTATCTCTTTTTAGATTAGCTTGTGGTATTTACTTTAAGCTGTGGTAAGCAGACCTGTTGGGCAATTGTTTGGATGTGAGACCACATGCATCATTACAACTCTCTGGCTTTGTGTAATGGTCTATTTGTCTGGGAATTAAAATCAAACTCTCTCTTTAAGGCTTTACTCGATGGCTTAAGTTCATTTTATGTCTTATGTAGCATTTCTTATACTTTCTTTGGCTATGAAAAATATTGCTTAATTATGTCATTTTGTTAAAGGGCACATTAATTCCTTAATGAGTTATAGAAGCTAAGATACAAATGTTATTTCACAGCTTTAAAGATAAATATGAGGGTGTTCCAGTCAACAATGAAGAAATTGCTGGTTATTACCTTAAATGTTTAAAAAAATCCATACTTCAGAAAGGCTTTCCAACTGGTTATTTTAGTAAACATGACAGTAACTAAATATATTCATACTTTAAAGTTTTCCATAGTACCAAATTACAAGATACTATGCATACTTGTAATTAAAAGCTGTGGATTAAAGTAGTTATTTGGGTTGAGCTGATCTGGCTACTAATTTTTAAATATTAACTCCTATATTTAAAAGTTACCCTAAAAAGTACTATGCTCCACATAAGTATATGTGTGCGTGTGCTAAAAATTGTCTTTAATCACAATAGAAGCCTTAAAATTATAGATTTTTAAGTTTTACATTATAAAAATCCAAACTATAATTGAAGAGTTAGATGTTGACACATAAAGTATCAAAATATTTGACACTACTGGGGATCAAAGTTCTCACACTCCCAGAAATGAATGACAGGGGCAGTTGGTCATTTTATCCACCCACTAATAGGAGTGTGAGGGGAAGGTTCTTTCTCCTTAGTCCAAATGTGGTCAGGAGATCACCTCCAGCAATTCCAAGCTCAATCACATGCTCACACATCCGCTCACCACACACCCGAGTTAGAGCAAACCGCCTTGCTGAGCAGCTTGCCCATCACACTCTTTATGAAAATTAAATATCTGAGATCTAAAGTGATCATTCAGTTGTTTTCACTACCAGCATTGAGCACCATTATTTTCCAGACGTTAAAGGGAGAGAACACAGTGGTAAAAAACTAACTGGTCAAGGTCCTGTCCTCAGAGAAGTGTTCTTGGGGAGACTGTTGCCAGCACTGAGCAAGTAAATGCAGTGCTGACTGGGCTTCTTCACCCACAGAGATTGGAAGCAGAAGGATGTACAGCTTTGAAGTGTTTCAAAATTTCAGAGCATTTGCTCAGATATGAGCTGAATGTCACTTACCTGAAGCCAATCTTACTTCAAAATCTGAAATTGTAAAGTAAGTCTGCTAATTTCAGAATGTGACCAAAGTCATTTCTAATGCAACAAATGCTACAGCCAAGACAGAATGGTGTAGTGGAGTGGCTGGGGAAGAAGAGACACTGTGTGGGATTTGAAAGTCAATGGGAAAGGGTAACATTGAACTACAAAAACCCGACTCTAGGAGGCAGGTCCACAAGAGTGACAGACAGTCTGAAGATGGACACTAGAAGAACAAAGTTAGCAACATATCTTCAGTGAACAGAAGGAGAAAGCCCGATATGGTGGAAGTGGTATGTGTAAAATTTAGACAACCCATTGAAACTGATTTATCAAAATTTTTTTCTATCTTAACACAGACATGTCCTGGCAAGTATTACTATACTCTGTGGCTTGATTCTTCACTCAAAATAGGGCTGACCTTGTCACAACAACACCAAAAATATAATTTCGGAAAGATAGGAAATTTAAGAAAGAGTATGAAGTCGATAGCCCTTGATTTTGTCAATGTACGCACCATTTGGGGAAAACTCATCTTTTAATGTTTGGATATTGAACATCACAAAAGTCATGCATCATGTTTGATACTCAGCATGGCACTTATTGATAGGTGGGGTAAATCCTTACGGTTTGACTCTCCGTTCACTGGACACAACATAAAGTGGATAGGGGACATCACTGGACCTCTGTTCCTTTGCTTCCTGTCTCTTACAAGAGATATCTGTTTACCTTACACTCTAACCATAATGTCTCATCAGATCAAACACAATGAGGCTGTCTGTCTTAGACTGGAACCTCCAGAACCATGAGCCTGAGGAAACATTGTTGATTTTGAAACAATGCTTAAAATTATTTTGTTATAGTAGCATATAATGAATTTGAATCCCAAGAAAGCCATGTAACCTTGTAGAATTCTATACTCTTTAGAAAAGCAATTATCTTCTGGACTGAGGGCCTACTGAGATGTGCAGTTTTCTTTCCAATGGCATTTGAAAGATCACTGTCTTAACTAGGCTGCTAGTCTTTATCCTTTTCCTTCCTTCTGTACCAAGAAATTATTTTTAATTGCAAATTTAAACTTAGTACTTATTATAGCTTATTTTCCTGTACAGTCTGTAGTTTACTTTAAAAACATCATGATAAAAACCTGAGTTATTTTTCACTAAGGAGCTAAAAAAAGAGAATTAAAAAGTTTTAAATATCACTTTAGTATCATTTAATAGTATGTGATACACAGGTCTGGAATCTGTTTAAACATTAAAAGATATTGCTTTTTAAAACAATTATTTCAGATACTAAAACATGTTTTCCTTAAGTTAATTAGTATAACCTAACTCATAGGTTAATTCTGTTGTGATGATTGAATTCAATCGTTATTTTAAAAGATCAAACAGAGTGAAATCACTCAACAAACAATGGTATGACCTATGAATTTAAAGCAAATGTCTTATATGCATCTGGTAAAATGTATGCTATTGCATAATCAAAAAAACAAAACAGACATGGGCTGTGGGTGTGACCAGAAACTGATTCAAATGCTTGCCTTGCTTCATGAATGAGCCAGACCTCATGATACAGGCCCACCACTCCAGCTACTCAGGTAGCTAAGGAGAAGGCCACAAGTTCAAGACCTGGCTGGGTTACACAATGAGTTCAAATTATCCTGGGTAATTTATTGAGTCCTATCTAAAAATTAAAAGCAAGAGAAGAAAAAGAAAGCAGAAGATTGCAACTGTGGCTATTGACTTACCACAAATGAGTTCATAGGTCAATCCTTAGCACTAACGATTAAATAAAAACAAGAGTTGATACTCTTCTAATGCCTAGGGTCTCATCTATAAAGATTGAATGAGATCATTATTTTAAAAGCCCTAAAAGATTGAAAGCATTCAATAAACAATATTCCTTTCTAGTCTGCAATGCAACCCTGCAGCCTGAATAGAGAGTGAAGTAGTTCTTACGAATGGGAAAACTTTAGCACTCTTGAACGTTCTTACTATTTTTTTAAGAATTCATTTATTTCATATTTGTGAATACACTGCCGCTGTCTTCAAACACACCAGAAGAGTGTCTCAGATCCTAGTACGTGGTTGCAAGCCACCAGTTGGTTGCTGGGGATTGAGCTCAGGACCTCTGGAAAAGCAGTCTAATCACTGAGCGATCTCCCAGCCCAAGACTTCTTACTTATCAATTAGGCAATTCTCTAGGAAAATTATTCATAGAATTTTGCTTTGCTTTTCTAAAGAGTGCAAGTTTTGTTCCATCAACCCAGTTGACTTAGAATCAAGATCAAGGAGCATATTGGTTCCCTTCAAAACAGTCTATAAGAAAAAGCAAAAAGCTTTCTTCCATGTGTCCATTTGATGGTTTCAGGAAATAAACTGTCTAGAAGAGCAAAGGCTATATCTGTTGAACATCTTCTTAGAATGCAAAGGCAATGCAAATGTTATAACACTTGGTGAGTATAGTGGAAGAGATCTATGAATCAAAGTCCATCGGATCAAAAATTAAACATCTTGCTTTTAGTTTACATGAAAGTGAGAGAGTCAGTTTACGAGAAGAAAATAGTGGTAAAGGTTAAGTGGGAGTAGTGTTAGGGTTGAACCCTCGTTAAATTTTACAACTCTCTCTCTCTCTCGTTCATTGATTCTTTCCTTGTAGAAATACTTGAACATTCCCTGAGTACATAATAAAATAAAGGGTCATGAACGTAGGAGTCACAGAAGTTTTTTCCCTGAAACTGTAAATGAATTACCATGCATATAAATGTTAAGTCATTCCTATGCTGAATCATCATTGTAATAATGCAAGAATTCTGTTCCTTTGCAAATACGTTGATTAATATAGTAGTTTAATTTAATGTTTAAGGAGATGATTAAAAGGCGTTCATTACACCTAGGTAGGAGTTGTAGAGCAAGGTGACCACGGTTCATGGTGATAGTGTTCTTAAAATGAAGAGTGTACATTAAGTCACGAAACAACTGTAGGTAATGTGATCATTAGCTGGATTTACAAGTTTTATAAGGCACATGTACTCTAAAACATATTGTATGTGAAATGGATGGTGTTGTCCATAAAATTAAAACAAATAAAGTTGAAAATATAAGTTCCCTTGCAAGCTGTGCCTCCTGGTATTATAGGGTAGGAACTGCGGCCTCCTCACATTCTAGATATTCATGAGTTGCTGGCCACTTTGTTCATGAGGCAGGACACAGTCATCACCATTAAGGAGCCACAGCATAACTGGAGGACCTGGCTAAATGTGTCTCTTAACCCATATTCCTTCATGGGTTGTAGCAGATCAGCTCTGCAGTGAAAGGAAGAAAGACACTTGTTATTTGGGAAGCTTATGGTTCTGGTATTACTTCCAAAGAACGTTATTCAGAGACTTTTGAAAAGAAAGACTTACCCCAATTCTGACATACCCTGGTCAGCTTCCTGGGCCTTCCTGGAAAGTGTTGTGCAATTTCTCACCACTCAATGGTGCATGAGGAGGTGAGCAAGGCGAGTTTTCACCTTAGTGAACACTGGACTGAGCTTAGGAGCATTGTAGATGCAGAAGAAGAATTAAAGAATATATACCCATGCTTCACCAAGAATGACACATGCCAGTTTGGCAAGGGAGGCAACTGAGCTAGAGGCTGATATTATGACACTGCATTCTTTAGAAAAGCAACACAGAATTATTTAATTTTTTCTAGAGAATTGTCTAAGTGATAATAGTAAGAACCTTCAAGAATGATAAACTTCTATTAATAAGAAATAGTTCACAATATATTCAAGCTGCAATGTGGCAATGGAGGAAGAGAGTACTGCTTACTCTTGATTTCAATCTGAGGATGTCTTACAAGTTATGATGAATTCCTTCAACTTGTCTCAGCTATGAAATGATAATTCTTACTTTATAGGATTTTTATGTGTGACAGTAAAATAAAGTGATATGGAAGTGCTGCATAAACTGCAGAGAATAATAAAGAGGACATTGTTTATTCTAGGTGGAAAATATTCCACCATATTCAACTTTGATTTTAATATAATCTTCCCCATTTATGAATTTGATTATTTCTCCAGAATAAAAGAACTATTTCTAACCTAACTGGCTATTACTATCCTAAGAGTTTACATTAGAAGAAGCTTCATACTGGCAAGTTCTTTGGAAATCATCTATAAAATGTATCATTATGGATAGCATTATCTTGCAGATAATTAATTACTGGTTCTATTACCTGATTCTATATTAACATTATGATACTCATTCAGTTCAGTCCATAACCATGCCAATTCATTTCATTGTTAAATTACTGTTGCTAACATTGCTTAGTACTTTTATTCTAGGAAATTTGATAAACTTCAGTCAATATTCAGTCATGTCTTCCACAAGCATAGAAGAACAAGACTAGTTCAATATCTATGATTTTGATATTTCATTTTTATATTACAATAACATAAAACAATTCAAGCTGGCCTACCCCTATAGACATTTTACAATACCATTTTATTTTATATGTATACCTTCTGATAAGCAGAGTTGATGAAACAGTGAACTATTACAGGAAGACAAGCTTCTATAAAAACCCATGTTGTCACTTAAGATCTCTGCCGCAGGCACAAGTGCAGTTGGTTATTGCACATATCATTTCTCTTTGCAGGAATCAAAACTAAATAGGAGAATATGGCAAGTGCAGACTGGGGATATGATAGCAAAAATGGTAAGAGTACTTCTTTTACATACATCAAAATAGTAAGCTTATTCTCTTTTCTAATAGAGGATGTATTAGTCATTTACCATTACTGTATAGTCACGGGTTAATGGTTAGAGTCGTTTTTGGATAATTATAATATTCTTGTATGTATTTTTAGTAGTTTGTTTTAGGACATGAAATGTATTTGGTATGTACATACTATTTCTAATTATGATTGTATAGAGAACATGATTAGGCCTATATTGTTGATATTGCCAAATACACTATTAACATAGTAACAAAAGATACACTTTGAAGTACTGAATGCCATTTAAGAGGCCTGAACAAACCATAATCTAATAAGCAAATAGTTAGATAAGTCCTGATACTTGACATAAAGCATGCTGTAAAATTGTGGTTGCATGGACATGTTTGTTCTCATAGGTCCTGACCAATGGAGCAAGCTGTATCCCATTGCCAATGGAAACAACCAATCTCCTATTGATATCAAAACCAGTGAAGCCAAACATGACTCCTCTCTGAAACCAGTCAGCATCTCCTATAATCCTGCAACTGCCAAAGAAATTGTTAACGTGGGACATTCTTTCCATGTAACTTTTGATGACAGTAGCAACCAATCTGGTGAGCCCAAAGACAATTATGATACTTGGTTCCTTGGAATCTACTAAGTGAATTTATTTTAATGAAAATACATTTTGCTCTTATACAATACATTCTGACCAGTTTCCCCTCCCTCTACTCCTCCCAGATCCTCTCCACCTCCCCTCTTCCCCAGATCCATTCCCCCTCCATTTCCCTTCAGAAAAGAGCAGGTAGGTGTCTAAGAAACAACAATGAAGCAAAATACAATAAGACAGGGCAAAAGCCTTCACATCAAGGCTGGGCAAGGCAACCAACCAAATAGGAGAAAAAGGGTCCCAGGAGTAGGCAAAAGAGTCAGAGGGGCATCAGAAACACTACAGCATATCATGCATTTTGCACATGTACTTGCGTATCTCAAAATTGTAATATCTGTGAGGCATTTTGCCTTCTTGGAAGATGGCTTGCAGAGCTCCCAGCTCTGTTTCTCTCAATCCTTATTAATGAGCCATTTGACCTATTATGGTTATTCCAGAATCTCATTTATCTGAATAAGTAACTTTTCTTCAAAAGAGTATAGTAAGAAAATCATTATGGTCATGGAACCAAAAGCAAAAATATTGTAAACAGAATGAGAGTAGATGAGCATAATAAGAAAAGTGATACACAAATTCTCCTCATACGCTAGACTCTGGCTTGTTTCTTGCCACATGGTCATAAGTATTTATTGAATAAGCTGTTAAATGTTTATTCTCTAAGAGTTCCAGTGATGTAAAATGCAATGCTTGCTGTGTTTCTCTATAAATTTCTAATTTTAAATGTTAGGTAACTTAGGGGTATGCCCTTAACACTCAGTTAGGTCTATTGTTGTGATTGCTTAAGTAATCATATAATTGGACAGACTCCCCAAGCTGGACTGTCATTCAGACCAAAAATTCCTAAAGTGGCCTTGCCTGATAGGCAGTATCTCTTCATCCCTGGCCAAGAGGCTCTCAACAAAATTTTCAAGCTGCATTGTTATATCTTTACAAATTATATATATATATATATATATATATATATATATATATATATATAATTATGTGATGGAACATTGCTATAAATCTGATACATACTATCCTTGTAGTACAGTTTAATGAATGAATAAACTTGCAAATTAATGGAGATCCAAGGAAAGCCCTGTGATCATACAACTTACTCCCTTTGAAATATGTCATTTTGGTAACATAAATAGGTAACTTTGTTGTTCCTTTCCTAGAATTTGTGTACATATCATGAGCTGTATTGTTGATGCCATAATCAGGAAGGCACTATATATAAGAGTGTCGTCATCAACATAACTTTGGCACCCACTGGTGTTTGCTTTCATCTCATGCAACACAATGTAACATTGGTTTATATTAAGGATGAACTAGAGATCACCTGGCTGACAGTAACTCTCTTTCCTTTCAGTTCTGAAAGGTGGCCCTCTTGCTGATAGCTATCGGCTCACCCAGTTCCATTTTCACTGGGGCAACTCAGACGACCATGGCTCTGAGCACACCGTGGATGGAACCAAATATTCTGGAGAGGTAGTGTGATATAATAATGAGAACTAGTTCATGAGAGTGCCCTAGAAACAGCTCTAGTACTACAGAAGCTACTATCAAAATGCTTCAAAGGGGAGACCATGCCGATCTTTATATGGATGGCTAAATCCATTAAATCAAACACAGCACACCATACTTTGCAATGGAGGGATATTTTTCTATAGAAAGAAATACCTTAACTTGTAAAGGAGAGTTTACAAAAAATCTTTGACATCTTTTCAGCTTCAAAGATTGTTCTATCATTTTTAAGACTCTGGCTGACCTGGACATGCCACTGAGCTCTATTTACGTAACTTCCCAGATTTACTAGTGGTATGTATATGTACAGACAAGAACACTGGAGCAGCACAGTAGACAGTGCCGGACTTTAATCACAGAGCTAGGCTTTAATGGTTGCAACAGAAGAACCTGAATACGTGTTTGTGTATGTGTTTCTGTCATTTGAAATACTGGACACATACGTCAAACTAAAACGTTCACCTTTGGTGGAGATAAAAAGTGATAAAATATTCACTTGTTTGTATGAATGCGTAATGTGTGTATATAACTATGATTACATATAGATATGATAGCTTTTTTAGTTTTAATTTAGTAAAATGAATATATAACTTTGAAGCTTGTTCTTTTCTGCTTACCAATATATTATCATTCTCCAAGTCAGAAGATTTAATTCCATCTCTTTTAAAAATAATTGCTTTAACTTGAATATCAGAATTTGTTTAACTAGTCTTTTTGATGAACAATTATACTATCTGCTTATATTCCACTGTGAGTTTTGTTGATTTTATTCTTATCACAAATGTTTCAAGTAATACATTATGCTTATATCTAAAGTACCAACAGAAGTAAATATGTAAGAGAGATTTTTCACAGAACAAGTTATAAAATATATGCAATTTATTGTGATAAAATTAGATACTGGGGGATTAAATACAGATACAACTTGTTTTGTTGTATTTTTTAAGGCGAGATAATGCCTTTCAGTGTTGCAGAAGTCTATAAAAACTTTTTTCTATTTTCCCTTCGGCAAAACTGAAGTTGGACTAAAGTGGAATAGAAGCCTAAAGTATTATGTTTTAGGAAGGATGCCTGTAAGTATTCATGGAATCCAAATCAGATATTGTATTCACTCAACTAAGTTGACAAAAATAATCTAAACAAATGACAAGAAATATTTAGTCACAAAGTTCAATGTGTTGTTTACTATTCAGCTCAAAAACCCGTGTGGGCTACACAGAAGGTTCAAGAGGCAGTGCAGGTAACGAGTGACAGGTGCAGGGACGACCTTGACCTTCATGGAGTCAAAGCTGAGCCACTCATTGTCTGTATAACTCTTCTCATTTATAGAATTTGGTACTATAGCATTAGTCTCTTTGTATACTTACTGAGAGAATACTTACAAGGCACTTAGGAAAACTTCTACATCATAAGTGCTCATTACCATCACTTCTGCAGAGGGGAAAGCATGTGAATCAATGTCAGGGATTAAGTAAATAGTACCAAATGGCAGAGTGGGTGCTCACGTAGAACTGTCACCGAGTGCAAAGAGTAGTTGACAATGAAACAACACTTTAATTAGGGCTGGAGAGTGGTCTCTATCAATAGGAGTATTCTAATTGCTCTCTTTTTTATTCATCAACTCTTTATTGGGTCTTTATAATATATTAATAGTTATTTTTAAAGGAACTGGGTCAGAATCTGTATTTTGTAGAAGAAAGAAATGTTTTTTTTTTTAAAGGGAAAGAAGAGATAGAGATAGAGAGAAAGAAGAGATCAGATAAATAGCACAAAAAGAATAGATACGAGTTATGGTAGTCACTTTATATTGGGTAATCAATTTATTTGAGGCATGGCATTTGAGTTCAGAAGAGACAAAGGAAGGAAATTTCAAGTAGTCAGCAGCTAACACAAAAAACACAAGGTATGAGTAAATCAGAAGGTATACTCTGCTAAGCATGGGGGCGATAAATGTGTAAATTGAGATTTGCAATAGATGTGGTACTTTTTGATTAAGCACTTAGGTGTGTAATGTTCCCTTTCTAAGAAGAGAAAATGGCAGATGTAGCATGAGAGGGTGATCCTTTCTTTGGCCATGTGACTCCTCAGACATCTGTTAGACACTCACAGATATGGAGCCAGTATCAGGAACACATTCAGGTACATACTGATGTACAAGCCTAAAATTTCACCAAGAGTTTCAGCTGCAGAATTTGACTGAGAGGATCCTGGAAAGGACATTGACATGACCAAGCTTCCAAACAAAGAGCTTTCTACAAAGTTATCTCATGGGAGAGAAAATTATTTCACCTTTTATCTTGAAGTTAGCTACTCATCGGATTAGGCTTCATGTGAATTTTTATCTACCTGCCAAGATATATCTTCAAATATAACACATTTATGTGTAACTCATCCCACGTCTTTTACTTTGTACCAGTACTCATAACGAGTTACTTACACGTCTCCTCTTCTAGTTTCACTTAGTTCACTGGAATTCTGCAAAGTACTCCAGTGCTGCTGAAGCCATCTCAAAGGCTGACGGGCTGGCAATCATTGGGGTTTTGATGAAGGTGAGTTATGGGTGCTTACACCACTCTGTCTCTTAATGTTTAACGTGGTAAATGTCTGAAATTTATCATTTAAATTTATATCATCATGGAAGAGATACTCTGATAAAAGTCATCATCAGACTGAGTAAGACTGGGTGACTATGTGACTTTTGGGATTATAGTACTTGGAAGTGACTTTTGTCAAACATTTATTTAAAATATGGCAAAAATGAGGTAAGTATAAGTAACAACAGATGAAAGTGAAGATGAAGTTTTGTGTCATAGTTTTGATAACCATTTAGAGCTTGTCTTACATAGCTTTCATCATCTCATTCACCATTAAATTCAGTCACATTTTCAGTTTATTACAAAATTTACAGAGTGCAAGATCCCATAAAGGTACATCCCTCAAAAAATATCCTTTTTTGGAGGAGAACGAAATCCCACCTTCCTCTCTTCAGTTAATGATGTTAATTGAAAAATTAAAATTTAACTAAAGAGTATTTTATAAATCACAATCTCTATCTCATACTTACTTTCTTTTTCCTTTAATTCTCCAGGTTGGTCCAGCTAACCCAAACCTGCAGAAAGTACTTGATGCCTTAAACTCAGTTAAAACTAAGGTAAATAAGCTAAGCAAGCTAATTTAATTCTGAGAACAACAACACACAGAAGTTCAGGAATCATTCAGTTGTCTGTTTGGAACAGGAAGCATCATGACAGGTACAGAAGCCACCAGCCACAAGGTTCTGCGTGGAGCCTTGCTTGCACAGGAGAACCTGATGCAGGAGTTGGCTTTGGCTTGTTTACATGGCGCTTGTTCAGCAAAGCACATTACTCAGTCCTTTTTAGATCTGTTAAAGACTGATCACACTCTAGTGAAAGCTTTTTGTTCCATGAAGAAATACATGTTGATTTCTTCGGTAATACAAAAATATGGGCAGGAAGAGACCTATTGAGAAGTATGCTTCTGAACTCAGCTCAGAACCCTTGAATGGATTTTCTGAAGTGCCCATCCTTAGCATCACTGTTTTAACATTGAATCCTAGACCAAAGGTCAAGGTGATTTGTAATTTTCTTTCACAATGTGGAAAGCTATTCTATCTTAATGTAAAATAAGTTTTGTGCTGAGTTCATAAAATAATAAACTTTGGGTTTATACATTTATGTATATTATAAAGTGAGAGACAGAATATTTTCAAACTCTACTCCATAGTATCAAAACTATATAAAAATAAAGTAGAAGGAAGTAGTGGGGATAAACACAGGAAATGAATGCAAGAAAGAAAATGACAAATGAATACAAAATACTATCTTCTCAATAAATGAAAATTGTATTCTATGGAATAAACAGCAAAAAAGAAGAATGATTTAAGCAGCCTTGGTAAAAGAAAACAGGCACAAACACAAAATGCTATCAGAGGGACTGGTGAGATGGTTCAGCAAGTAATGGTGATTCCTTGAGCCCTTAGAACTCACACAGGAGCAAGAGAAAACGAACTCCTGTATACTGTCCACTGACCTCTGCATATATATACACATACATATGACTGGATAGGTGTACAATTCATTAATTAATTACAGGGAGAAATTCTATTAGAAGCCTAGAAAATATTGTATAGATGTGTAAGAAAAATTTTGAAGTGAAAACTACTTATACTAGCACAACAGTAAATTTGAAAAGTCAGACAAAATGAGTGATAATCATAAAAAAGTAGAAAATTATAAAATGACCCAAAAGAAAAACTAAACAGCTCAAAACTCTAAGAATAAACTGAAAAGACAGTAAAAACGTATCTATTAAACAAAACTCCATGCACAGTCGAATTTATAAAAATGTTCATTCATCCTTAGAGGAACCATCAAGTGGGGCTGGAGACATAAATAAAGCATTTTCCATGCAAGTGTGAGGGCCCACTACCATGCCAGGTGTTCATGGTGTCTCACCCATAATCCCAGAGCTTGGAAGAGAGAGTATTGCTTGAGCCAGCTGCCCAGCTACATCAATCTTAGCTGAGAGCTCTTGATTCAAGTGAGAGATCCTGCATATAAAATACTACAAAGAGCAATCAAAGAGTCCAGCCACCAACCTTAGGCCTTTACATGCATACTCACACACCTACACATAAGCCTACATGCACGTATGAATGAGTACATATACACACATGCACACAAACCACACACAGGTAAATATGCAAAAAACTAATAAATTACAAAAAAGAGGAAGGAGCAATCATGTAATATCAACTAAACCTTTGCCCAGGTGAGGGGCAGACAGAAAACTCCTCATCAGCTTAATGAAACCTGGTACATAAACTACTGGGTGAAGAAGATTGCAAAAAGAAATTTGCAGTGCAACCGTTTCTAGTAACATGGCTGAAATAACTCTGAAAATTAATTATAGTGAACCAATTACAACAGTATAGTGACAATTTTCATATTTTTGAAAAAGTTGAGTTCCCTCTAGAAGTATGCCGATGTGTAGTGTTAGAACATCTTTTAGTAGATCTGTTATATTATTTGATTAAAGAGAAAAATGAATAGCTTCTCTAACTGAAGCTGATCTATGGCAATCAAGAAAAAGAGCAGTGCAGTTTCTACCACAGTCACAACTGACATTATAACTAGAATTTTAAGAATTCAACAAGAGCAAAATAGTGAGCTAAGTACTGGGAAGGAAAAGACAAAATCATCATCATGTGCAGATGATATGTTAAATGTATTTACCTGGAAAAATCAACAGAATCAACTAAAAAGTGAAATTGGTACAAAAGTTGGGCAGAACGGTCATATAAAAACTAACATACAAATATAACTTCATTTTCTATGTATAAATAACAAACCAAGCAGGAAAGAATCATGGGATTAAGTAAGTGTAAAACATAACTTATGGCCTTGTTGGAGAATGTGTTTGCCACTAGAACCAGACAAAGTATCATTTCTGAACAAATTAAAATGTTTCATATTGAAAATTAAGTGTTTTGATAAATACAAATTACAGAAAACTTTTAATTTTTACTTTTCATCCACCAGATAAAGAGGAAGATTGATGTGCAAAACATTCATATAGTTTTTGTCTGTTATTTGCATTGTTAATATTTACAAACATACCAGTTACAAAACAAGTGTAGTAGAAAAATCAACTTAATGCAGCTAAAATCTCTAAATAACACATATGTGGGCATATAAATTCTGTAACGATATATACTGCTTTTGTTTCCAGGGAAAACGAGCTCCATTCACAAATTTTGACCCATCCAGTCTCCTTCCGTCATCTCGGGATTACTGGACCTACTTTGGCTCTCTGACTCACCCTCCTCTTCATGAAAGTGTGACCTGGGTGATCTTAAAGGATAGCATCAGTCTAAGCCCTGAGCAGGTATCAGTTGAATTGGATTTGCTTTTCGAAAAGGATCTTTCAGATTTAAAATAAGTAAATAAATAAAAGTCCATGCAATAACTTTTTTTATTGTATACAAAAAGCAAACATATGAGATTCTGAGTTTCTGATGTTCTTTGTAAAGAAAAGCCAAAATTTCTTAGGTGGCAGAGAATGTCGGAAACAGACAGTGAACACTCCTTGGAACATCTACCATGTCTCTTGGGTGCCCTAACTTCACAGTGGCAAAATCGTTTTGGTTTTTCCAGCTAAGGTTTCTAAATATCCAATAAAGTGCCTTCATGGTTACTGTTTCTAAAGACGCTGTTGTTAGTTAGTGGAACAGTTCCTTTCCTGCTGTGTGTCTCACTACATTGAGTCCTGCTGTTAACTGATGTGTACTAAATGGAGCCACATTGTACTGAGCCCTTTGCATGGATTAACACATTAAATCTTACAACCATCCCAAGGAGGAGATGCTATGTGGAATTAAGGGAACTGAGCTGACATAAGAAAGCTAGTGTTCTGACAGAGCCAAGTATCCCTCATTTAGACAAAGTACCTGGTGCAGAGACAGGAAAATGAGTACAGCCTCCCACCCTCCCACTAAGAAAACCACCTCTGTCCTCAGTGGTTTTCTAAGTAATGGTGTATTCACTTCCAAGTGTTTTCTGGAACTTTAACATCTTCCGACCTTTTAATGTCTCACCCCCACAGCTGACCCAGCTCCGTGGTCTTCTGTCAAGTGCAGAGGGAGAGCCTGAGGTTCCAGTTCTGAGCAACCACCGTCCACCCCAGCCCCTGAAGGGCAGAACTGTCAGAGCCTCATTTTGAGTCCCAGCAAGGAGTGCGTCCTCAATTAGGATCTGGCCCCTCTGCAGCAGCACCCAGTAAAGCGATCACCTTTAAGAAACAGAATTATTTCAGTGCTAAGACAGTATACCTGCGAATTTAATCCATAGAACTAAAAAGCATTCGTTTTAATTCCTGATGCTTAATGCAAATAATCCATAGGCTTGCCTACTGTAATCTTTGCACGTGCGTTTGTGCTTAAATCCACCTTTTTGTGGAATGTTTCATAATTACTTCATGATTTGTTCTCTTTCTGCTCTCTTCATTTTAAATGAACCAATAAAATGGCTTTACCTCTTCTTGTTGTCTATTGTGCATTTATTTAAAACCATTAGTTTTCTCCTGCATTCACAGTCATGAATCTTAAATGACTTTAATTGAGTCTTTTGTCTCAAATGTAAGCTAAAAGCATCCATTTGAGTTAAGATGGCCTCTGGATTTAGTGCTTATGTGCTAATGCCACATTGCCTTCATTTGTGTGCTCTCTGATTACAAAATTAAATGAATGAATGAATGAATGAATGAATGAATAATACCTTTTCATACAGCAAGATGGTGCTTCTGGACATTAGTTCCACTTTCCTCACAAACATTAGCAACGTCAATGTTTTCCTGCCACCATTATAGCTGAGCAGCTTCTGTTTTAAAACAGAAATAGGCTGGGAAGATAGATCAGTCAGTAAAGCACTTGCCACTCAAGTACCTGAGTTCAAATCCAAAAGCCCATATGAAAAATACAGACATGGTGACATGATTGTAAGCCAGTGCTAAGGGGTGGTGACAGGAATATCTTATATATGCATCATGTGTGTGTGTGTGTGTGTGTGTGCGCGCGCGCGCGTGTGCGCGCATGCATTCAGGTTCATTTGTAGGTCAGAGGCCAATATCAGCTGTATGTTATTGAGACGGGTCTTTATTGAACCTGGGGCTCAACCAGTTGACTAGATTGGCTGACCAGGGTCCTCCTATCCTTTCTCCCCAAAGCTGGGTGTTAACTGGAAAAAAAAAAAGCTGCTGTATCCAGTTCTCATGTGCGTGCTGAAGATCTAAGTTCAAGTTCTCATGCTTGTGAGACAAGTACTTCACAGTCACAATAATGCAAATTCCACACACCAATAATTCCATTTTGATTCTAAAGCCATCATTCTAAGAGCTGAAAAGGTAGGAACATTAACTTATTTTGAGAAACATATGTTTAAAAGATTCTCAATATCTATATGTTAAACATTTTCTGAAAAATAAGCAATTTTAAAATAAGTCTCATAAAAAGGAACTAGAAATTACTTGATTCTGTAATTTGTGTTTTGTTGGTTTAAGGTGAAAATAGAGCCCAAGATTTATGACAGGAAGGATAAAATGTGACAGGAGACACACTAAGGGCACCAATCTGCTCCCCCTAAGCTGAGTTCCCACAGGAAGACTCCCTCCTGCTCCTTCATGGGGTTTCCCCATGCTTCTTTAAAAACCCTGATATAGCAGCCATTAACAGACCTACAGGAGTCCTTGGACCGTCTGAGGATTTCACTGACTTGTCCGTCTGTTCTGTGCCCTCTTTTCTTGATGACTTGGGGGTGGAATATTGAACATTATACAAGGAACATATATTGTTTTAAAATATTTGGCAGCTAACCTTTATGCCAAATTCCTTAGGCCTCTCAGAAAGGCCTTGAGAGAAACGTTGATCTGAACATCAGTTTTCTCTGCTATGTGCTGTACTACATGCTTCCACCAGGATGTGGGTTTCAGACCATCTTGCTTTTCAGTATACAGTCAGCAGATTAACAACTGCTCCTTCACCACAAGGAAGAATCTAGATCAGTGGTTCTCAACTTTCATAATACTGCATTAGAATGTAAGTATCTGTGGTTCTTTATGGACCTAGGTGATCCCTATGAAACAGTCATTTGATCCCCAAAAGAGTCATAACCCAGCAGTTAAAAACTATTGATCTAGATGATCTACTGATGTCTCTTCTCCTGAGATGAAAAGTGTACCAACAGAATAGAGAGATCTAATTAACTAAGATGAAGAGAATTCATCTTTCAATATACAATAAAAAATTTCCAGGGCTAAGGAGATGACTTAGTGTGGTATAAATATGAAGGCTAGAGTCTGGATCCCCATGACAGATAGAAGGACCACCATGATCCCAACACTCAGGATGCAGAAAGACATCCCTTGAACAAGCTCTCTAGTGGTCTCTTATTAAGACCATGCCCAATAAATATAGTGGAGAATAACCACAAAGATCACTAACATCAGATTAGATTCAGGCCTCCACTTACACATTTTCACACACACACACTCACACACACACACATGCCCCTACACAATTCAAGCATTAATATACACATATATGCATACACACATACTGCACAGACAAACAGGCAAAGGGAAAAAAGATAAGTCTATAATTATACAGAAAGAGATACTGGAGCCAGAGCACAAGCACTGGTTGCGTTACCCAGATGTGGAGTCCCACTTGTCCAAGTTTGTCTTCTCATACCCTTCATTTAAGGCACCATTTTTAGAAACCATCGTAATTGAATTTGGATTATGGTCCATTTGGCCAAGTGGTAGAGAGACAATACATATAATAAGTATGGATAAAAAAGGCTTTTAAAGAGACAGGAAAATATGACCCCCCTGCCAAATTCCCAAGTCAAGTACAGGCTATGTTTTCATAAATCTGTTACCAGTCAGTTTTGGAAAGTTACACGGGGTCAAATGATGCAAAGAAAAACAACACAGTACTTATTTTAAGTTAAATAAGATTTATCATTTTGAAGGACAAATACATCATTCTGTACTGTCACCATCTGTCTAAAGCATTCAAAAAGAATTCCAATATTCCCCTTGGGCAAAATAGGCAAGAACCATACCAAAGGTAACTGGAGGCCATATTTGACTTATACACACACAAATATACTAGCTACTGGTTAGTTATTCATGCTAATCCAGATGCTTGTGGCCTAACGTACCTGAGATGAACTTTGACCCAAGGAGACAGGAGCTAAGGAGCAATTCATACAATAAAGGAATAGCATCAGACTAGCCTCACTGAGAACCTGCCTGTATAGACACTTAGACACTGTTTGGGGGAGGGTGTCAATCTTTCCATTATAAGAATGTAACTACTTTGTAACTCAAAGTATTAAAACACTTTATACAAATGAGCTCAGTTAAACAAAGGCAGCTAGAATGATGTTAAAATGTCATATCTATCAAAGAAACAAACAAAAACCCAGAGACACTTCTCACTATACAAGGCACTTAAGCACTTACAACATCCCCGCTCACCTATATATCTAGACTTCTCCATCAACCCATATCCTTCTCAACAGCTCTATTTTTCTGCCATCTACAGCATCACTCGGGAAAGAAGTCACTGCTTCGCTAAGTCCATTATTCCCCACCAACTTATCCATCTGCTTCCATTGCTACAGGCTCCTAACTACACCATGCATACAAAGTACATTTTAAAAACACACTCTGTATAAAAACCTTTCATTTCCTCCTTGTACTGAAACAATTTCAAAGTTTTTTAAAATTTTCCCATAAGACCTAGCATGTGTTCCAACCTAGGATTCCAGGCTCATCTCCTAACTACTTAGCTCAAGTGTCCATGTCTCTAGCCATGTATGTAGTCTCTGAACAAGCTACACTACCACATATCATGGTGCCTTTCACATCCCCAGTAACAGATTTCATTGTGCCTAACTCCTTCAAGACTAAACAAATATCTACTTCAACGAAAAGAAGCCCTTGTTGCTGCAGGTTGTAGTTACATAGACCCTCACACCCAAGCAGAGAGAGTTCCAGGCTATATCCTACATTTTGAGTCCTTAAAGCAGCATAAGAAAACAAAAATAAGTTTATTGAAATACATATGATGTCTCTGTCTCTCAGCATCAGACACTCAGATCAGCACATGAGACCTGAATATCAGCTGTGATGACTAACATGGTCCTCTCCAATAAAATACCTTTCCAGTTCTCTAGACATGTGTTCAAAAAACAAAAGGCGAGTGTGTCGGAATGACACAAAGGCTACTGAGTTACATCAACGTGGATGCTGGAGAGTGACTAGGCGAGGGAGTGGGAGAAGACTTGTAGAAAGAGCTGTTGAGCAAGAGTAAGCACAGACATCACTCTTGTTTGCTGGCACATGTGCAAGCTGAAATTTGCAAATAGATTCTTACAAAACAAACTGGTATTCCCAGTAGAGAACTGAGTGTGCACTTTCTTATTTGCTTATGTGCTCAGACTTATGGTTCCAGGACTTTTCATAAATCAGTGAATATTCACAGCAACTATACATGACAACTAAGGATATTATGCAATTTTAAACAACTCACCCCAACCCTTGTACTTGAATATTAGGTGGGCTAGCAGCAACACGTGACTTACTAATCCATTTGACCTCTAAATGAACATAGCTCCCTGCAGTTGGGAATCATTTTCTTCTATGAAAATATTGAATGAAATGATTCAATTTTTAACTGAAGTGGAAATTTCATTTTTAGATAATGCTTGTAAGTTTTTAATTGCTCATCTTATATTCTACCTTTTAAAATACACTACAGTGTATGAAAAGTAAATTTGGGTGTTAAGAAGTAGCTCCATGGCCTGTCTAGCACACATGAAGCACTGGGTTTAATCTCTAGTACCATATACACCAAGCAGTAGAATCAAGAGCAAGAAGCAAGAAGCAAGAGACTCAGCAGTTCAAGGTTATCCTTAACTATACAAAGTTCAAGGCTAATCATATCATCAAAATATCAACACATCAAAACTTGCCTCAAAAAAAGTTTTAAAAAATTTTAAAATGGAATCAGAATTTTAAATTTTGTGTGCTGGTTTCACTGTTAATATGTCAAATTTTGTTGAAGTATTATAGACTTCGGCGTTTGTCTGTTTTGAGATAGGGCCTCATATGCAGGCTGGCCTTGAACTATGTACACAAAGGAAGATTTAAATTCCTGATCCTCTAGACTCATGCTCCTGAGTACTGGTATTGTGGAGCCATCAAGTCCATCAAAGTTTTATAATATTTTGGGAACAAATGCTTTTTGGGCATTCAGAATATCCCTGTCAATAGTTAACAAATTATGTGAAATTTTAATAATTATTTTATTAAAATTAAGCCCAAAATATTTGTAGAGTAAGTTAATTTTACTTACGAACTAAGTTTAGTTTTTATTTTATCTTTTATCCAAATATTCCAGAACTGAAAAACAACATACAGAAATACCCACCAACTTTTAAATCAGCTGTTTTTATATGGCCTAATTTTTAATGATATAAACTTCATAGTTTATATTCAGTCACTAAAAAAAACAAGCTTTGTGAAAACTGACTTAAAATGTTTAAGGCTTTGAACATAAGGGATGTGTGTCCCCTTCATACCTGCTCCATAGCCTTTATGATGTTAAGAGATGGAATGCAGACTTTATCAGCTTGTTATAACCAGCCTCTGGGACGCCAGTATAAGTCAGTCATTGATGCATAGCTGTTGCGTGTAGTTTTACATTACCGCCTTTGCTCTGGGACAGGCCAAGCTACCAGCTCCTATCCAGCTTCCCTTTCGCTCTACTACCTTTGCTCCTAGAGGTGACCATGCTACCAAACCCCTCCTGAGATCCTTGAATCTGCCAATACACAGTTTGCTCCTTTACAATTTGCCTTCTTGGCAAAATTGCTGGGTACTACTCTCTCCTGCCTGGAAAAGCATGCCTTCATCAATTTCTTAACTCAGTCTCTTCCACCTGCCTAAACTTACTGGTTAATCCCATCTGGCCCCTGCCAAACATCCATGACTATATGCATGAGTAGTGGCCCCAGGCTCCTCCCAAGACCTCACAGGGCTGCTGTGTTCCTCTTATTCCAATGCATCTCAAAATCTCCTCCCCCTCTTCAAGTCCCTCAGCCTGCCTCCAGCGACCGGGAAATCTACCTTCTGTCCAGCAATTGCCCCAAGGCTTTCTTTACTGACAAATCAGGAACCAATTGGAGAATAGGACCTCCTTTTACACAGAGCATGGCAGTAGGATTGTTTGTTCATGAATATTCTCATGACAAAACCAGCATTTTCTCAAAAGCAGAGGCTTCATCATTTCTATCACCCAAATGCCTATGATAATGCCTGGCATATGGTATGAGTGAAATAAATTGCTTAATAGATTAGAGAGAAGCCTTGTCTGAGAACATGAGTTCTTAAGTGTAAAAATCCCCCACTGAAATCTAGGCTCTCTTAGTGTGTCTTGGCTTCATTTTCATTTGTTTCTAAGAATTAATCTCATCATTTATAGGCCAATCCTCCTGCCTCAGCCTCCAGTTTGTTGTGATTATGAATATGCCATATCCTTCTGTAATGGTGTTTGTTAACTTTGAAATTAGTTAACTTCTCAGACCCATGATCTCTACATCTTTAAATTAGAGGTTATGAAATCACCTACTTTACAAAGTTGTTAATATTAAGACATTAAATAAAGGAATATATACTTTATATTTACAAAGACTCAACTGTGGCTACACTTCAAATGCTATCTGCTTGATAAATAAATACCCAAGTAAAGTCAGGTCTCCTCCATTGGGTTTCACACCAGCCATGACTCCTTTGATCATCACAGCTGCCCTACGAATTATATATAATAATTATCTTGATTTCACCATAAAAAAGTTAGGTCTCCAGAGTGCTCTTGAGCTTGTCTAAGGACCGATACACAGGCACTAAAACAAGATGAGATTTCCAATTTTTATAGCTAAATCTGTACCCTTAATTCTCAAATGAAATTCCTTTGAGATACAGTCATGTTTTCAATACATACAGGTATATATACATATGTAATGAAAATGTAGTTGTACTTTATTATAACTATTTATTTTTCTTAAATTTATACATTGTCCTAAACTATTTCAAGAGAAAAATGGTATTTTAAAGCAAAACAGCAAAGTAATAAATGTTTAGAATGCAGCATATCACAAAAGTTAATATTTATTGCTTAACAGCAATTAAACTTGTGAGCATGACTATGTATGCCCTTGGCCTTCAGAATGTGATAAGTTCCCAAGTGGCCATGGCTACTGAAGTATTTTATAAGAACTATCATGTTTGTTCTGAAACATAAGACAATTACAGACATTGGTGTAGAGGGAAATGAATTACTTCTCTAAGTTATTTTTAGAACAAAATAAAATGAAGCTAATGCTCCTTTGTTCTAAGAACAAATTAAAAGTATCCTATCCATATGACAAAATATTACTAATAATGTCTTGGGTCTTGAGGCTGGTGACACTGTGCTTTTATGTTGTCAAGTTTACAAACAACCTCTGAAGAATCCTCTGCCCCTTGACTCTGTATTCAAATAGGAAAATAAAATTCAGCATGTGTGCCTACTCACATTAAAATATGAGGGTGCTAAGCTTTAAGCCATGAGATCGTAACTGTTCCACTCAGCCAGGCTTACCTACTTGATGTAGTTAGAAAAATACACAAGGAAACAGGTATGGGAAAGCGGAACCCTCACAAGAGACAGGTTGGTGAGTTCTTCCCATTGAAGAAAGAACAGTGCATAGTTGTGTACGTTGATTTGGTCAGGATGGCATATCACATTAGAAATGGCACAGATCTCTACCAAATCTGTGGAATAATCATTTACCAATAGAAAACTGAGATGAGGTCTTGGGATTGAAAGAAAGATAAGAGAGAATCCAAGAGCACTGTCCCCAAACCCAGTATGCAATGTATGTTTCCTGTACTGTGCTGTTGCTTGTGTACTCCATTTTATCCTGGCCCGATAAATTCACTAGATAGGCTTTAAGAACACATTTACTACACATAACAGTCATAGATCCCACATCACACAGGCTCAGGTAAAAAAAATCAGCTTTTAAGGAGAGCCACTCCAGAAAGAGAGAGAAAACAGCCAATGCCCCCATGTTACCCACTCCTCGGCACTCAACCAATGCTGATATTGAAATTCCCGTGAAGTCAAGGACCTGGTCTTTCATATCACCATCATGTTCCTCCTACTTTATACATGGCAGGTATGCATGGAATGCAGCAAAATTACAGGAGGGGAAAAACTTATTTAGGCTGCACCGGTGATCTTTATTATCTTCCAAACTGTTTCATTTCCTGAACTTTATGTATGGAACAAGTCCAACTAAAATATTATGACCAGGAACAAAACCATCAGATTACAGCTGACAGAAATGTGAGGAGGGAAAAACAGTTTTCAGACTAGTGCAGACCTCTGGTCTGTTGAGTTTAAACTAATAAGATGTTTGAGTACTGTTGTAGTGGTTGAACCTGGCAGGGTACTTTGTTCTCCCAGCATTCAAGATGCTGAGACAGGAGAATCATGAGTTCAAGGGCAGCATAGATTACATAGTAAGATCCTGTCTCCAGAGTCAGGGGTATGTGCTGAGGTGACAAATTTAAAAAACCACATATGGTTTCCCTCACATTCCATGATTGTTTAGTGAGTTTATTACCTAAAGATAATAAGACAACTTGCTTTAGAGATAGATGTGAACTGGAGTTTGGGACACTTAGAAGAACTTGCTAAATCTTTCTCCAACCATAAAACTTCTGGGATCTATAGTTTTTCACCCACTGGTTTACCTTTGAATTAAATTAATTTCTCAGACCCATGATCTCTACATCTTTAAATTATTCTTTATTTACACTTCTCTGATCTGATGTGGTAAAATGTGTAAAATCTAACCAAACTTGTTTTTGTGTACTGCCAATTTCAAACACATTTTTCATTCTACCACCTGATAATCAGATCTGTTTTGCTTCCTTTTTAACCCTTTCCAGTGGGAGCATCCAGAAAAACAGAGAAAGGATACCTACATAACTCAGCCTCTTTGGGAAATTTTCAAAATTAACTTCAAAAACTACTTTTAAAGTTAGGAGTTGTGACAATTGCCCATAATCCTAGCACTCAGAAGACTGAAGGAAAAGGATCCTGCATCTGAAATCCACCTGGGATACACACTGAGGCCCTGGGTTAAACAAAACATTAGCTTTACAAATGTTCATATTTTACTCTGTATCATAATGTTATGAAAATATAATCTTTCTGTTTTTTATTTAGATCTTTAAAAGGCGCACATGTGTGAATTTAGGAATAGTGAACTTAATACCACTGTTCACGACTTGTGGCATTATAACACCCATCAAATTGTAACATCTGTGAGCACCATGATGTTATGGCATAGACCAGCTCCAAACCTGTAAAGTCCCAATATGTGCAAGACAAAATTATTAAAAGATTAGGCAGAAAGTGCCTCCCAGATAATGTTTAGTCCACTAGAGCCACCAACCCCAGCTTTTCTGAATACTTTCTGAGTGACAGCTGCAAGAATAGATTCTACTTGGCAAGAAACCTGACAGTCATCACTTAGGGCTCTGAATGCAAGTGGTGATACCTCCCTAAACTATGCAACATAGAAACCTTACCCTGATAATCCTCTGGGTTAAAACAGAAGACAGAAAACAAAAAAGCATCTGGTGTGGGAACCAACAACACTCCATTTTTATCACCAAACTACTAAGATGTGTCATTGCTGGTAGGTATGCATTGCTAGTCTCAAAGAATTTAGAATATATTTTACATATCCTATTCTGAGTATGTGGAGATGTGGGAACAATGCTATGTTTGTGCAAGAAATGCATTCTTCTTTATGATTAGATTTGTGAAATTCCTGTCATGAGAAAGTTTCCAGAGTGTATGGTGAAGAATGAGGGCTGTAACACAGGTTCATTATGTAAAAATGATAAAACACAAATAAGCTTAAAAGATGATTTCTTTAAAAAATAAACAACCAAATCCTATTTCACAGAACATGAATATTTTGAAACAACTCAATGTATCCCATAAATGCAAAAATATTTATCAGTAAAAACATGTATACTTTAGCTTAAAAATATAACAATAACATAATAAATTCCTCAAACTTTCCTTCCCCAAAAAATCAATATTAAGATTTTTCTTTATTTTATTGAAAAAATTTGCACACATATATGTATAGGGGGTTTAAAGATTCGGAAAGAGGAAGCTGGAGAAATGGCTAAAAGGTTATGAAAGAGCACTGGCTGCTCTTCCAGAGGACGCAGAGTCCATCCCAGAACCCACATACTTGTTCACATCATCTCTAACCTCAGACTCAACAACTTTTTCTGGGTACTGCATACACATGGTGCACAGACATACATGCAGATACTCACACATAAACATAAAACAACAAAGAAAAGATATAGACAACATATGAGTGGAGAAAGATGCAGAGAGCTAAATATGCAACTATACGATATAAACTGGATAAGACTATAGAAATGCTATATATTATTCTTATTCTTTTATAATTCACTTGTTTGTCAGTGATTTATGAATAATATTCTATATAGTAAGAATTTTGATTGCTTTAAAAAACAAATATACTATGGAAATATGTTTTCATTTTAATCCCATGTATGGTGTAAGCATACATTTTTGTAGCCTATTTTAATAAACGTTCAACTTCTCCTCTAGCCCATTCACCCAGCCGAGGTAGTGGAAGAGAAAAGTCATTAGGATATGGGAGAAGTGGACCTGTTCAGCAATAGTTCTTAGGAGGCAAGCTTAATCTTCTTTGTCAGCAGTTCAGTCCCGTAGCAAACACCAAATATGAATCAGCAACTGCAGACCAGTCTTCTCAGCAGGCAGACACCACATACACAAACCAGCTGCAGTAGTTCAATCCTGAAGAAACTGTAAGTTTCACTGGCCAGCCCAAGGCAAGGCCTCCCAAGAGGCAAGCTGCTAAAGGAAACGCAGGAGCAGTTCTTTGTCGAGTTTCTCTCTGGTGTCACCACTAGTGGAGATAAACAGCACTATGTAGTCGAACCAATACATGCATGCTGTTAGCAAAGAATGTCAAGACAGAGCAACCAAACCAATGTTCCCTCCCCCACTGTCTGCGGGGGTCATATTAACACTCTATCATTTATCCTTTCGTGTGTTTACTATATCAAAGCACCCTTTCACCTGTGTCTTCCCCAGGAAAGCATTCCTTCACGTGTCTATTCCAGTAAAACGTCCTGTCACCTTGTCTGCTTCAGGAAAACCTTCTTTCACATGTCTACTTTAGCAAGACAGCCTTTCACCTGTGTTCCCTACAAAGCATCATTTGACATAACTACTTCCCAAACAAACTAGAAGTTCCACTTCAGTGTGTCAGCTCCTTGCCTGCAGGCCCAGGCAAGAGGAGAGAACCCAGTCCAGCCAGGTCTGTTCGGGGCTGAGCGGGATGGCAAGTGTCAGTGGCCCAAAAGAAACACACCAGGCCAAGAGTCTTGTTGAAGCAGGAACTCATTTTATTAAACTAGGCACTTGCTTATATAGAGAAGGCAAGGAGGTGGGCACTAAGGTATGGGAAGAGACAACGTAGGAGACAGGAAGAATGATGGAGGGCAAGGGGTAACTGACAGGGCCAATGGCAAAGCTTCACATCAGAAACAGCGGGGCACAGTCAGGGCCAAACAGGTCTTGCTGCATTACCCTGATACGGAAGTGACTGAGACAGGTCTCAAAACTCGAGCCAGGCTTAGGCTCTCCCACAAGGCCACAGAAACTCAGCAAGGCTCCGGTTTGTCCTCAGGGCCCAAACCAGGGCCAAAATGGGGCCCAACATAGTGTAAGGATATAGGGCTACTCCAAAGATGGTGACTATGATTTGCCTCATGCTCTAGCAGGAGCATGGTTTTGACAGGGACAGATGGTTTCTGCATGTGTGAGACATTTGGAATTCTGGGGACTTTTTAGAAGATATATAAAAGCTAGAACTCCACAGGGGTGTCTGGTTGGTAGTTAGATGCTATTGGTTGGAGGTTCGTGTAGTTTGTCAAGTAGTCATGTGTGAAAAAACAAAAAGAAGAAATTAGATATCCTGAGGGCGAAGATAAAACTTTCCCTAAGGTACTTGATGCCTCTAATCAGAAGGAAGTAGTCTTCTGATAATGTTGCCCCCTTTCCCTTCTACCTTTTATCTCCTCTACCTAGTATTGGGAGGTTGAAAGGGTACAATAAAGGTGGAAGAAAAAGGAACCCACAAAGAAGCCAAAAGTCTGGCTATATTTCTATGTCAGTTAATACAATTTTACAAATCTAATTTTTAATGCCAAATTAGGTTTTGGGGGAGATGCATAGGCTGGAAAGATGGTTCAGTAGATGAAGTGCTTCCAATATAACCATGAGAAGTTCAAGTAAGACACTCAGTAGCTATGCTTAGCATGCATTTGTAACTCCAATTCTCCAGAAGCAGAAACAGGTAGACATAGGCTTAGATTTTTCTAAACCTCCTTTAATAAGGGTTCTCAAAGCCTTCCTATCCACCCCCCTCCTAGCCTACTGTTCCAAGGTAGGAAAGAAAAGATGTTAAATAGGACAAGAAGATGTGAACCTATTTAGAAGTAAATTTTTTGGGTTATTCCAGTCTCTGTTGTTAGGATAGGATACTAAACATGAATGAAAAGCAGCTGCACAATCCAACAGAGACTGCCAGACTTCTGCCAAATCATCACTAGTCAGCAGAAGCAAACAGGACCACCCAGAATGCTAAGCGTTTTCTGCTCTGCTTTCCTCAATGACATGAGAATCAGCAAAGATTTGAGACCAACAAAAAGCTGAACAGCTATCTATGCAAGTACTCAGTTACTGTCATTGAGTCCTATTTATATTCTCTCTAAATATCACATGTACCTTGCCTCAGCAAATCACCTCATAAGTCTGCAACACACGACACAACCAGAAATTTCCACTTCAGGCAGATCCCTGATGCTCACTAGATAGTCAACCTGACCCAATGGTGAGCACTTCAGGTTCAATGACAGACCCTGTCTAAAAAAGCAGGAATGAGGAAGACACTCAGCATGGATCTTTGCACACACACATACACACACCAGAAAGAGAGAGAGAGAGAGAGAGAGAGAGAGAGAGAGAGAGAGATTCTATCAGTAGGTAAGTTGTGCTTTATTCAACAATTCTCCTTAGGACCTTTAGACATTCTCATTGTTAACAATGTTTTCCCATAGTGGTGAATTAGTTAAACCACCACCCACCCAAGAGCTCCCTGGATTCCAGAATGAAACACACACACACACACACACACACACACACACACACACACACACACACTAGCTAACTTTGATATGCCTTGACTAGCTTAACGGTTGGGCACTTCTAAACCTCCCCATAGCTAGCACATACTTCCCTCTGATATTCCTGGCTTAACACCTTCCAAATCTATATTTAATCTTTGTTGCCATGTTTCCTTCTGGGTATCTCTGATAGGATCACATTTCATTTTCACTTACATTGCTGGGTGGTTTCTCTCCTGCAGAAAGATCCTAAATCTGATCTCTCTGCCTCTGAGTCATGGTGATTTTTATCTTCTTTTCCTCTCTCTCTCTCAGTCCCTTGCTGCTCAATCTAAAAGTCCTGCCCCATCTCCCTGCCCAGTCTCCCTGCCCAGCTATTGACTGTATGGCAGTTCTTTATTATCAATCAAAACCAGCTGGGGGCAGGGACCTTCAGGCCTAGAAGTCAGCTTTTGGGAACTGAAATAAGACAAAGCATTAGAACCAGTTCTCAATATGTTCCTTTTGTATGGGCAATGTCCTAGTGATAATCTTGTAAAACAAACAAATAAATGAAAATACTGAAAAAAAAAAATGGCATGGTAGCTTGATTTTGTTTTCTGAATGTACAGAATGATGTAAGAATATGCATATATGAGGACTGGGTATATAGATCAGCTGATAAAGTATTTACTTTACAAAGATGAGAATTTGAGTTCAATTCTCTATAATCCATGATTAAATAATTTTTTAAAAAGTTCAGTTGTAGCTTATGGTTACAACCACAGCATTGTGAGTCCTTGGGGTTTGATGACCAACTAGCCTAGCACGCTAGCAAATCCTAGATGGATGAGAGATTCCATCACAAAAATATTAGTTGGGCAATTCCTGAGGAATAGCACCCAAGGTTGTCCTCTCATATCACCTGCACAGAGAAAAAGAGGGGGAAGAGAGGCAGGGGACTTTACTTTGAAAGCCAAACCTAGGGATAGTGAGGAACGCTCTTCCATAACATAATCATCCTTTCTGTTGCTCAGAGACAGTCAACCAAATGTGGACTATACCACCTTGATGAAGAGCATCTACTTATGAAGAAATAACAGGGGTAGAATAGCTTTATTTAGCTTTCCTAAATCTCAAAAGCAAACATATCCATGGACTCATTAACTGAGTATGGGGTCTGACCAACTATGCCGGCGAGGTTGGTGGGAGATGGGCTCACTGCTACAGCAGGGTTTTAGGATCTAGCTCCCTAAGATTATTTTTCCTCCTGTAGTATGGACAGACTAATCTGTCCATACTAATCCAAATCTATATACTCTGTGGAGCCACGGGTCATGGGAGTAATGGCTTTGAGCCAAGACTCTGGGCCAGCTGCTTTTCATAATAACTCACTTCCTCTGTCACTTTCCATGAATGTTCCCATGTCGTCCCCCTTTATAATTCTGTACCTCCTTGCACATACTCCTTCCTTGTTACAAACATACATACATACATACATACATACATACATACATACTTCCTCTGTTACAAACTATTCGTCATCTTCTTTCTTCCATCTATACTCTCTTCCATGCCAGGTCACTCCTAGATGACTTGGCTCTTCCAAAGAAGACAAGAATTGGAACACCAAGGATCAGAAAGTAGCTATAAGCAGTATTAAGACTCTAATAGTAGTTTAAAATGTACAGAACCAAGGGGAATTGAATGAAGGACAGCAAGTATTCATAGTATAAGAGAAAGATAAGGTGAGTGGCTCCCATTGCACTCAATGTTTTCAAACTGTTATAAGTTCAAAATCCACTTATATGAAAACATAACAAGAAATGACTAAAGTATCAGCAACTACTAAGGTGACACTGACAAAGACATGAAAATCTCTCAATGTTCTCATACATTGCTGGTGGGAATAGAAAATGGTTCAGTCACTAGGAATCATCAGTTTATGGGTACTCAAAAATCTGAATGGGGAACTGCCGTGTGATATGAAAAGTCTTCTTTTATATACATATCTAAAGAATTGAAAGCAACATTATCCACGATAGTTGAAAGGTACAAACAACCTAACTGCCAGGAAAAAAAATGGACATATGAATGTATTATGCACACCTAGTAGAATATTATTCAACTGTAAAAAGGAATGAAGTTCTTATATATGTTACAACACAAATCAACTTGAAGACACCATGCCAAATAATCAAATCAAACACAAAAAGGGGAAATATTTTTCTTGGACCACAGTTAGATAAAACATTAAAAACAGAGGCAGTTTCTAACTTGGGAAGAGTTAATTCCTTTCAACTGAACTATACATTCAAATTAGAACCAACCTAGTCATATTAGCCAGACTCAAGTTGGTTAGGTTTATAATGTATTCCTCCTTAAATTCCCTATTACTTCCATAAGAACTTACAACAAACCTAATGCCTTAAAACAATGCAAATTTATTTTATTGTCTTACAGTTCTGTAAGTCAGAAGTCACACAAGACTATCCTTGTGCTGAAGTCAGTCATCAGCAGGATAATTTTCTTGGCTGACTCTAAGGTTGCATCTGTCTCTCTGGCTTCTCCAGATCCAAAAGCCACTAGCATTCTCTGGCTCATGGCTGGATTTTTCCATCTTCAAGGCACATGATACAGCTGAACCTTCTGACTTCACCTACCTTTCTCTAACCATAGCAAGGAAAGCCTGTCAGCTTTTAAGATTCCTGTAGTTGCATTGACTAATCTATCTGTATAATCTGAGGTATTCTAGTATCTTAAAGTATGAATCTTTATTTACATATGTAAAAGCAATTAAAAAAGAAAAAGTTAATTTTGGCTCATAGTTGAAGAGATACAGTTCATCATACTGGGAAAAGCATGGTAGCAGGAGAATGGTTGCCAAGGACCAGCCTCAGCTTAGAGAGGAGGTCCTGAGAAGGGGTGTTTGGGGATGGCTCATAAGGTACAAGCTGGCAGTCCTGTGTTCTGCTCTAGATGGCTCTCTAAGTAGCTCATCTCTCTGTAGACCAAAACCCAGCCTTTTATTTACATATCAATTCAATCTCCACCACAGGTTTCCTTTTAATTATCCCACAAATCAGCATTTTATGACCTTAGACCCTTGATTAATTTTTCATAATTTTATGCTATTTTTTTAATTTATTATTTTATTTATTTACATTCAAGACATTGCCCTATCATCCTGATCCTCCCTCCCACAGTTCTTCATCCCTTTCCTCTTCCCTTTTGCCTCTAAGAGTGTGCTCCCCTCTCTCCCTTCCTTGGGGTCTTAGGTGCATCATCTCCAACTGAGTCCAGGCAAGGCAATCCTCTGCTACATATGTGCATGGGGTGGGGCTGGGGCTGGGAAGGGGTGTTGGTCTCAAACCAGCCAGTGAATGCTCTTTGGTTGGTGGCTTAGTCTCTGGGAGCTCCCAGGGGTCCAGGTTAGTTGAGACTGTTGGTCTTCCTATGGGGTTGCCATCCATTTCAGCTTCCCCTAACTCAATCCTTCAATCCTTCCCCTAACTCTTCCATCAGGGTCCCTGACCTCAGTCTAATGATTGGCTCTATGAATCTACATCTGAGTCAACTGCTGGTAGAGCCTCTCAGAGGAGAGCCATGCGAGGCTCCGGTCTATCAGGACAACATAGCATCAGTAACAGTATCAGGCTTTGGTACCCACTCATGAGATGGATCCCAAGTTGGGCCAGTCACTGGACAGACTTTCCTACAGTCTCTGCTCCATTTTTGGCCCTGTATTTCTTTTAGACAAAAACAATTCTGGGTAAGAAATTTTGACAGTGGGTTGGTAACCCCATCCCTTCACTTGGGGCCCAGTCAATCTACTTGAGGTGGTCTCTTCAGGTTTCTTCTCCCCACTGTTAGGCATTTCTGCTAAAGTCACCCCCATTGTGTCTTGAGAGTCTTTCACATCCCAGGACTCTGGGACTTCTAGAGTGTCTCCCCATCCCCCACACCCTGAAGCTGCATATTTCCATTCATTCTTTTGGCCCTTTGTGTTTCTCTCCTGTCCCCCCCCATACCTGATCCTACCCCCTTCCCCTTCCCCTCCCCTCTCCCACTCTGGTCCCTCCCTCCCTCTGTATCCAATGACTATTTTGTTCACCCTTCTAAATGGGATTAAAGCATCCTCACTTGGGCCTTCCTTCTTGTTAAACTTCTTATGGTCTGTGGGTTGTATCATGAGCATTCTGCACTTTTTGGCTAACATCCACTTATTAGTCCATACATACCATGCATGTCCTTTGGGGTCTCAGTTACCTGACTCAAGATGATATTTGCTAGTTCCATCCATTTGCCTGCAAAATTTAGGAAGTCCTCAGTTTTAATAGCTGAATAATATTCCATGTTATAAATGAACCACATTTTCTTATCCATTCTTCAGTTGAGAGACATCTAGATTGCTTCCAGATTCTGATTATTAAGAATACGGCCTCTATAAACATAGTGGAGCACATGTCCTTGTGGTGTGGTGAAGTATCTTTTGGGTAAATGCCCAGGAATGGTATATCTAGGTCTTCAGGTAGAACTATTTCGAATTTTCTGAGGAATCACCAGATTGATTTTCAGAGTGGACAGCAAGTACATTTTTTAACATAGCAATTGAATTCAGAGATCTGCCTACCTTTGTAAGCACAGACAATAAGCTAGCTGGGTAAGATCTTGCTCTGAGATCACCATTCACAACTCCTGGGCCAAAACTCACTCTTTCCCTGGCCTAAATTCTTGAACTCAAGAATCTGCCTGTATTTGTAAACACATACAATAAACTTAGCTAGGTGGGATCTTGCCCTGAAATTACTGCTTCCCAAATCTGTTTATCTCCATTTTAAACATCTTTCTGACAAGCTGGCTCATACTGCAGCTGCCTTCATTTTTTAGGTCTGTGAAGCCCCTCGTATAATTTGTATTTCAACCTTATATTTTGCATACTTGAGAAATTATATACTCTTGAACTCATCTTGTTCTTTTCCACAGATTTAAGGGCTATCCTGAAGGCCACAGTGTTTACCATTTTGCTAAGAACATTAGACATACCCTTGCCTTCCAGACTCATGCTATCTCTGATTATCATGGAGTCATTAACCTTGGCAGAAAGGACATTCCCCCAAAAACTTTGGCAGGAAGAATATTTCCTGATGGAGGAACATAAAGTAAATTTTGTACAGTATTCTATAAATAAGCCTCACATCTAGCAACCATCAATGCTTATAGAGGCACACACCCTGCTTGCTCTGCTCCAGGAGCAAGGACTGTGTAACACTATCCCTTTCACAGTTGCCATGCAAGACTCAGCACATCAGGCAGCTGTTCACACTGAATCCACAGTCAGGAAGCAACATTGAATGCTGGTGCTCAGCTCACTTTCTTCTTTGTATTCAGATCAGTTCTCCAGTCCATGGAATGGTGCTTCCCTCATTTAAGGTAGAAGCATGGAATTATGCTTCCCACAGTTAATCTAGTCTAGAAATTCCTTCACAGATAGGCCCAGAGGTTTGCTTCCATAGTGATTCTACATTCATCAGATTGTCCATCAGGATTAACCATCACATCATCTATAATGCTCCCCAATTGTCTGTTGGGTAAAGTGTTTCCAGATTCTGAGGATTAGAATAGAGGCATCTTTCTGGGTTATTTATTCTTCACAGAAGAATGCCACAATTTCAAGAACTACTGTTAAAATGAGGGTACAGCTCTATGCTGTGCTCATTCTGAGGCCTTCTCTGGACATATGTTCTAAAAAGATTCCTTCTTCTCTCAAAATTAACACCTGGCTTGTATAACCACAGGCCAATGCATGTTCTATATTTACCAAGCCCAAACTGACCTTTACTGTCACTTTATAAGTCAATTTTTATAGATTGCAATATCCATGATTAGAAGACCATTTCAAGAGTGCTTATTGTACATCTTTGGAAAATGGTATCCAGAAACATCAGATGATTTAGACTTGTACTAAAAGAAAAGAAGGTGATACATGATGTGAAGGTAACACCATAGAAGGACTGGGAATTGACCTGTGCTATTGCGTGAAGTCTTTAAGCTCATGCTAAGGTTTCTCAAAACCCTCTTCTGACTTTCCTCTACATCCTTTATCTGCTAACTATGTACCTTGTAGGTGGAGCCAATAACTACTCCCATGTCGCTAAGGGGAAGAAAGAGCACACCATCTACAACAGGGTTGACTTTTGTTTCTGTGGAATCTTCAAGAACAGCACCTTTGGTAGGCACATCATTGAACCATGCGCCCCCTTGACAATCTTCTATTATCTTAAAAATTATCATTCTGAATATATGAAAAAAAAAAACATAAAATAAGATAATTCTAAAATACCTTAAGGGTTCCATGCCATCCTAGGGTAGTAACTTCCAGTCAATGCAGGAAAAGTATCCTGTTTCCATACTATTGAGTTTATTGGGTTCACTCCAATAACTCTGTTTCTGGATGACTACTGTCCTCCTGACTAGAAGCACACACTGGGAAACTGGCCTCTGGACATCTTCCTGGTCTTCTGGCCATGTGCCTCTAAGTTTCTTCCTTATGGAGTAATCATTGCCTCTGCACAAATACTTTTGTGGTGACCTCTGACCTTTATAAAATGCCAGTTGACTATTTCAGGTCACTAATATCTTGCATCACATGGAGAAACCTGAGGCAATCCTAGCAAATGCTGACCCCAAGCCCAAGAGATAGGCACGTACTGAAATTGAAGCTTGTCACACACCATTCTTCTATTTCTCCTGTTAAGCTCTGCTGAGTCTCTCTCTATGAGAAGGTGGTGGCAGAGACTCTATTGCTCTGCTGCTACTCTGGAATTCTAGAGAGCAGGGCTGACAGTGATAAAGGCTACAACTCCATATGTAGGTGTACATATGTATGTATTTATGTATGTACATGTGCATATATTTGTGTATGTGAGTATATTACTTAATCATATATGTGTATACATGTGTAAATGTGCATATCTGCATGTGTATACTTGTGCACACTCATGTATACATGTGCATTTGATTACATATATGTATGTGTGCATGCATGTTTGAGTTTGTATGTGTGCATGTGTATATTCTACAATTCTGTATAGATTTGTATCTGTGTATGTGTTCTTATATATTTTATGTATGTGTGCATTTATTTATGTATGCATATGTATTTATGTGCCTCTATACGACACTGTAGTGTACTATGGAGCAGCTACCAATGGAAGGACAAGAAGAATCTGAATGCCCTATGCCCTGTAAGAACACCTAGGCTTTGTGTCTCTGATATTAGAGCACAGATTTGCTGTTTAAACACATATTGAAATAGTACAAAGAATAAATTATATTTACTTTATTTTTACTCCTTAATCTTTTAAAATGTGACCATATACTGAATCACATGGAAAAGGTTACACTTAAGAATATTTTTCTATTTAAAAAATTAATACATTAATATGATTTTCACTATTTTTAATTCTCCCTCAAGAAAGTTTTTGAACCTTGTCATGTCAGAAACACTGTCACACTGTTTTCTATCCCAGTACCTATTACAGCACCAGGCATACAACCAGAATGAAAGAAGGGGAAGTTGATTCAATAGATAGCAAATATTATGAAACAGCCATTGTTTGCTTTTCATTAACCAATAACCTATTTATGCTAATGCATTCATCCTCAGATATTCATCCAGCGATGACAACATCTGAGTGCTAGGTCAGTTTTGAAGTTACAGATCTCTGCCTTCAAAAACCTGAGCCCAGAACAAGTAGGAGCTGTTAAAACAAGAATAGCAGACCTGATTATAAGCCAAACCCATTAGAGCATGGATGACGAATGCCCAGTGGGGCCAAACTGTCAAAGGGGTTTCTTAAAAGAGGCTACACTGGCAGTCCTCAAAAGAAAAGAAAGAGAAAATGAAGCTGGTCATAACTGCACATGTCAGGAACTCCAGCTACTTAGGGGGCTGAAAAAGATGGGTTACAAGTTCAAAACCTACCTGGAATACATATATCAAGGTGAAGGCCAGCCTGCATTACCAAGCAAAATTAATGCCAGCTTGGACAACTTAACAAGACTTCTCAGTATATAGATAAAAAGGATTGGAGATGTAGCTCATAGGCCCTGGTTCAATTCTCAGTGCTGCAAAACACAAAGGAGAGGCAAAGAAAGTGGTGGAAGGATGGGAAAAACAGACAAGGAAGAGTAAGCCAGCAATGTTGGCAGAAGCATGGCTTAGAGAGTGAAAGGTTTACTGGCTGACTACAGAGCCACACAGATAGCTGTCCAAGAAATGTAAAGAACTGTGACCAGAAGGGCTTTCTACCAGTCTTGACCCTCCAATGCTAGAGGAAGGTGTTCACACTCTTGTGAACAGAAGTTCTAACTCTCTTGGGGTTCTGTTGGTTGAGCCAAGTACATGAGGAGGTGGAGAAAACCCACTGGCCCTATGTTTGGGAGGTTGTCAGAATGGTGAGGGTGACTGCAGATATAATTTGTAGAGTTATTTTCTTAGATTCTGATTGATGACAAGTAGTTCAGTAGCACAATCTCTTCCGTGTCCCAGCCAAACTCAAGCTTAAGCCAACTTTTCTCTGCAAAAAGGCAAGTGAGCAACTTTCATTAGAATCCTAGTGTCTTCTACATCTTCTAATTAATCTATCCTTGCTTTCTTCACCCTGAAAGTTGGCATCTATGTGTCACCACAGACTGAATGTCTCTACTCTATGAGAAGACAGATTAGCACCTTCAGATACTGTGTGACAATCCTCAACCATTTGCGACCATCCTGCCTGGGTGATGTCACTTGAAGGTGAAGAAATAGAACAATTGTTTCTTGTCCTCTCTGCTGTGCTTAAGGCAGAAATGACAGCAAAGAAGGCCAACTTAACCTTCATAGTACAAAGTGTGTGTGTGTGTTCGTCCAGTTGAAATGTGTAACCACAAAGCTACACCCAGCTAGTCCTCTCCTGAAGCTCTCCTTGCCTTGTTCAACTTATGAAAATAGAGATAAAATAGCCCAACTTTGTAAAAGCAAGATAGATCAGAGTTTTAAAAATCCCTAAATGACAAAATAGTAAGGGTTGGTGGTGAAGAAGTGGACATACAAAACAGTGTTCCTTATTTCAGTTTTCTGTCTTTGATGACTTTAAAACTATTATCTGCAAGAGTTAAAACACACTAACTGTTCTCCAATGAATGAGCAGGACCAATTGAATTATTTCCTATTTAAATTTCAGAGTCAAGATGTCAAATGGGAAAACTAGCTCTTAGGTTCGTGACAGCTCCTGAAATTCCAGGCTATGAGTCTTGAAATTCTAAGCCAGGGGTCTCTTCTTCTATGTGGTCCCTAAAGACCCTTCCTAAGTACTGTTTTTCTACATCAGTAGACTTCCTATTCAGCGATAGGTTTTCTCACCAATTTTTGATCCTGGATTGAGTGGAAATTCAGTTCAATGGGTTTAGCCATAGTTTAGCTGCCCATGCAGATTAAGGCTTTCAATCTTCCTTCTGTTTTATCTTACTTAATTATTTACTTTAATTGCTTACTTTACTTTAATTCTTATATTTATTTAGGCTTTTTGAGTCAGGGGCTTATGTATCCCATGCTGGGTATAAATTCACTGTGGAGCTAAGGATAGCCTTGGACATCTAATTTTCTTTTCTCTGCCTCCCAAGTGTGGGAATTACAAATGTACACTACCATGCTCACTTTAATCTTCTTTTAAAATTAAGTTGGTCCAAATGTACTAATATGTTCCTAGCTTTTTAATGCTCTGGGTTTCTTGTATACATATTAGAGTTTATTGTTGTTTACCTTTTTTAAATTCTTTACTGTTGAGATATGGGTAAACTTAAATGGCCATCATTAAACAAGACAACTTTTGAAATTATCCTGAACAGACAAATGTCTGCGCTCTCTACAACTAAATCTACATTTGGAGAATACAGGTAAAGAAATGTTAAATGGCTGGTCATAGCAATATTGTCTATTGCAACAGAAAACAATGAGAAATTAGTAAATTTCCTTTTTTTTTTTTCTTTTTTTTTTTCTTCTCTTTTTTTTTGTTACTTTTTTTTTTCAAACTTTATTTACATTTCAAATGTTTTCCCCTTTCCAGATCTCCCCTTTGGAACCTCACCATTCCCTCCCCTCTTCCCCTGCCACTATGGGAGTATTGCCCTAACCACCCACCCACCCACTCTCAGCTTCCCTCCTTAGCATCCTCCTATACTGGAGGATCTAACACCCTCAGGCCCAAGGGCCTCTGCTCCCCCTGCTGTCTAGCAGGACCCTCTTCTGCCACAGATGTGGCCAGCACCATGGGTCCCTCCATGTGTATCCTTTGGTTGGTGATCCAGTCTCCAGGAGTATCAAGGGGTCAGGCCAGTTGCCACTGTTGTTCCCTCCCTGGGGCTGCAAACTCCCTCAGCTCCTTCAGTCCCTTCTCCAACTCCTCCCTCTGGGACCTCACGCTCAGCCCTACTGTTGCTGTGAAGTAACTCTTGGGTATTTCGAACTTTTGGGCTAATAACCCACTTATCAGTGAGTACATACCATGTTCATTCTTTTGTGACTGTGTTACCTTGCTCAGGATGATATTTTCAAGTTCCATCCATTTGCCTGCGAATTTCATGTTGTCATTGTTTTTAATAGCTGAGTAGTATTCCATTGTGTAAATGTACCACATTTTCTGTACCCATTCCTCTGTTGAGGGACATCTGGGTTGTTTCCAGTGTCTGGCTATTATAAATATGGCTGCTATGAACATAGTAGAACATGTGTCTTTATTACATGTTGGAGCATCTTCTGGGTATATGCCCAAGAGTGATATAGCTGAGTCCTCAGGTAGTATTGCGTTCATTTTTCTGAGAGTTCGCCAAACTGATTTCCAGAGAGGTTGTATCAGCTTGCATCCCCACCAGCAATGGAGAAGTGTTCCTCTTTCTCCACATCCTCACCAGCATCTGCTGTCACCTGAGCTTTTGATCTTAGCCATTCTGACTGGTGTGAGTTGGAATCTCTGGGTTGTTTTGATTTGCATTTCCCTGATGACTAAGGATGTTGAACATTTCTTTAGGTGCTCTCAGTCATTCGCGTTTCCTTAGTTGAGAATTCTCTGTTTAGCTCTGTTGTCTGCTACAGCTGATAAACACCTTCAGCAAAGTGGCTGGATGCAAAATTAACTCAAGCAAATCAGTAGCCTTCCTATACTCGAAGGATAAACAGGCTGAGAAAGAAATTAGGGAAATGACACCCTTCACAATTGTCACAAACAATATAAAATATCTTGGTGTGACTCCAACCAAACAAGTGAAAGATCTGTATGACAAGAACTTCAAGTCTCTGAAGAAAGAAATCGAAGAAAACCTCAGAAGATGGAAAGATCTCCCATGCTCATGGATTGGCAGGATTAATATAGTTAAAATGGCCATCCTGTCGAAAGCAATCTACGCATTCAATGCAATCCCCATCAAAATCCCAACTCAATTCTACATAGACAATAAAAGGGCTTCTGGGGGAATCAGCCTCCCTGACGTCAAGCAGAGCACTAGTGTACAGAGCAGTAGTGATAAAACTGCATGGTATTGGTACAGTGACAGGCAGGTAGATCAATGGAATAGAACTGAAGACTCAGAAATGAACCCACACATTTATGGTCACTTGATCTTTGACAAAGGAGCTAAAACCATATAGTGGAAAAAAGACAGCATCTTCAACAAATGGTGCTGGTTCAACTGGCGGTTTACATGTAGAAGATTGCGAATTGATCCATTCTTATCTCCCTGTACAAAGCTCAAGTCCAAGTGGATCAAGGACCTCCACATAAAACCAGATACATTGAATCTAATAGAAGAGAAAGTGGGGAAAAGTCTCAAACAAATGGGCACAGGGGAAAAGTTCCTGAACAGAACACCAATGGCTTGTGCTCTAAGATCAAGAATCGACAACTGGGACCTCATAAAATTACAAAGCTTCTGTAAGGCAAAGGACACTGTAAATAGGACAAAACCGCAACCTACAGATTGGGAAAAGATCTTCACCAATCCCACATCGGATAGAGGGCTAATATCCAAGGTATACAAAGAACTCAAGATTTGTAAATTTCATATTTGAATGGAAAAAAGAAATGGACATGACTGTTCCTAGGTATGGTAGAGGAAATAGCTTATTATAAATAAAAGGGAGAGCATAGCCAGAGGCAGGGACATCTGGGAGAATCCAGAGCAAACATGACCATTTGAGCTGGGCCATGTGAGGAGATGAGATAGGGGAGAGGGGAAAGCCAAACCAATAGTCCAGGAGGGTGAAGAATAAACAAATAGGCCAGGTAACTGAAATGGAAGGATTACATAGAGACCGGTAGCTAGGAGAAGGGCAGCCTAGTCTCTGGGCTGGAGAACTAGGGTAGTGGGAAGAGTATGCCAGCCATACCCTGTAACAGGTAGGTGCCAGGATAACCTGGAGGTCAAGTCTTCTTTGGTATGTTAAGTAGGCACCTCAGCCATTTGTCCCAGGGTTTGAGACCTAATAATATAGTTAGTGAGACTTGAAACATTTTGCCATGAACTCCTCTCTTTAATGAAGTGGTAAGCATACACTGAAAACTGAAATATTCAAGTTTTATGGAGAAACTGCTGTAGAAGGAAAGAGAAAGGCAGTGAGGAAACAGGCTGTGTGCTCCTTACACATTTTCATTCCTCAAGGGAGCCTTGCATATTTCTCAGAAGTGCTGAGGACACTGGGGACAGAGTACAGGCCCTGCTGTGAGATCCTACAGTAGGCAGTTAAAGGGACAGTTCTGTTGAGTAACACAGAGCACACGTGTGATATGAGTGCATACAACTGAGTTATATTTAATTCAGAAAGTCAAAGCAATGATAGATAAAAAGAGCATCACCAGTCTCATAGTATTATTTTATAAATACATCTATGTCAGAGAAATGCAGTTTTAACATGATGGCTGCTTTGCCAGGCCTTCCCTGGCCTTCCTTGGCACTGTCATTGTAAAGTGGGGTTCCATGTGGCACTCGTGGTTCAGGTCACTGTGTTTTGAATGGTGCCCCATGGATTTCCATTTGTAATCATGCCACCCATAGACTCAGTTGTAAAAACCCTTGAGGTGTGATGTGCAAACTAAAGAGACAGGATTACACTTAGCCAATGGACCAGCTCCTTATTTTTCCTAAACTGTTTCTTCCTTTCATTAAAGTGCAGAAAATGCAGAGAGGGCCATTCCTGAGTAGAGCCCTCCCAATCAGACGCATTCACTGCACACAACACAGGTAGACAGGCCTGCTCCTGGCACCCTTTCCCTCTCTGAATACTCGCTAAAA
>JADRCH010000012.1:19087016-19130431 GCA_019843965.1 Rhynchomys soricoides
GGCTAATTACATTCCTCAGACCACATGGGGAGGGGGAACTGACCACTGGCCACCTGCAGGTGGGAACCATTGGCCACCTACAGACAAGGGAAGTCCTTGCCACCTCATTCCCTAAAGACCAATCAGTTTAAAAGTCACACTGTTCTGCCAATCACATTGTGCCTAATGGCTGCTGCTCTAAAAACTGTATAAAAACAAATGGGCTGCGCAGGGTCGTTCCAGTATGCTGAAACTATAAAATTCTTCTTGCTTTTGCATCAATCCCCAGCTCCCCATTGTTCACTAGGGTGTCTAGAGTAAGTTAAGGTTCTTTCAACTCCTTGATTGGCAGCACGCATACATGCAAATGTAACGGATCATGTTTACTAGGCATCTCAAGCACTGTGGTAATCATTATGAAATATAAAGCAATATAATGCGGACGGGAGTAAGGGAATACCTGGTGGAATCATGCTGAATGGCCCCCTAGGGAATCATGCCATGTGACAGACCTACTATAAAGATTTATTGTGGGGGATGGGAGAGGAGACCTGGAAAGGGGGTAGAGGCAGAAAAAGGGGTGAACAGAGAAGGACAGAAAGAAAGAGAAAAAGAAAGGAAGAGAGGCTAGCCGGGAACATGTGGGAACAGAGAGATAGTGAAGAAGGAGGAGAAGAGGAGGAAAAGGAGAAAGAGGAAGAGGAGTAAGAAGAAAGGCTAGGGTAGTGAGCAGTCCTCTTGCGCACTGCTGCTGCAGCACCCAGCTTGCACATGGCTGTGTTTGATGATGCAAGCTGTTGCTAGGTAGTCGTTGAGCAGAGCCTAGCAGAATTGTCTACATGCCAGTAGTAACTGCTTTAAGAATGATGCCTTCAGCCGGGCAGTGGTGGCGCACGCCTTCAATCCCAGCACTTTGAAGGCAGAGACAGGCGGATTTCTGAATTTGAGGTCAGCCTGGTCTACAGAGTGAGTTCCAGGACAGCCAGGGCTACACAGAGAAACCCTGTCTTGAAAAAACAAAAACAAACAAACAAACAAAACAACAAAAATGATGCCTTCTGCAAGATGACACGAAGTGTATGAATCTACACTGATGCCACTATCAGCCCACTTTTATGACTAGAGAGTGAGGTCTGGGGACGGTAAGAAATGTGGTGGTGTTTGCCAGCTATTTTACCTTACCCATCATCCTTCTGTCATGGCCACTACTGTTAACCTCAACTTTAAAAGTACTCAGTCGGGGAACTGGATATGGAGCTGAGTGGTTAGTTAAGAGCACTGACTGCTCTCCCAGAGGCTTTAGTTCCATCCCCAGCACCCACTTGGTGTCTCCTCACAACCTTTAGGGACTCCTTTTACAACACCTCCTCTGCTCTCCGAGTACACCAGGCACACAAATGATACACAGACAAACACGCCGACAAAACACCCCTACACATCACTGTTGTCGTTGTCGACATCATCGTCATCGTTGTCGTCATCATCACAAGAAAATAATAATAATAAAAAAAGAGATTTTCAAAAATTCCATCAATAGTGCTCATATCTGGCTTGAGTGTATCGGTTAAGGGTGAGTTAGGCAAATCCAAAGGCCTCTCAAAGCATGAGAAAGACATTTATTTAAAAAATCGGAGTTCCTGGGCCTCCAGGCTACAAAATATAACCAAATTTCCAGAAGTTTTATATGTCTGCTTTCTCTAATTCTGGCAATGTCTTTTAAGGAATAGAACTGTGTGGATGGGTGGGTGGTTATGTGAATTGGACCGGGCTGTGGGTGGGGGACCATGAGGCTGAGCGAGATAGCAGACTACTTGGAAATCTGATGACAAGGATATCTCTTTAGCAACAGAAAAGCAGGAGCTGAGAAAACTGAGCCTAATACCATGAATCAACAGGAATGCAATATGCCAGACAGTAGAAGGGGTGTGAGTAACCCTTAGCTATGGGCTGTGAGAAAGGAGCCTTTAATAAATGATCCTTTGGCATTCACCTACGTAATTGCTTTCAGGCCTTCGTTTAACCCAGTGCTCAGGCGTATGTCTCCCTTCTACCTGTAGAAAACTTGGGAAAGAATTATGTAGTTACGGGGTGCAGGTGACACTCCTCTCCTGACATTGACAGCAGGACTGAAATCCATTGGTTTCTACCTGAGGCCACTCCTCTTAGTAACCTCTCCTCGGTCTCCACGCCCACCCCAGGGGAGGCCGCACAGGCGGTTTACTGTTGGTGAACTTTTCCTCAACCTCTCTCCTCCTGGCGGTTGCAGAAGCAGGGTCCCACAGGATCTGTATGGCACCCAGAGGAGTGTGTGGTACCAAAACAGGTGGCAGGCCTCCCTGAGGAGGATGGCCAGGAGATGTATGCACCTGGAGGCAAGAGGAGGAAGGAAACAGATGAGAGCAAAGAAATTACAAGACACTAAGTGTGAGCCGATTGAATTACTAATGAGCATCAATGGGCGTCCCTGGGGGTCTTAGCAATAAAGAGGAAAGGCTGTCTGGGAATCCGCACTGACCAGAGTAAGCAAAGTGGTGGTTTTAGCTGCCTTCCCTTCTCCACTGGCTTGTCCTGCATCCTCGGAGAATATCAGTTTTATACGCCAACAATGCCACCTTCTGGTTACAACGAGGATGGAACGCGGAGGTTTTTTGAAGAAATTACCTGGATTTTCTTTTCCCCGTTAATGTTTCCTTAACTGCTACTAGACTAAATTTACTTTTACTTCGTGTTCTCATTTTATGCAAGAGTTACTTCCCCTCCTCCCACTGCTCACCCTTCTTCTGGAACATGTCTCTTGTGCCCTTCGCCCAGCCTTGAGCAGGATAAACAAACCCAAATTGATTTTACAACCTAGCTGGAGTAGTCTGGCCTCGCTGCATTCGCAATTTCCTGCCGGAGCCTGGAGGAGCTGACCGCCTGCTGAGCTTGCTTTGCAACTCAATCCAGCTGAAACAAAGGATGGGGTCTGTGGGCTCTCCTTATATAAAGGAAGTGAGAACTATTAAACTTGAGCCTTGATCAGAAACTTTGTCTTGGCTTCATTCTTTTCTCCAATCCTGTCTTTTTTTTTTTTTTTCACTTACGGCTTCCTTTCAGGTAGACCCAGTTCATCCATAGCTGCTGGTCAGCCACAATCTCTCACCACCAAGCTGTTTTGATAGGTATGGTGTGAGGAACTAATGTGTTCCTTATGTTGGAAAAACAGCCACAGCAGTTCAAAGTATTGAAACAACACTGAAATAGTTTCTAAACTTATGTATTTTACATGTTCATGCATGCAACAGCACCTTAAAACTGTAGTATCTTTTGAGGAGTGGTTGAAGAAAGCTGTGCATGTATTAGTAAAGCTAGCTAAAATAAATAAATAAATAAATAAATAAATGCTGCTGCAAACGGTGACAGTCCCAGCATTCAGCTGGCAGAGGCAAGAAGAATCATTGGAGAGTTCAGTGCCAACGCGCTCTACACAACAAGCTCCCGACAAACAAGAGAGATATATTTTTAATTCTATACCCGGTCATCTGTCAAAGCACAAAAGTAAAAGAAATTCAGTTATACCACAATCCATATACTCTTTCTAATGTCCATGAAAAACTTTGCTCATGAAATACGCATCTGTTGGTATTTACCGTGTGCTACCATGCAGAACACTAGTTAAGATAAAACTACTGTCCTTGAGAGAGAGAGAGAGAGAAGAGAGGTGTGGAGACTGGGAAAGGAGCAAGGAGGGAGGGAGAAATACCTGAATTACGCTGTTAATTTTATTGTACTGTGAAAAAAGGTAAGAAACTGGGATAAGAAAACCAAAAAGAAACGGACAGGAACACATCTTCAGGAGCAGGGTCCCAGAAAGTCAGTTTGAGGAAGTAGCATTACAAAGAATGAGAAAGAGATCCAGATGAATTGTCTGGAGAAAAATACTCCAAAGGAATATGAAAACAAATATTCTAAAAGCAAGAAGTGTTGATGGGGCAGCACAGAGGGTGGGGCTTGGGGAAGGGAATGGGTAGAGGAACAGCAGTGCTCCAGTCATGAGGAAATCCCTAAGCTATGGGGCAGGAAGTCAGAGTGGTGCGCCTTAGTATGACGACCTTTGACCTGCTGGGTAAGAATCACGCTGGCTGCTACACATAAACTGTACCACAGCAATGGGACAAGACCAGCTGTACGCCACATGTTAAGGTAGCATTTCTAAGAGCTCACTAAGGAAGTCTATATAGTTTCAAGAGAAAACAGGGAGAAGGCAGGCTGAGACCTGAGCAGCTAATGCCACCCTTGCTGAGGAGAGTTTGCAGGGAGAGCCAACATTTCCAGAGAGGATCTGGGTAGGGGTATGGGCAGTGAGTACCACTGAGAAATCTGTTTGGACACATTATCAAAGATCCCTGGAGCCATCCACAGGTAAGTGGATATGAGCTCAATTTTCAAGGAAACGAGATTTTAAAAAATAAACAGGTGTTATCTGCTTCAAAATTCAAATGTGCTCAAGTTTAGCATCTTGAATACCTAGCTCCAAGATCTTTCATCATAGGGAGAATTAAATGAAGCACATCCTCTTAACTTTCCAATCTCTCTGGAAAACCAAGGGAACTCTTCTGTCACTGTACATGACAAGGAGCTCTTTGTTCAGATCAGCACGTGGCATATGAACAACCAGCCTGACTCCATCATAAGATCAGTAGTCAACTTGTTACAAGGTCAAAATAGGTTCGCTTTTGTTTTCTGTAAAATTTAAGTTTCTATGTCTTAGCATTTAACCAGACATAACTTGAACTTTTTTGGAATTCAACTTAGTGAAATACTGCCTGGGATTTGACCTACACCCACCCTGAGAAGATAATGTGTTCTGCCAAATAATTTTGAGATGTTCTGCCAAGACCCTATGTAACTAAAATTCCTTTGAAAAGTTCTCCAACCATTGGAACTCCCAGTTTGCAGTTTTTTTGAGATATATAAACCATTCTTTCTCCTATGTTTGATGTTTTTTCAAACCCCACTTTAGGAAGACAGTCCTATCTGACAGAAAATAAAGCTTGCTTAATTTGACTAAAATTTTTGGGCAATGGTCTTGACTCTCATTCAGTAGGATGAACACATGAAGTGGATCTTCACAGTGAAGAAAAAGAGATGTGCTTCCTCTCCCTCATAACTGATGGGGTAGCCATACAAAAAAGAATCACCCAGGGCTCACATCTCATATTCTTGCGGCTAGTTAGAAAACAGTTCTACCCATATGCTTCTGCATAGGGATATGGCATTGACAGAGCCTTTTATTACGAGGAAGGAGCCCACATAGTTTGATTTCTACCTAGAATATACAAAAGCATCTACCTTGTAGCAAATAGAGGGGCGATCTACTGTGGATGGGGGTGGAGAAGAAAGCTGGGCCTCAGTGTGCCAGACAAACCTACATACTGCCTGAATAAAGGATCACTGTTAGGGACATATGGGGAGACGCCTTGGGATCGAGGCTGCAGGATTTTCACAAGCCTCAAAGATTTTACACAAATAATAACCGTGAAATTTGCCAACAGAACCTTGTACATCTGTAAAATCTCCACTTTGTCGCAGGCTGTGATTACTATGGCTGGTGATTTTCACAGCAGGAGCTTCTCCTCTACATTGCACCTGGAAAAAAATAGAATACACCCACCTGAATCAGAAGCAGGGTTTCCTAGAAGAAAACTCACATTGAAAGAGAAGAGGTGAATCTACCTGCATTGGTTTTGTTGTTGTTGTTTTGTTGTTGTTGTTGTTTTGTTTTGTTTTTTTGTTTTTTCAAGACAGGGTTTCTCTGTCTAGCCTTGGTTGTCCTAGAACTCACTTTGTAGACCAGGCTGGCCTCGAACTCAGAAATCCACTTGTCTCTGCCTCCCAAGTGCTGGGATTAAAGGTGTGGGCCACCACTGCCCAGCCTGCATTGAGAATTTTATCAACTACTTTATTCTCTTTGTAAAGGCTATTCTTAGTTGCCAACTTGACTACATCTAGAATTAACTGGAATCCAGTAACTGCCTTCACACCTATGAGGTTGTTGTTGTTGATTTGTTTTGTTTTAGCTTGGTTTGAAGTGGGTTGATGCACTTCTAGTCCAGAACTTTGAGGTAGCAGTACATATGCCTTCAATCTGGATCTTGAAGCAGGAAGACACATCTTTAATCTAGGCACACCTTCTGCTCTAACCCTAGATAAGGACATGGAAGATGGAAGCTTTTGTTCTCTGCCTGCTTGCTCTCACCTTGCTAGCAAATCCTTTCCTTCACTGGCATTGAAGCCCTACTTCTTCAGAATTCCAGTGTCTGCTTAAAACTGTCTGAAACATCCAGGTGCACTGACTAGCCTTGCCATCCATACACAACTATTGTATTAGCTGGATCATTGCCTGTAATGCATTCTAATACAGTGGTTCTCAACCTTTCAGGCTGCATCACTTCAATACAGTTCCTTATGTTGTAGTGACTCCCAACCATGATTTTAGTTTTGTTGCTACTTTGTAAATGAAAATTTGCTACTATTATGAATTGTGATGTGTTCCAGTGGTCTAAGGTGACCCCAATGAGAAGGTCATTCAGCCTCCAAAGGAGTAGCAAACCACAGGTTGAGAACCACTGATCTAATAAATTGCCCCTCACTCCCTTTTATAGGTTCATTCTATACGTTTTGTTTCTCTAGAGAACCCTGACTAATACATTCTTGTATTACAACACTTTTTTAAAAATTCATTCAATAAACACATTAAAGACTATCGCTTTCATTCCTTGAGGACTATCATGAAACTTCATGTCCCACTACACATGAGTGTAAAATTCTAAATAGAGCAAAAAAGATTTAATAATTAGACATTAATGCATATATTATGGGTAAGAGTGGAGCTAAGAAAACTCTCCATGAAATCGAAATGACTTTCCAATTTGAAAGCTTTGAGTGGATTTGAGTTCATGTGTTTGGTTAAGGAAATGCTAACTAAAGGGAATGTTGATTTTGAAAAGTATCATAAATAATTAAGAAGCTTACAGAGGTGGAAACAAGCTTGCTAAAAGTTCCATTTTCTCTGGAGAGCTGATTTAATCAACTGACCAACACTTTGCTGTTTATTTTAAATAAACAATCTTAATTTGTTCATTGCCAAGAAAATATCTGCCAGTTACACAAATCTGGATATCCAAAGTTTGACAGCTGCTGTCAGAAATAACGCTTCATGAAAAAAAAGGTAGTTAGCTCCGCTTCCAACTCAACACAGTTGCTGTGCTTGGGTGCATAGGAGTTCTTCACACTAATGCCACATTTGTTTCATTGAAGATTAAAAAGGGAGCAGTCACAGGTTGAGATCGAAGACAATTCAGTTTTTAACTCCAAAAACAAAAATGAGAGCAATGAATTTATTGAGATGCATTTTAGGGAAGGAAAGATTGAGCTGATGGAGATGACCATGAGTTTACTAAAAGAGGAAATGGGTCAAATAGCGACTGCCAAGGTTCCCAAAACTAAATCCTCACTGACTCTATGTTCAAGAAATTTAAGATAACCTGGAAGGGTTATACGAAGCCCGTGGAAGGCTGGTCCACCTCTTGCTCTGTTGTGTTCTTTTCTGTAATAATGAGTTCTACACAGAATGATTTCTTGAGAGGGAAGGAGTACTGATGGACATGAGAAGCTCAGAGAAAGCTTGGGATGAGCACACACTCATCTTCAGTCAATCAGGGCAATTATTGTATGAAGAAATGGGGAAACAAAAGAACAGATACTTTTAAGCTTTAATTTATGAAGCTATGAAGATTTTTGACCAAGAAAACTAATTACAGCTGGCCTCTGTAAAATCATGCTTGGTGTTGTCCCTGCCCCCTTGTAAGCCAGTTTTGACCTTTCAAAAATACATCTCGATTAATGGCTCAAAAATATAAAAATAGTAAAACAATTAAATTTTCATGGCTCCTTTAAAATGTTTGGTTACCATAGTGGACGGTGAGGTAATGCTTAGCACCGTCTTGGTTATTATGATGCCCACAAAATAAATGCCACAGCTATCATTTGTTGCCAGTAAAAAGAAGTTCATCTTTTTATAGTTTGTGACTTCTGTAAGTAAAATTATTTAGAATGCTTGTATATATCCATTTAAATGATCACAGCATGTTGGGATTGGGGTCACTCAATTCCTCTTTTTTTCTGCAGATCTTAATTTTCCAATTTATAGACCAATAGAAGCTGTTGGTTCTGTTTGTACTGTTTGTACACTTGGTTCTTGCACTCACTCTTCAGAAAACACTCATGAAATAGATTCCTAGCAATGATTTAGTATTTATCAAGTAACTGATTATTTCTTCCAAAAAGAACAAACCCTGGCTTTGGCTCATTGCAGTGTATGTAAAGTTGTGTTACAGGGCACAGTGTTTGCTTCCAAGGTTTAGGTTTGGGGATCAAGGGGTTCTGAGTCTGAACAAACTGCACTTCTTTCTGATTTACTCTGTGAGGCAAAGGTCACAGTAATGATTTGTGTTCTTTAGGCTCTATTACAAAGTGATGAACAATCACTATTAAATTGATAGTGCTTGCGTGTGTACTTATTTGTGTGCATGAGTGTTTGGTCTGCATGTATCTCTGGTCTGCATGTATCTCTGTGTACGCTTGGTGAGCTTGGACTACAGAAGAGGGAGTCTGATCCCCTGGCACTAGAGTTATAGATCACTATAAGCCATCCTTTGGTTGTTGGTAATTGAACTCAGGGTCCTTGGGAAGTGCTCTGAACCTCTGAGCCACCGCCCTAGCCCCTGTTAAAACCTCTCATAACACCTAGCTATGTAACTTTGGAATGCATGAGCTAAAGTAACTCAGTTCTCATTTTAATAACATTTCATGGTTTTTGTCTTTTTTTTTTTTAACTAAATTCAGAGTTAGGATAAATTAGAAAGAGCAATCAAAGGTTTACATTTCCCTGCTGTACTTTATCTTCTGAAGATCTTCATAGTTATTCATTTAAAATAAGCTAAATACTATTTCACTTTGAACATGATAATAAATAATATATTTGATATTTATTAATAATATAACATATTTGTATGTATTTATAAATATAACACAGAAAAAGAACACCTGGTGAACAAAATAATATGTGATGTGTTGTTTGTTGCTACAGTCTCAATTTCTATTGAGAAATCAACAGGCTTAGCCAACCTTTTTTAACCAGAAGCACGCATATCAAACCAAGAACACAGCAAACAATATTTTGGCATTAGAATAAAGTAATATTAACCTCACTGACCCCCTGGATGTGTCTCAGGGATTATCCTTGAGGTAAGCAAACCACTCAGAACTGTTGGTGCATGACATTTCCCTCATTGTCCGGAGGGTGGCAGTAGGTTTGACTCTGAGATAGGTGGCCTTGGCTGGAGCAAAGCTCCTCTCTGTTTTATCTTGAAGTAATTTCATAATCTCCAAGGCAGCATTTCTTTAGCAAGCAAATTGCTTATGTTTTTACTGGAAAAATCTAGAGCACCGGCTATTTCACTAGGGGAAAATATATTGTAAACTGTGCTAGTCTTAAATGTAATAGGAGCATTTACTTTCATCCATGTGTTCATTCACTAATATTCAAGAAATACTTTTCTCCTTCACCTTTCTCCCTCCCTTCCTCCCTCCCTCCCTCCACTCCAGCCCTTCATCCATTCATCCCTTCCTTCCTTTCCTCCTGTCTTATGCTCTCCCTTTTCTCCTCTCCTCCCTTCTTCTCCCCTCCTCCCCCCCACCTCTCCCCTGAGTAACCTTGGCTGGCTGGAAACACCTCATGTAGACCAGGCTGTGTTCAAATATGCAATGATTCTCTGCCTTTATTTATTGTCTTCTGAGATTCCATTGGTGCTTTTGGAGTGACATATAAAGACAGATTATTATAACAATCTATGCTGTTTGCTGAGTTAAGTTCAAAGGCATCTAAGAAAGAGCAAGACATGATTCGATAAGGACATCTCCTTCCCTCAGCTGTGTCTTCCCTTGATTATGGTGACTTGGTTAAGCATTGGGAAGGAGATTTGCTCCTGGTCAAGGAAAATTCAAATCAGATACTTTATAATATTTGTGAACATAGAACCTGTCCTTTGGCACTAGTTTGGCTCACAAAAAAGAAGAAGCACGCATCTATGCTTAAGAGAACTCCAAAGGCTATAGATACACTGGAGTTTGATCTTGGCCTTCTGCTTTTCCATTACAGAAGCCAGATTAAAAATTTTGTTTATTTTTGTTTTATGTGTATTAACATGTATCTGTGTACTGTATATGTGCCCTATGCCATAAGAATTCAGAAGAAAGCACCTGAACTACACCTGGAATTACAGATGATTGTGAACCTTTATGAAGGTGCTGGGAACTGAACTGGCTCATCTATCTGCAAGAGCAACAAGTACTCTTAAGCACTGAGCCACCTCTCCAGCCCCAACTTCTGGGTTTTTTCTTTTAATTATGTGAGTCAGTAAATACCACTATTTGCCTCAGCTACTTTGAAACTCCGATTATTCTCAAAATAATCTTGATATTTGTCCCTATCTCTCCGTACTAGTTGCAAAAACCTCTAGAGAGGAAAACAACCTCACTGAAATGCATCACACCTAAAAAACCTTCCTGACTACATTAACTTCTCCATCTTCTCCATGGTGCCATGCTACCCCATAAACACTCCAAATTAAGAAACTTAGTATCTTATATTGATCAACTCTGTTCTTATAGTTTGGAAGATTTGACCTGCCAAGGAGCAGGAATCGCCTCTGTCATCTTTTTATCTAGTACAGTAATTAGTTCATACAGTATCCATTAAGTCATTGTTAAATTTCTAAGGAATAGATGTCTGACAAAGGTCTTCTACCACTGGACATTTCCAGCTCAGCTTCAAGTGACCCACATAAAGGAGAATCACCCCAATGGGTGATAATGCTGGGGAAATCTAGAATGCTCTCCATATTTCTCTACCTGAAGCAGGGTTCTAGAGAGGAGCTGGACCTCGAAATAAATAATGAAGAAGATATTGAGGATGATGATGATGATGATGATGATGATGATCTCCAAGCCTATTCAACTTCAGCTGAGTGGTCATGGCTTCTAGATCATCACAGGGAACATTGACTCCCAATAAGGAATGAGGCAGCTTACTGATCTTATTAATCTCATAGTTGTCTCCCTGTCGTGTGCTTTTTGTTTGATTGGCTGGTTGGTTTGGTTCTGGCTTAGCACTTTCTGGTACTTGTGGTATTAATTCCAAGCATGTAGATACTCCATTTGAAATATTGAATAATTTGTGCCTTCCTGTGTGGAAATTGACATCATGCCATATTGTTTCAATGCTGACAAATTGTGTGTGTTTATGTGTGTGCGTGCATGTGCACGTGCACTCATGTGCTATAAATGCTCCTATGTATAGCAGAGGCCCAAGAGGCTCACTATACTTCCAGTTCCTTCTGTCACCAGTCAACCACAGATGACTAGAATTGCCTGCATAAAGGTAATTATTTCCAGAAGTCCCTCATCAAAATAGACACCTTCACCAATGTTTTTTAAATAAGTCACACCTCCATCAGAAACTTGGGGCTGAGTTCTTCTGATCTCAGGAAACATATACTCCCAAAGACTTTCTTCAGCTTTCATGCTGTGAGCACAGCTTAGAAAAGCCAATTGCTGTCCCCACCCAGAATAACTTGTACTGAAAACAAACTCCTTGACAGGGATGTTCATGAACCCACACACTTCCACTGAGAGATTTGCTCTATCAGGAGCAAAGCAAAGAACTATGAGTCTCTGTCAGAAAGACTTCTCTCAACCCATGACAGGAGTGGAGGATTCATTTCTGGTATAATTTCTCTTCGGAGAGTCAAACCTGAGGTTCCAGGCACCCCAAAGAAATATCTTAATCCAGTGCAATGAAAAGTGTTTTCCACTTACCAACACTGAGAACTGTGCCCTCTTCATTCACTATACAAAGCATGAAGGCACTGGCGCGAGAACACCGAAACTAAGGACTCAGGACGGCATCTTACTTTAAATAATTCAGGGGAAATGGCTTTGTTTTGCTTTGCATTGGGCTTGAAATGTTTTATAAATCTGACATTATTTCCTTTTAAATGGTGTAGAATATACAATCCAATTCAACTTGTTGCATATATAAAAACTTGCTACTCACAAGTGTTTTTCTCGTTTTCTTTATTTTGGTTGAATCAAAATCAAATTATAATATAAAATGCTTAACGAGTATAAATCCAGTAGGTGATGTGGGAAATAAGAGAGCCATATGAGCAACTTACAATCGTACTTAATGAGAACACTATGACAAGTTTAAAGCACTAATCTTCTACCTCCAAAGGATATGCATAAGCAAATGATCACCGAGGAAACCAGTGCTAGGTGGATGGTTTTAGCCCACTATGGAGACACAGAGCCAAAGTGAAACCATTGGGTTACCTATTGGGTAACATGGAGATGTCCCCACCTTCACACATTCCAGACTCTGAGAAAACAGATTCCCTCTCTGACTAGAATGCTTCCCAGCATGTGTTTCCAAACTAAAGAAATACTTTCCCACCCAACACTGATATTTTTAAAACCATTTTTAAAGTCTTTTTAAATAAAAACAGGATTGATTTGCTTCATTGATTTGCTTTTTTTTTTAACCTAGAAGTGAAAAGAGCTAATGAGTCTGAATTCTTTCTTTATTATTTTATTTATTTACATTCCAAATGTCGTCCCCCTTCCCAGTCCCTCCTCCCAGAGTCCTTTACCCCATCCCATTTGCCTCTGAGAGGGTGCTCACCCTCACACCCACTCACCCACTCTCCTCACCCACCTCCTCCCATTTCACTCCCCCCCCCCCCATCCTGCTTCCCTTGGGCATCAAGTCTCTACAGGATTAGGCACATCCTTTCCCACCTAGACCACACAAGGTAGTTCTCTGCTACTTATGTGCCAGGGGCCACGGACCAGCCCATGTATGTTCTTTGGTTGGTGGCTTAGTCTCTGAGAGTTCTAAGGGGTCTGGGTTAGTTGATACTGTTGTCATTCCTGTGAGGTTGCCATTCCCTTCAGCTCCTTCACTTCTTCCTCTAACTCGTCCATAGGGATCCCAGACCTCAATTCAAAGATTTATAAATATCTGCATCTCTCTCAGTCAGCCTTAGTCATCAAGGAAATGCAAATCAAAACAACCCTGAGTTTCCACCTTACACCAGTTCTAATGGTTAAGATCAAAAACTCAGGTGACAGCAGATGTTGGCGAGGATGTGGAGAAAGAGGAACACTCCTCCATTGCTGGTGGGATTGCAAGCTGGTACAACCACTTGGGAAATCAATCTGGTGGTTCCTCAGAAAACTGGAAATAGTTCTACCTGAGGACCCAGCTATACCATTCCTGGGCATGTACACAGAAGATTCTCCAACATGTAATAAAGACACATGTTCCACTATGTTCATAGCAGCCATGTTTATAATAGCCAGAAGCTATAAATAACCCAGATGTCCCTCCACAGAGGAATGGATACAGAAAATGTGGTTCATTTACACGATGAAATACTACTCAGCTATTAAAAACTATTTTTAAGAACCTCTGGTTATGAAAATGTGGATTAATAAGTATCACCTTTAAAAAGCTTCCTATTTTAATTGTTAAATTAACTTGGCCGCATTTCATCTCAGACAGATGGCAGTTATCAAGATAACTAAATAAATCCTTTAAATATCCAGCTCATGAAATATTTATGGTAAGCCTGCAGGTTGGACTCTGCAGGTGAGAACACTGGCTAAGGTGTTCATTTTGGCTCTCATCTTATGTGACAGGAGACATCACCATTGCACAATTTACTCACAGTAAAGTTATTCTACTAAGAAGAATATGAAGAAAATGATCAGTAACTAACTTTACATTTAGAAGATGAAAGAGACCAGAAACAAATTATTAAACTAAGAAACCCAGGGACACAGTCTCACAAAATCGTAAAAAGATAACAAATATTCAAGTCTTAAGGGTGGTTGAGTTAATTATAGAATCACCTCATAATGGAAAAGCAAAAGGAAAAATGGCACCTGTCTTCCTTCACAGAATGCAAAAGAAAACATCTCCAGATAGAATAGGCTAAAGTTAGTACCAAATGGCATCTTATAAAATCACGTAACAGCTTAACTAACACGTACAAGTGGGAAATAAGCTCTACCCAGAAAAGGCACAGAATGGCTTAGGCATTTATTCAAGACTTGCTTCATCTTTTTTCACAGGTGACAGAAAAAACAACAGATATAGGATAGCATCTTGCTCTGCTAAAACCCAGACAAATGTGGGAACCTGTTCTCCAGCTCAGGGCAGTTCTGCTGCAGTGGAATTGTGTACACTGCTGGTCTGAATCATGTTAATGCCATGAGCCACACAATGTCAGTTATCACCCTGGCAGTCATTAACATTCTTTGGGTGAATACATTCCATGGAATAACGCCTTAAACAGCTGTCCTTATCTCAAGGGACTCTTCACTAAACGTAGGTTACTTTAATGGCAGAAGTAGCCACTTTATTTTAACCTAATCCCTGTGTGTTTTGAGTTGTATGTATTGTACACAAAACGAGAATCTGAGAAGAATATATTAAAGGAAATATATGCTCTTAATTAGTCAGAAAAATATCAAAACTGTAAGAACTGCTTGTTTGGAATAATAGCATTTCAAAGTGAATTTAAAGTTTTTATCAAATACATTTTAGAATGGGATAGGCTCACCGAAGCCCACAACAAAGTTTAGTACAGGCTGAGGTTTGTAAGGCTGACATTATAGTCACGAAGGCCGAAGCAGGTGTACTTTGTGATTTTAATATACATCCAACATTTACCGATTGGGCATCCATTCTGGCAAATCTAGGAGTGATGAGCTAAGTTATTTCAGACCTTTGGTTTTCGTGTGGTGACGAAGCTGCTGGGCAAGTGGAATCCACCAACGTGAAATTCACAAAAAGCCATTAGTCAGAATGTCTGAGCTCCGTTGTGTTTGCTACCTCTGTGTTCCCGATTGGGCTGACACACTGGTAGCTGCTAATAGAAAGATGCTCTCACTCTGCGGCCCTTCAAGGGTTGTGGTGGACGGTGATTGCTTAACAGGAAAGCTGCACTCTCACCCTCAGCTGTGCACAAAAGGCTTCGGAATCTGGCCAGCTGAGGAAAATTAGAACAGAATTAATTTACCATGGAAAGTCATACTGATCTTAATGAACTGCATGGAAAAGATAAAAGAGTTACAGTCTTTACACTTCCAGCAGTTCAAAATAATGCAATGTAAAAACTCTAAGTTATAGGTCACAGATCATAATGAATTGTTCTGTTAGATTTGCTTTGCTATATAAATAACAATGAATCCAAAATTAAGTATATAAATATTCTTCACTTGAGGCTCGAAGTTGTAAAAGTAGGTTGTGCTCTGTACAGTACAAACTGGGATTTGCAGAATGGTTTTCCATAAGTCCCCTCTCTACAACATCCATCTGACATATTTTATCACAAAAATGTGCTCAAATATACCTCATGTTTGAAATCTCCTTTCTCTACATAACACATGCTATAAGCATCTTTGGATATCAATAAATATAACTTCACAAGCTACTTGTAATTGCTGCAAAATTCTATAGTCTTTTATAATTTTGATTTCTAAAACTCCAGTAATTTGGAGAAATTTGGTATTGTTTAATAAGATTTAGCAGAAGTCCACAGTTACAAAGATTGGATAAATTCCCTGATAAAAAAATATATACTGCGTATTAGAACAAGGCTTGCTGTTTCTTTTGATTTCGCAGTGTTTTGATGAAGACAAATTAGTAATCTAATTTGAGAGCCTTTATTCTCATGAACTTTTAGTCCCCTAACCCCAGGCCACATCAGGTAGGCTTCCATCCTTTTCATTTCCTGTACAGTATCAGACAAGAAGTTGGCAGAAGAGAAAGCAGCTCTCACCATTAACACAGTACTTTACAACATGGCCTGTGGATGCAGAATCTGATCTGTGTTTTTGCAAATGAGATTCTTACATGTCTTTTTAAAGAGCCCAGACATGGGAACGAGGAGACAAATGATCACAACTTATGAATAGTCATTTTCCCTAGAGTAGATCATTCTAGTTAAAAACAGATAAGACTTATGAGAAAGCACTCCTGGTGAAATCCACTGACAGAGACTAAAGAAACCCTGGTCATGACTCCAGTCCATGGTATTGGGAATGCCGTTCAACCTCAAGATAGTGATCTATGAGGCTCCCAAGACAACATGTCTCCCAGGGATGTCACTGATGGCTCAGAAGACCCCCACCAACACACACACATACAACCATTCAACTCCTCAGAAGCTTGGCATAGATCCCTACCTCTGCATCCCTTTATCCTCACCTGTGCAGAACTGCATCTTACTGTAGAACTTCCTTCTACCAGTTTGCACATGTGCTAAGAGCCCTAAGTCTTAGTATTCTCCCCATGGCCTGGCCCAGCCAAGTAGGACAGGCCAAGCCCTGCTGAGGTTAGTTTCTTTTGGCTTCGTGACCTACCTGACTGGCTCAGATAACTGATCCCCTCACGTAGGCACAAGCTCAATCAGGCAGAAAACTTGCCCCCTTTTCAACAAGGCTGACTCAGCACCCACCCCTTCTTGGCAGGTTCATCTCCGTACAGCCTGGAGGCTGAGGGAAGTGTGACCGGCTTTGCTGCTTTCCTGGGCCAGGATCTTCATTTCCTTGAATAGCAACCCCAGAAAGACAAAATCTTTTTTTGCAAAGTCCTCTAAGTAATTTTGTGTTGCACTCACCTCAGCCATCTTTAAGAACTCTCCACTGCCAGCCAACTTTGAATAATTTAAAAAAAGGTGGGGAGTCTCTTCTGGAACACAGAGATCCAGACGCTGTGCTTTACACCATGTTCATTGATTTCATCCCCCAGGTGACTACAATGTGCAAGTATGTGGTGGTCAGATGAGGAAGAAAGAAAAGTGGAGCAACTTGAGGATTGTGGAGAGAACTAGAACTGGAGACTCAAGGGCAGAGAGGAGGAGCCTGCTGTGAGGGTCAGCCCTGCTGTCTGGGGCCATGGTGAGGTCCCAGCCTGACCTGCTACTGAGAGGCATGTAGTGTGTGGTGGATACATAACTGACCCTGACCCTCGCTGTATGCTGTGCTCTGAAGAGCTAGCACCACCTCTCACAGGATGCAACACTCAGGAAAGCGGGCCCTCCACCTCACCCAGGCAGCACACGGGAACTGACCCTGCCACCATTCTGCCATGATATTGCACAGGCAAATAGGTGATATTCCCCTGCCCATCACCACCACCACTTCTGGCAGTCTGCAAAGCTACCCAAAGGGTCATGAGCTCAGGAGATCCAGCCCTGCCCCTCACCAGCTGCAGTACTGGGGAAAGCAGGCTCTGTACCTCGCCTACACTGTGTACAGCAGAGCTGACCCTGGTAGTGGGGGTGCAGGTGAGCCAGCCCTGAGAGAGAAAGCTCCTGGGTACGGGGATAATACCCTCCCCTCTCTTGTCCCTCATCACTTGTGATAGTCAGGAAAGCAGACCTGAGGACATGAAAGCAGAAAGCTAGCCCTGCCCACTATAGCATTCGGGACAGTGGACCCCACACCTTGACTGGGCAGCACAGTGGAGCTGGCTCTGGAGGCATGGGTACAGGTGCCCTGATGTCAAGGGTCTGGGAGCAGAAGAGCTGACCCTGCCTCTTGCCAATGGCAGTATTGGGTGGTCCAGCCTTAGCAGTGCTGGAATGTTCATCCTGGTGGTGCAAATAAGGAAAGGCCTGCACACTGATCAGCTCTGTTACCACCCTGGCCCAAATCCAGGGCTCTGGTCGACCCACCCAAAAATCTGTATCATCTATGAACATTTGGGATTCGTAAAAAGGCCTGCTGTTTCAAAGCTGCAGCATCTCCATGATATGAGGCAACAACATAATAACCAGGAGGAGCCCTGGTAAAGATTTAATATTGATGGTGTCAATAAAACCAGATATCTCAAACCAAACCAAAGACTCATGGGGGTTTGGGGAAGAGGTTGTAAGGTGAAGGGCAGCTATGAGGGGACAGAGATGAGCAAAACTGGGGTGCAAGATGTGAAACTCACAAAGAATCAATATAAAAAGGAAGGAAGGAAGGAAGGAAGGAAGGAAGGAAGGAAGGAAGGAAAAAGGAAGGAAGGAAAGAAGGAAAGAAAAAACATGCCAGGGCTGGGACTAGAGCTCAGATGGTAAAGGTACTTACTACACAACTATGATGAAGTGTGTTCAATCCCTAGAACCCACAAATAGGTAAAAGGAGAGAAAAAATGCCACAAAATTGTCCTTTGATATCCACATGCACAGTGGGGCATATATACACCCCCATACACACACACACACACACACACACATGCACAAACATCATATACATAGAGACCCACACAGACAGACCTCTCTCTCTCTCTCTCTCTCTCTCTCTCTCTCTCTCTCTCACACACACACACACACACACACACACACAGGATAATAAAAACAAGTAACAATTTTTACAGAAATTAAATGTTTTAAAAATGGGTGAAACTAGAAAATATCATCCTGAGATGACTCAGGTAACTCAGACCCAAAAGGACATGCATGGTATGTACTCACTAATAAGTAGATATTAGCGGGGGGTGGAGGGAAGAGTACAGAATACCCAAGAAACAGTCCATCAAACTCAAAATGGTCAACAAGTCAAAGGGCCCAAGTGAGGATACCTCAGTCCCACTTGGGAGGGAGAAGTAAGCAATCTCAAGGGGAGATGGAGGGAGGGGCCTGGGAGGGAAAGGGTACTGGGTGGGGAGAAAAGAGAGGAACATGATCAGATGGGGGGAAAAGGACTGAAGCCCTAAGGGCCAGCAGAAAGAATGGAAACAGGCAACCTCCAGAGGAAGGAGGTGGGGGAACCCTCCAGAAAGTACCAGAGACCTGGGAGATAAGAGACTCTCAGGACTCAAAGAGAAGGACCTTAGAGGAAATGCCCTACAGTTGGGAGAGGGAATGTGTAGAGCCCACCTCCAGCAGAAAGATCATCAAGTAAGGAATGGGGCTGCCATCCCAAAAGAACTGCAGGGATGGAAATGGAGAAGAGCCTGAGGAAAAGAAGGTCCAGTGACAGACCCAAAGTGGGATCCAGCTCAAGGGGAAGCCCCAAGGCCTGACATTATTACTGAGGCTATGGAGCACTCACAAAAATGGACCTATCATGACTGCCCTCTGAAAGACCCAAGAAACAGCTGAAAGAGTCAGATGCAGATATTTACACTCAACCAATGGATAGAAGCTGCTGACCCCTGTGGTTGGATTAGGGAAAAGCTGGAAGAAGCTGAGGAGGGTGACCCTGTAGGAGGACCAGCAGTCTCAATTAAACTGGACACCCCCCACCCCTCCAGGTCTCTCAGACACCAACCAGGCAGCATACACCAGCTGATATGAGGCCTCCAACACATATACAGCAGAAGACTGCCGGGTCTAGGTTCAGTCAGAAAATGCACCTAACCCTCAAGAGACTGGAGGCCCAGGGAGTTTAGAGGTCTGGTGGGGTAGGGGGTGGAAGGGTGGGGACATCCTCCTGGAGACAGGGAGGTGGGGAGAAGATATGGGATGGGGAACAGTCAGAGGGTGTATGGAGGGGGGAGGAATAAAATCTGGAGTGTAAACAAAAGATTAAATAAAAATAAAAACCTTTAAAAATTACTTTTGCTGAGTAATTTTTTAAATCAACCATATAAGACATTTTGTCTTGATATGAAAACACTGAGCAATTGAACAATTCTTCCATATTTTTCATTTTTATAATCTTTACATTTTAGGAAAAATGTAGAGTTACAGAACTACTGCAAAAGACTCCAAATATTTCCTACACAACCCAACTCAGTTTTCTTATGAATCACATCTTACATTATGGAGTACATTTTCCATAACTGTTGATTCAGTATCAGCTTGGCATCATTAATCAAAGTTTCTGCCTAATAATGACTTATACTTACTTTCTTCTGTTTTGCAGCATTGGGGACTGAACCCAAGGTCTTGCGGACCCTAGACAAGTGCTCCGTTCTACCACAGAGCCCAATCCCCAGCCCCCCGTTGACATTCGCTTTTAGTTTTTCAGTCCCCTTTTGTTTTTGACAACCTTGACATGTTGGAAGGAGTCTAAGTATTTTATGGTTGGCCACCAACGGAGCTTTGTCTTAGAGGTTTTTTTCCCCAATGATTAAATTGAAAAAATTTAAAGCATCTTTTTCTTCATTCCTTAAATCTTAATAGTGATTTGAATGGTTATTAAATATCTCTGTCAGTTTGGGTAAGATTGAAATAGCTGAGAGTGTCCAAGCGGCAGTCAATTTAAGCTAATGTTTCGGAGGAAATTGCCAATCCATGGGAGCTCTAAAATTAAGCTATTATTTCTCATACTCATACATGAAAAGTCACATTGCAAATTTTAGTTCAATGAGCTTCAACTATAGCACAGCAATGAATTCACAGTTGAGGCTATTATAACCCCTAACTTTGCAGGGAGGAACTTTTTTTGTTTTGTTTTGTTTTTTGTTTTTTAGATTTTTTTTTTAAAATTTAATACTTTATTTACATTTCAAATGCTTTCCCCTTTCCAGGTCTCTCCTTTGGAAACTCCCATCCCATCCCCGCTCCCCCTGCCTCTATGAGGGTATTCTCCCACCCACCCACTCACTCCAGTCTTCCCTCCTTGGCATTAACCTATACTGGGGCATCTAACACTCTCAGGTCCAAGGGCTTCTCCTCCCACTGAGGATCAACAAGACCCTCCTTAGCCACATAAGTGGCCAGCACCATGGGCCCCTCCATATGCATTCTTTGGTTGGTGGTCCAGTCTCTGGGAGCACCAGAGAGACTGACAAGTTGAAACTGTTGCTCGTTCCCATGGGACTGCAAACTCCCTCAGTTCCTTCAGTTCCTTCTTCAACTATTCCATCTGGAACCCCATGCTCAGTCCAACAGTTGCTGTGAATTGAATCATGGGTATTTCGAACTTTTGGGCTAATAACCACTTATCAAGGGATACATACCATGTTTGTCCTTTTGTGACTGCGTTACCTCACTCAGGATGATATTTTCAAGTTCCATCCATTTGCCTGTGAATTTCATAAAGTCACTGTTTTTAATAGATGAGTAGTATTCCACTGTGTAAATGTACCACATTTTCTGTATCCATTCCTCTATTGAGGGACAGATTGGTTGTTTCCAGCTTCTGGCTATTATAAATATGGCTGCTATAAACATAGTGGAACATGTGTCCTCATTAGATGTTGGAGCATCTTCTGGGTATACGCCCAGGAGTGGAATAGCTGGGTCCTCAGGTAGTATTATGTCCAATTTTCTGAGGGTCCAACAAACTGATTTCCAGAGTTGTAGTACCAGCTTGCATTCCCACCAGCAACGGAGGAGTGTTCCTCTTTCTCCACATCCTCGCCAGCACCTGCTGTCACCTGAGTTTTTGATCTTAGCCATTCTGACTGGTGTGAGGTGGAATCTCAGGGTTATGTGATTTGCATTTCCCTGATGACTAAGGATGTTGAACATTTCTTTAGGTGCTTCTTATCCATTCGAGTTTCCTCAGTTGAGAATTCTCTGTTTAGCTCTGTTGTCCATTTTTTGATACGGTTATTTGGTTCTCTGCAGTCTAACTTCTTGAGTTCTTTGTATATATTGGATATTAGCCCTCTATCGGATGTAGGATTGGTAAAGATCTTTTTCCAATCTGTTGGTTGCCATTCTATCCAGGATGTTCTAGCTTTCATAGTCTCTGGTGAGAAGTCTGGTGTAATTCTGATAGGTCTGCCTTTATATGTTACATGCCCTTTTCCCTTACTACTTTTAATATTCTTTCCTTACTTTGTGTATTTGGTGTTTTGACTATAATGTGACAGGAGGAATTTCTTTTGTGGTCCAATCTATTTGGAGTTCTATAGGCTTCTTGAATGTTTATGTTCATCTCTTTCTTTAGGTTAGGGAAGCTTTCTTCTATGATTTTGTTGAAGATATTTACTGGCCCTTTAAGTTGGGAATCTTCACTCTCTTCTATACCTATTATCTTTAGGTCTGTTCTTCCGTGTCCTGGATTTCCTGGATGTTTTTGGTTAGGAGCTTTTTGCATTTTGTGTTTTCTTTGACTGTTGTGTCAATGTATTCTATGGTATCTTCTGCACCTGAGATTCTCTCTTCTATCTCTTGTATTCTGTTGGTGATGCTTGCATCTCTGACTCCTGATCTCTTTCCTAGGGTTTCTATCTCCAGGGTTGTCTCCCTTTGTGATTTCTTTATTGTTTCTATTTCCATTTTTAGATCCTGGATGGTTTTGTTCATTTCCTTTACCTGTTTGATTGTGTTTTCCTGTATTTCCTCTTTAAGGGCTTCTAACTCTTTACCTGTGCTCTCTTGTATTTCTTTAAGGGTGTTATTTATTTCCTTCTTAAAGTCTTCTATCATCATCATGAGAAGTGATTTTAAATCTGAGTCTTCCATTTCTGGGTGTGTTGGGGTATCCAGGGCTCACTGTGGTGGGAGAACTGGGTTCTGATGATGCCAAGTTGCCTTGGTTTCTGTTCTTTGTATTCTTGCCCTTGCCTTTCGCCATCTGGTTATCTCTGGTGTTAGCTGGTCTTGCTCTTTCTGACTGTGGCTTGTCCCTCCTGCAAGCCTTTTCGTCAGTACTCCTTGGGGACCAACTCTCTCTAAGAGGAATTTGGGTTTGGAGAGCTGTGGTACAGGGTCAGCTCTGGGGTGCAGACAGAAACCAGAAGACTTCTGTCTCCAGCTGTTCCTTGGTTCCTATGTCCTGATGGCTCTAAAAGGGTCCCTCTTGACTGAGGAATTTGAACAGAAGTGGTGGTCTTCCTGTACTCAAAGGTATATCGGCACTCCTGGGAGACCAGCTCTCTCCTGGCACTGAGTATGGAGCCCTGTGTCATGGGATCAGCTCCCTGAACTCAAAAGGAAACCAGAAGGCCACTCTTCAGTCCCTGTGTCCTGAGGGTTCTGGATGGGTCTCTCTGAGCAGAGATGCTGACCTTACCCCTGATCATAGGCTTGTCCACACTCCTGGGAGGGTAGCTCTTTCCCTGCACTATTTGGGTATGGAGCTGCATGGCACAGACCACAGGTGTAAACTGGAAGGCTGCTGTCCCAGGCTGCTTGTAGGTCCCTGTGTCCTGGAGGTTCTGGGCAGGTCCCTCTGAACAGAGGTACTGGCCTTAACCCCTGATCACAGGCTTGTCTACACTCCTGGGAGGGTAGCTATTTCCCTGCACTATTTGGGTATGGAGCAGCATGGCACAGGCCACAGGCATAAACAGGAAGGCTCCTGTCCCAGGCTGTTCCTCTGTCCCAGTGTCTGCAGATTCCAGGCGGTCCCACTGGGCAGTGGTGCCTGTTTTACCTCCACTTATGGGCTTGTCCATCCTCCTTGGATGTTAGCCTTCTCCCTGCGCTATTTGGTTATCCATTTTATTCTTTTTAAAGAACTAAATCATATATTTTGATAATGCTCTCTTTTAAGTCATTCATGGATTAGAGACAAACAATAATAAACTATTTTCCAAGTGTCAAAAGAATAAGGATGTTCTTAAACTATGAATGTCCGTGAGCAATTTGGAATTTATAGTAATTAACTAAGTTTGTGAAGTTTAATAAATGATTAAATGTAAAAAATTTAGCAAGTGGAAGGGAGAAAATCAACCCTATTAATAAGCCTACTGAATCAGTGCAGGTTGTTTTTCTCATTAGATAATGGACAAAATTTATAGAGCTCCTGAATTTTTAATGTTTATTCATGAATGCATTTAATGTTCATGAACTTTTGTCTGTACATATGTCTGTGTACCACTCACATGCATGAGTCTCGTGAAGGTCAGAGGAAGGCATTAGACTCCTTGAGACAGGAATTACAGACCACTCTGAGCTACCTTGTGGGTATTGCAGCCAGTGCTCTTACTCATCTCTCCAGCCTCAGGAGTCCTGAATTTCATCCAAACTTTCACGAAGTATTTTAATAACTATGCACTAAATTTTTCTTTTTCTCTAGCCCTGAATACAAAGGCAACAAGGGAAAATACTCAACATAAGTTCTCACCCCAAGGGAAAATTTGTCCTGAGATGACCTTGGAAAGCTCAACCACATTAACCAGATGGAGGTGAGGTGGAGAATACTCAGCCAGGCAGATGCCTAGAGCAGGAAGGTGTATTAACTTACTGCAAAAATAACTAGGCTCCGTCGCTATGAAGATCACAGAGCCTAATTTTAAAAAAACTCAACAGACATGAGAAAAAAAAAATCTATTAAGAAGCTCAACACTCAAGAACTCATTTCTAAGGACTTAGGACATTCTGAGAATCTAGATCCTGTGGCTCATTCTGAAGGCTCAATAATCATATTACAGAAAAAAGGAGGCCTGTGGTGCAGCTCAGTGGCCAAGTGCTTAGCCTGAGCAAGGCTTTGTATTTGGTCCCCATCAGTTTCAAAGAAAAATAAAAATTTACAGAGAAAATGCCCGAGTAAATGCTTCACCAAGGAGGGCACAGGTAACTGCAGCTGCCTAGCTATAGTCCCTTGGGCAAACCCACAAATGCTTTCTTAACAAAAGCCAAAAGCCAATTTTCGTTAGAACAGTAGAAACAAAACACTTGCCAGGAGATCTGTGCCCTCCACAGCTTAAGTATCCACAGTTTCTTCTTCTTGAAGCAACTGAGTGCATGTTTCTCATGGGTCACTATCTGACACTAACGTTCACTTCCGAATCTGTGGGAACAGCAGCCTAGGGATTGAGGAGAGAGGAGTGGGGTCCCTTTCTTGAGGCATCTCTCTACTACCTGGCCTCTCTGTACAAGCCTATTTCTAGCTCAAATAAAACAAGCAGCAAAAGAAAAAACAAAAGCAAATAATCAGGCCTTCAAAATGATGCCTTATCCTCAAAGAGTCTTCACCCAGTGCTTCTCAACCTTCCTAACGTTGTGACTGTTAATACAGTTCCCCATGTGGTGGTGACCCCCGACCATAAAGTTATCTTTGTTGCTACTTCATAACTACCATTTTGCTACTGTTATGAATCGTAATATAAATATCTGATATGCAGATATCTGATCTGTCCTCTCTGGGGTTGTAAACCACTTAAAGTTTAAGCATCTAACATTTCTGATTCACATAAGGACTTATAACAAAGGTCAACTAAGAAAGGGATCAAAACCATGTGCCTCTAATGGTGGCACATCCCTGTAATCTCATCGCCTGGGGGTCTGAAACAGAAAGATCCCAAATTCAAGACTAATCAAGGCTACATAGAAAGATCTGATAGAAAGAAAGAAGAAAGAAAGAAAGGAAGGGAGGGAGGGAGGGAGGGAGGGAGGGAGGAAGGAGAGTCAGGAAAAGGGAGAGGACATGAACCTCATTTAGTCCAACCATTCACCTAATTAATGAAAGAAAATGTCAGACTCCACAATATGGCAGAAAGAAAAAGTGTTTTAAAAACGATTTAGAAGTTTCCTCTGAGACTGTCATAATTGTCTTAGAACAATGAACATACCTGTTGAGAGCTGATACTTATAGGTTGTTTTAAAACAATCCACGTGACACTCTCAAGAAGAGGTGGAACCGTCAGAGAACCAGGGTATGTCCAGTAGTCCCAGGATGATGGAAGCAAACATAACGGGTCGAAATTTGTGAACCGTGTTTGTTTACCCTGGAAAACAAAGAGAATTGCTACAGATTACAAATAAGATACACACACACACACACATACACACACACGTACACACTCATTGTGTAATTCCTATCATCCATTAATATTTTAGTGAAACCATTTTCTGTTTTAATTCAAAAAAAGAACAGATGAAGTGGTTAATTCTATAGATTTATTTAAGAAGGACAAGAGAGTGAGACATGATGGCACATACCTATATCCCCAGCAGTCAACAGGTAGAGGCAGGGGTCACAAGTTCAAGGGTCAGCCTGGGCTACAAAAGGAGTAACAGGCTAGTATGAAATATGGAGAGAGATCCCAGGTCAAGAAAAAAAGAATCTTGTTTTATATAAGTAGTCTTTTAAATACGTAATAATTTAAGTCTTTTTTAACTAAAAGTATGGTATTAGTACTTAAATCTGCAAAGACTTATTGATGATTACTTTAGGTAATAAGTGACAATAAATTATTTCTGCAGTCCGGTTCTGATAAGTAGAAACTTGCTTCAAACAATGCAGGATATGATATGTCTACTGTGTAAGAGCTCAAAATTCAGAAGAGTAAAGAGCTGTTGGTCATTAACAAACAGGAAGCAATTTTACCTTTTCCTTAATGGAATCCAAAATGTCAGTGATCTTTTGCAGTTGAGGATTGTGTTCCCCAATCTAAAAGTGTAAGGTTTCAAAACAGACATAATTATAGGAGTAAACAAGCAACAAGCATTTCATTTCAATCCTTAAGTTTTCATTATTTTCTAAAAGCCAGAGTAAGCTCAAAGCCTACAGTGAGTGTAGAATGAAGTTCTCCTCTACCTGACAGGTTGATTGTGCCAAAAGAATCGGAACAAGATAACATTATGGGAATCCTAGACTGTACTGTTGGTTACAAAGCTGATAGTAATAGCTTCACGTGTTTCAGGCATGTGTGTGCGTGTGTGTGCATGTGTGTGAGTATCAGCCATCTATATGTGGATGCTCATGGAGAAGAGGGTGTCAGATTCTCTGGAGATGGAGCTACAAGCCCTGGTAAGCAATCTGGCTAGGGTCTGAACTCTGGTCCCCTGGAAGAGCAGCAAGCACTCTTAATTGCTGAACCATGTTTAAGATGCAGGTTAACTTGAGAGAAACCCTGCTTAGGAAAGAGACTGACTATTAAACCATTCAGATCCAGATTGACTGAGCTGCCCTCAAATCTTACATAAAATCTTAGATCTCCTACTTGCAGCCTAAAGTTTCTTAAAATCCCAAATCAAGGGGTTCCACCCTGAAGAGCATATGCATCTTAAATACACAAATACATAAAATTTATGCCTTTCATTAAAGGAATGTTTTCAATCTACCTAAAAGTTTAAAACCCTGCAGGAGTCAGGCATCTTCTTCTGCCATTCCTGGATCCTGTGGCTAGCACCCAGACTTCATGGATAAAATCCTGGCTGCCTCTGCTTAGCACATCATTCCCAGTTTCTGCCTCTCAGTGCCACTCCGGTTCCACAAGTTACAACATCACACGGATAATCAGGCACGGAAATAGTACACACCCTGTAAGAATAGTCCCCAGGCATGATGGCAGAACTTGCTGTTCCCATGCAAATATTAAATGTTGAAATCAAGAACCAGAAGACCCTAGGTTTCTTCCTGGGACTTCAGCTGTTACTTCTGCTGCTTTCTTGCTGGCATGGCAGTTGCTACTCACATACTCAACTGGCAGTTCAAAAAAAATTGTGACCCTTTCCCCAAATTATTATGGAACTTTTTAGTGTTCACTTCAAAAGGAAAACACTAGACTTAGAACTAGTTTGTTATTTAAAACTAGGTGAACGGCTGGTTAAAATCCAACAGCGGATTCTCACCTGTAGAAATACTCCCAGGACAGCCAGCCCATCTGACTGGTGAGCTGCCTCTACAAAGCTAGGGTATTTGTCTGAATTCCAGTGGACAACATGGAGCTGAAAAGAAAAACCACAACATAAGTAAACATTTGTATAAGCATGACAAAAACTGGAAATGCTGATTAAGCATTGGTGTAACTGTCTAATGCTGAATGTTCAAGTGTATAGGGAATCTTTCATCCAGACACTGACTGTATTCCCTCTAATCTACTCTTATATAAAATGAGACCAGAAGGATTATGGACTACTAGCTAGCTGTGAGTCAGAGAACAGTTGCCCATAGAGCCCACTAAGGTGCCTGAGCTCTATAGGTGCAAGAAGTCAACTTCTTATAAAGTGACAGATGAGGGTGACAAGGGTTGCACTTGAAACTAACCTGTTAGATGTTCCTCACTACAGTCTCTTACTTTTATGGCTGGGGAATTTGCATTCCCCTATGATAAACTATTTTAGATCTGATCATATGCTTTTATTATTAGGTCATTTGTACTGTTAAATGATAATAACCTGTGGTGATTGTGTGGTAGTTTGTTTTTATGTGCGGCGTTGTGGTATAGGGATACATCATTCCCGTGGTCTTATTGAGCTGACATAGGCAGTGTACATTTTCTACCTTCTATAAATAGACTCAGATCTTTTGCCAAGAACAAGATATGATTGCTGTGGGTCAAAAAGGCAAAGGTATTTGAGCAAGAAAAGAGGCAGCTGGTGCTAAGAAGAAGGGAGAGAGAAAGTTGAGAACTTGAGACTCTTGAAAAGACTCTGCCTACTTTACAACTTCCTTCTCATGCAAGCAGAAATTGACAAAACCCAAAGAAAGCCTACTCATTAGACCACATGAGCACCAGAGTATCCCAAACACAAAGAAGTATGAGAGAAGGCAGAGTAACCACGCTGACTACCAGTTCAGTTCTGCTTGAAAGAAGGACAGAGAGAAGCCAAAGGGCATATGCCATGCCTAGAAGATTTAGTTCCTATCGTAAATGCGGCAGGCGGGGTCATGTTGTTACAAGCAAGGACCCAAGGATACCAGGGGCCACCTCAGATAAGAATCCTTATGGATCTGTTTGGCAATTAAGAAGGGATACTCATTCAGCCTTCGTGTGCCGCTCAGTCTCCCAGCCTATTGTCACAGAGACAACTTAGCTTCATGTGCCGCTCAGTCCCCCAGCCTATTGTCACAGAGACAACTTAGCATATTCAGATAAATACTTTCATCTCCATCCTTCAAAATCTTACTCCACATCATATAGGCAACTAAGAGAAAGAGCTTCTGGTTAGATAAGAATTGTCACTATTTTATCACTATAAAACTATAAAATAGTGCAACAAGCATGTGTAATCCAGGGATACAAAGGTGGATTCTGTATCGTGTTGGTGTGAGATAGTTGGGGGAGGAAAGAACCCCAAAAACATGATGAGGAAACAAGGCTCCCAGGGCTCAGGAGAGAGAACGAACATTCCACTGTCGGGATGGGCCAGGGAGAGCGCTGCCGTTGTTTCAAATGGCTCTGTGCCAGTTACAACTCCTTAAATAGCTCACGTAGTGAGGCATGGCATCAATGGGCCAGGAACACAACTGGTTATAAAATGAGACATCAATACAGAGCAGGGAGTCTCCAGGGCAGACAGCCTTCTACTGGCTAAGCAGCATCTAGTTGAAATATGAAACCAGAACAAGAAAATCTGTTTTTAAAAAACTCCTCTTCTCTCCCACATAGCCTTCCGATGCCTTTCAGGAGCCATTGGTATCACTTTTACATATTGGCACTTTTTTGCATTAAAAGTAAATAAATTAACAAACTCATACTTCCTGACTAACAGGGACATTGATTTGAGATGAACAACAGAAAACTAGCCCTGACAATAATCAGAATAAGATTCTTCCCAAATGGCATAGTAGTTCACATCTTTAATCCCAGCATTTGAGCACCAGCAGATACAGGTAGACTTACTTCTATAAAATTTAGGTCATCCTAATCTATACAATGAGTCTCAGACCAGCCAGAGCTAAATTGTGAGACTCTGTTTAAGAACAAAAAAAAAAAGATTTTTTTCGTATTGGTGAAATTCTTTCTAAATAATAGTATTATTTAACTTTAGCACTTTTTAAGCTGAATGTTTGTAATATTCAAAATATGCTGCCAAGTACTATGACAAAAATTTACCAAGAATGTGGAAATCTGATTTATGTGTTAGCTTTTCATTGGTTACAAAATAATTAACTTACAAAAAGAAATGTCTCCAAGTTTGAAGTTCTCAGTGTATGCCCCTGACATTTTGCTCTAGGGCAAAGTGGCATATCACAGTTGCAGTGCCTGGGAGAGCAAAACTGATCACTTCATCACCAGGAAGTAAAAAAAGTCAAATGATGGGGCAAGATCCTACTGTTCCCATCAAAAGCACATAGTAATGACCTAAGGATTTCCTGAGGTCACTCCTCTCAAAGGTTCATCAGCCTCTCAACAATACTACCCTGGGGAGGAAGCCTTTGCTACATGGGCTTGTGGGGGACAGTTCAGACCTAGCATACAGCAATGATGGGTAAACCATAACTAAACACAGTTTTCAATATGGACTATTAGCCTAGTCTTTATATTTGCATGTGTACCCATTACTTTTTATTGCTATGATAAAGTGCCATGACTTCCTCTTTAAAATCCTGGTTTGTATCCACAGCTTGCTGGAGCTCGGCATCCTCGGTCTAGGCAAGTCCCACTGGGATGGCTCACCAAATATGTCATGGACCTCTCCAGTGTCTTCACACTCCTTCAAATTATCATCGCTGCTCACCTCAATTCTTTCATAGTCGTCTACTTTGTCTCCCTCCTTCAACATCTGCCCCCACAGCAGCCCATTCTCCACTTGGCAGTCAGAGACATTTTAGATAATAGAAAGCAGAACAGGTCTTTGCTCTGCAGGACAGGGTCCACTCTCTTTCTCTCTTCCCAGTACCAGTCCTATAAAGAAAAGCCTTTTCTCTCTGTGAGCAAGCTGACCTCATTCCTACTGCACAGCACTTTCCCTTGCTATTCCCTGGAAAGCACTCCGAATCTAGTTTTTTCTCACGGTGCTTTCTCCTTGGCCACTGGCTCAACTTACAGACCATCCTAAAGAAGCCTTTCCTAACCTCAAGACCTCTCCAGATGTCCTGCTATCACTGTTGTCAGAGAATGGACCACCTATCACTTTCTCCTCTCTCCTGAGGACAGAGAAAATATTGCAACACAAAACACTAAGATAAAAAAAAAAAAAAAAAAAAAAAAAAAAAAACTGGCAAAAAGGACATGTTGGATGGCAACCTTCAAAGGCCAGGTACACGAGAGTGGGAAAGAAGTTCCATTTGCTGACTTTTTTGAACAGCAGAGCTATTCTGGGTATCTAACCACATCTCAGACACTGTGAGAAGCTGAAGACAATGTGTAAGGCTTGGTAACGCTCAGTCTTGCCAAAACAAATCACGGGCCAGGACTGTTTCACTTAAAGAGTCCTCAGTATGACTTGGTTTTCATTTTTGGATAATGTTCAGTGCTACTTAATGGTATTAAAATGAGGTATATCACTTTTTGTCTTTCAAGCAGAAGATTAGACTAGGCAGAGTCTTGCTAATGAATGTCATTATATCAAAAAGGAGTACCTTGCCAGCAGAAAGTAAGCATGGCAGTGATCGCTGCTTGTGTTACTTACCAGTGTTCTGAGTGGGGTGCACAGAGGTCGCATTAGAACCCTGCAAATGAAGTCTGGGGTTTGTGCCCTTACAGTTCATCCCTAAGTGTCGCTGATTTTATGTATAAAACATGAGCTCTATTTATTTCTGATTATTTGTCTGGATCAAATACGCACAAAGCTGAGCATAATACAAATGTTTCCCTTCTTCTCTGGCCTTTCAGAAAATCCAACAGATAAAGTTTAATGACACAAGACACAGGTTGTAAATAAACTCATCCTAATGTTTCCTAGCTGGATAAATAACTGACTGTTTTCTGGTCTCTGATTTCCACCCCACTCCCTCCAACAAGTACTGCTTGTTATTTTTGGTGTTATTGCCATTTGATTTTATCAGATAGAATCTTGTCATATATCCTTGGCTGCTGGCCTGAAAATCCCGATCATCCTGTCTCTGCCTCCCCAATGCTGGGACTAAAGGCATGTGACAGCATGTTAAACCCAGTCTACTAATTTTAAATGTATAATAAATAGTAAGTTCTCAGCTTTGGTTTAAAGCTAGAAAAGGCCCTGTTTGAAGCTTTCCTGCAGGGTTAATGAAACTGTTCCCTACACCAGGATGCCTGCGTAGCTAGGGATCTGCAGGGGTTACGGAAGGCTTCCCATATTGATTATGCAGTATGTTTTCGGCTTACCTCTGCAGCATACCTCACTCCGTCTACCACATGCTCAGAGCCATGGTCATCTGCTGACCCCCAGTGCAGATGGAACTGCCGCAACCTGTAGCTTCCAGTGAGAGGACCTCCACGCAGAACTAAATCCAAGACATTTTAAAGCGTTATGAAATCAATCAATCAATCACATTTATACATCCCATCAAAACCCAGGACATCTCCCTGAACCACTCAACACATTTCTGTCTTTACAGATGTGCCGCTCAGTTTGCCAACAGGGATACAACTTTATACATACAAAGAGTGAAAAGGAAATAGAGACCACCATTAAATCCTTGGAAAATCACAACATACCCGCAGACAGCAAAGAGAAAAGATTTGAATTCTCAAAGCTGAAAAATCCATTCAGTTTAACTGGAGGCAAGCCAGAGCTTCTGAGTAAGAATTTGAAATAAAAAAAAAAAAAAAAAAATCAACCAGTTCAGTGTTAGCTCAGGAGAGCGAAACCTATTGTATGATTAGACACAGGCTCTGCAGGGTGGTGTTAGACAAACTCTACCTTCTAAGCTGCCACTTACACATCTAACCACAGGAGAGAGGGATGCAACCACCTAAGACTGCTGTGAAAATAGAAGAAATGTGCACCCTTGTCTGGGACACAACAGCACTGGGAGTGTGCTGCCATTGTTATCATGGCATGGCTGTTGCTATAATCATAAAGACTGGCATGCCTTCTGTCCTTAGACTCTATATTTATGAGGAAGAAATTAAAGTATTTTTTAAAATTCCAAGATCTCTTAGTCACTTTGGTGAAGTAAATTTCAGTGTTTTCCTCAGCAAATATTATCTCTAAGTTTATGGTAATAAAATTATGTCACAAGTATACAGAAACACTTTAATATAAAACAGCCCTAAACTTGACAGGGTGGCACACACCTGTAATCTTGGCACCCTGGGTTATCCAGTGAGTTGAGGCTAGCCTGTGCAACAAACTTAAGAAAAAGAAAGGAAAGGAGGAAGGAAATGAGGGAGGAAAGAAAGGGAGGGAAAAGGGGAGGAGGAGAGTCCCAAACTATTTCCGCTTAATTCCTTTGTCTACTGAAGATGCAAGGATGGAAAGGAAATATTGTACTCTGGCTGAATAGACCATAATTATATCTAAACTCCAGCATACAACATTATTGTGTTAGAAAAGGAAGACACAGACTTCACAAAGATATTTATATTACTCTTCAGAAGCTTAAATTTCAAAATGAATCCACCTCATATAAGAGAGGTTATTTTTATAATATGTAGAGGTGAGGTAGGAGAGATGACTCAGCAGTTAAGGTGCTTGCAGCTCTTTCAGCGGACCAAGTTCAGGTCTCAGCACCCATGTCAGATGGTACACACACACACACACACACACACACACACACACACACACAAATACAAATAAATGTTTTCAAACATCATAATAGCAAAAGATGGCTATTTTCAAAGCCCTATGAAGAGTGAAAAAGGCCACCATTTAAGTCAGCCTGTGAGCTTCCTCTTGTATTACTGCGTGAAACCAGAGTCTTTCTACTGCTTCTCCTTGTCCTGGGCTGTATGTATGAAAGAAGAGACTGAGATCCTGCTACCACCACCTCCTAGCGTAGTAACTGTCAGAGATGCACAAATATCTGATGAGTAAATGGATAAGATATTTGATTTGTCTTTAAACAGTTTCAGCAGGATTCCCCTGAGTGATGCCAGTAATGTGCGCTCTACACAGCCCCCATTGACTGAGCATGGGATAACTAGCAGCCAAAGGGAAGGAAGGAGTCAAGGGCTCTATTGTGCTATTCTTCTTGCTGTTGCATAACAAAATCTGAGCTGGGCCAAAAGTCATTCCCTTGCAGATAGAAAGGAGATTAGAGAGCTTGAGTAATCAATGCGGAATTGACTTTGGGAGAGACTCAGGCATGCCGGCTCTGGAGAAAGAAAGTGATACAAAAAACACACATTGTTAGGGAGGCATCCAAGATTAATGGCAGTAGAGGTCATGGTTAAAGTTAGGTTAGCAGGCTTCGTCTAGCTAAGCAGTATGGGTTATTTTACAGGTTACATATTCAGTCTGCACAGGTCAGTATTTCAGTGAGTTTATAATAAGCAAATGCCTAATTGTGAAAAAGACCATCCCGTTGAAGGATCCTCTCAAAAAATTAGGTCAGAAAAAAGTGAACTTAAAACATCTAGGTTTCTAAGGTTCTGTAGTAAACATCTAATCTGTGGATTTCTCTTTTTAAATTTTATTTATTTTTTTATGTATATTAGTACACTGTACCTGTCTTCAGACACACCAGAAAATTGCATCAGATTCCACTACAGATAGTTGTGAGCCACCATGTGGTTGCTGGGATTTGAACTCAGGACCTCTGGAAGAGCAGTCAGTGCAGTGATCTTAACCACTGAGCCATCTCTCCAGCCCATCTGGATTTCTTTTTCATTTAGACAGACAAACTCGTGACCCTCCTACTTCAGCTTCATTGTCAGAACTTGCCCAACAAACGAGTCCTGTGAAAAGTCTGAACACTTGTGAGAAAACTCCAAGAAAACAAGACAAGAGTCTTGTGGCCTCAGTTTCTCCAAAACCACAAAATTGTTCTTGAAATTTGTTTTTTGTGCTTCTTCCAGGTGTAGTGGATGGGAGTGAGTTTACTTCAGATTACTCATTATTGCTTGCTGTGGTGATCCTCTGTATGCCTGTATGGAAAAACATGGTTTTCCAAGTGAGGCTTGCACACCACATGTGGCTTGCCTTTGTAATTAGATGCTTTACTCATGTGACTCCCTTCAGCATCAGAGTAAAAATTGTATGATGCTCTGAATAAAGTTAGCTATTTCATGAGACATTAGTCTGCCTCATTTATCTGCTCCATTCTCCCAGGTCCCACTGCTAACTAGAGCATCGGTAAGTACCTCACAAGGGAAGGGACTGCAGATGTGCTCCACAGTAGGAGGCAACAATACTTAATTTTCATAAAAATGATTTTGTGTTTTCACATGACCTATTTCATTTTATGTTCTATCCCAGATCAATAAATAATAAACCATTGTCTTCATTTTATTCTTTAAAATAAGCAATGGTTTCTCCAATCTCATACCTATTTTTATTTACTTTCACTTAGAATTTCCAAAAAGAAATCTCTTCTAAATAAGACACTAAGGTAAGAGCTCAAGAGATGCCACCGTGACATTGAAACACAGTGTGGGGAGTTCTGGATGGACTCTTCCTTGACCACCCAGGGGACCAGGGTCAGGTGAGATTATGAGAGAACAAGATGAGTCTAGACATGAGCATCACAAGCAAGAGCAGCCCCGTCTTGTCTCCTCTCATCAGCCCCTTCTATATTCAGTGAATATTCTTTCTGACGAATTTTGTGCCCACTTGTCCCCTTTCAAAGGACTATTAAAGTTCTGAAGGGCAGACTCCTGCAGGTGTGCATCGGCCCAGCCAAGCAAAACCTTCAAGGACTGTGACAGCAATTTTGTGCCTGTGGTGTGTTCACTGATAAAATAATTTTTGGTCAGGAATGGCTTCTTGGAGCTGGAGAGATGGCTCAGAGAGTAAGAGGAGGGCTGTTAAAACATGCAGGCCAGTTAAAACAAAAGCCAGGGCTGGGAGTGGTGGCTCCCACATTTAATCCAGCCAGCTTGGTTTACAGTCAGAAAGGACTTCACAGGGTAACTCTGACTCAGAACAAACAAACAACAAAAACAAAAACCATCCAGCTGTGGCCATGAGGCCAGTCACCCCAGTGCTGTGGGCAGGGTGAGGACAGGAGGATTTCTAGGGTTTCCAGGCTTCCAGGGGATCCAGGTTCAATGAGAAACTCTGTCTCAAAGGAGTTAAAGAGTGGAGGGGGGGGAGAAGGGAAGGGGGAAGGGGAAGGGGGAGGGGTGAGAGATACAGGGAGTTGGGGGTAGGGAAGGAAGGAGGGAGAAAATGAGAGGCCTGAATTACTGCAGAACAAACTGGACCTCAACACTTTACTTAATATTCGATGTGAGTAGCATTAGACCTTTTATATTTGAAATACTATAAAAGTATCCAGTAACAAAAGTGAGTGGTAGCAACTTAATATTTAGAAACTTTGGGCTGATTTTCCAAACTATTCAATACACCACACACATCTACTAACGGACTCACAAAGTTGAAAGCCCGAAGGAAATAAAGTTGAATACATATAATAAGTCAGGCTTTCTTTCTCTGCTTCACAGAAAAAGAAGCGTCCTTGATTTTTCTTTATTTATTTTACACAGACCTAAAGAAATATATCAGTGTCATTATCTGACAAATGTGAAGAAGAACTTTGTATAAGCTTAAATTTTTTACTAACAACAATGATTTTACAAAAGCAGGATCTTATGATATCAAGTATAAGTTCATGAAGGAAATGATTAAATCTTATAAATCCTTAATGGGGAGCCAATGACGTGACGACTCCGGAGAGAAAAAAGAATTTGCCTGGCAGATCTAATAACCTGAGTATGACCCCTGGAACCTACACTAACCTCCATAAGTTCACTGGATAGGTGCTTGCAACACACAAAGGACAAGAAAGTTTTCATATATTTGTATTCAGCTACAATTTTTCAACATAGTATCATCTATACTTGGCAGTAGATAGATATTTAAATATTTATTTTAAGTAAACAGTATTTTATTCTTCCTTTAGGTAATAGCTGACAAGTGAATTAAAATTTTAATTTGTGAGTCTACTTTTCCATTGTGAAAGATATGAGCCATGAACAAGTTAAATGTAATTTTTATTACAACTAATGAAAAATAAAAATAAGGATGGATGCTTTAAATACTTCCTTTTTTCAATTAAATATCTACTTTTCTTCTTAACTGTCCATTATTGTGATGATAGTATAAATTATGATAAAACAGTAGCGGATAATTTCATTTATTAACAAAAGCTATACATTTTAGTGAAAAATATCCAAGAAATATCTTGAATAGGAAAAATTTTCAGAGTAATATAGCATCAGCCTAAATCTAACTTACAAGGAAAATGTACAATAATATGGCATGCATGTGTATACCTGTGTGGCTAGAAATTGAAATGTTGAAGAAGAATGCATTGCTGCTGACATAATAATAAACTGCAGGGACAGCCTTAGTTTTTATCCTGCATTTCTGTGTGTCTTGTTTCTACACATACACAGTACGATTGCAAGCACAAAAGAGATTTAAAAAGCAAATATATCATCCCTGTAGGTTCACGATAATTAGCCAAGTAGTTGTGGCTAAATAATTTCCAAAATCAGAACTAGAGAAATGGCTTAGCAGTTAAGATTAAGAATATTTTTTGTTCTTGTACTGAGGATCTAGGCTTGAGCCAGGTACCCACATTGGGGCTTACAGCCACCATAACCTTAGACAGCTACACAGTACACATTCATACAATAAAAATAAATAAATCTAAAAAGAAAACTTAAAGTTTCCATGAAAAGATTAAAGTTGTTTTTGAAATACTATTAAACTTCAATAATGTCATCATTAAGTAGTAATAACCTAAGACCAATTTTTAAAAATCATCCAGCATACATTTTTTCTACAAATTTTCTCTATTATTTCATGGTAACATTATCTTACATTTCAAATACACAACATTTGAATTCACATGAAAAATATGCCGAAATTTTGAAATTTACAGAACGAAAAACAGGAGAGTGAATCTAACCATCCAAAGTCTTACCACCACAAATAAACAAACAGAGCCAACCTGATTTGTCCTCCGTGTCGTCAAAGTCAACGTTGAAGGAATGGCCACTATTGCTGATGATTTTAGCTGAGGCAGGATCATACTTGATGCTGAGAGGTCGGAGTGAGGAGTCGTATTTCACTTCTTTGGTTTTAATCTCAATTGGAGACTGCTGATCACCATCAGCAATAGGGAACAATTCATTCCAGTGAATAGGACCTGAAATTCATAGGACCAAAAGGAAAGGGCTAAGCTGAGTGAGTTCTTCATTCAGCAAATTAAAACTGATAACAGGAGGCCGGGGACTTGGCTTCGTGGATAAAGTGCTTGCAGCACAAATGTGGGGGTGGGGATGAGAGTTTAGAGCCTCATTACCCACACTACTGCCAGGTGGGTGTGGCAGCTCACTTGTAATCTGTATTTAGGAGGAGACTCCGGATGTCCAACTAAGCTGCCTAGTTAGACTAACTCTGAATCACTGACCTCTAGGTTCAGCCAGAGACTCTGCCACGACTCATAAGGTAGTAGAGATCAAAGGAGAAAGACAACCAAGGTACATCTGGCTTCCACACACAATAAAACATTCATACACACAAGCACACCACCCACCTTTACAACCCTCTGGGAAAAAACATTAAAAAGATTAGTAATAGTAAGATCCTCATTTTCAGGACTCTGGTCCTATATTTTAACCACAGCTGGTGTTTTGTGGGAATGGAAACCATTTTATTTACTTTAAATTGTTTTCAGAATTAATATGTGCCTCATAGGTGAAAGAATATTTACATTTCATACAGGACTTCTCAAAGTTACCCACCTACCAAACAAAAACAAAAGTACAATTCATTGTTGCAAACAAAGAAATTCCATCTCAAAACCAAGAATGTTCCCTGGCTGCTCTAAAGGCCAAGAAGCTTAAGGAGATGAAGAGATGATGTTAAGCATCAAAGAGGGCAGTCATTCCACACATGCTGCCTGCTATTCCTGCTAGTTAGTTACAGCACTCATGGACATCCTCTGATGCCACTCAGCTCAGCTCAACTACCTGTGGTATGCAACTGGGCTACACATACAAATCCTACATAGAGAGTAATCCAAACAAAATGGCTATGCCCTGTCAGAAAATATAACCTTGTTCACATTGGCTTCTGGAAAAAAGCCACACCATAAACAAATGACAATACACTCTGCTTAAAAGGTGTCCTGTGAATCAGACACGATTTTGCATTAACAATCCTCAGAAGACAGTTTATGTTTTCTTATGAGATAATTTCACTTGTCTTTCTATGTGAGTACCCTTTCTGCTTACAACTTTGTCTTCTTATTTAATAAAGCAAATCTTTCTGTCATGGCCACCGCATACTAGTTACTCAAAGGAGCACCAGATTTCAAACATACAATGCATGAGTCACAACATGAAAACATTGTTACAACAGGTAAGAGGCTGCTTTCTCTTCCTAAGCCCTTATGTCATCAATCCCTAACTCTTCTCAACCAGGTCCATTCTTAGAGAACAAACTTACCCAAAATAAAGCTGCTTAGATCAAATGGCCAATTTTATCTGTTCACTTGTACTGTTGTGCCTCTGTGAATAGACCCACCTTTGTATGCTTTGTAACACACTTGATTTTAAACTCACTTAAACATGGTTCTTAAGTGAGTGGTGCATGGTGCTGCCCCAGTGGCTTAAGGAATTTTTGAATATCCACAGTGATATATAATGTTTGGTGATGTCACACGGTCTAAACAATAAAATGATCCGAGGTCAGCAGAAGAAGTAAGAAGCTGCTAGGGACCAGGCACCCGTCCAGCATCCCACCTCCCATTTCATTTTATCACTGCCAGGCTCAGCTTGAGTTCACTTTAATTTGTTCAGCCACTGGATTTTGCCAATGACTAAACAAAAAACAAAACCAAATGACGACAACAACAAAAATACTTAGTCAGGACCCAGCACATCCCAACCGAATTCTGCCACAATCTAACTTCAAGGCATGGTCCTCTGAAAACCACTGTTTCTGAGAGAGCAGAATAGTTGTACAGCTCCTAGCTAGAAGGTAAACTGGGGGCTGGAGAGAAGGCTCAGCAATGAACAGCACTTGATACTATGGCCAAGCACCTGGGTTCAATTCCCAGGCCCACGTGGAGTCTGAAACCGCCAGTCCTAGGTGACAGGATACCCTATTCGAACTTCCACAGGGACCAGGTACTCATGTAGTGCACAAACATACATATACGTCAAAAACTCATACACATATTTTTAAAAGAAAATGAATAAGTATTTTTTAAAAGTTAAAAAATGAATAAGATGTAAAACAGCTCCTCGTTATAATGCCCCTTGTAGGTTGAATTTTTGCATTTTCTGGAGAATTTTATTGAAACCAGTACTTTGTCTACCTATCAGGGTACAATCAGTACCTACTGGCTACACAACCTTCTCCCTTACCACAGAGAGGGTACCACTACTGCCACCTAATAACTGCCAAATAACAACAATAAAAATGATTTCAGAGACAAAAGTGAAATGTGTAAAGATTGTCTTTCAAACACACAAACTAGAAAGTAATGAAATATAAGATTGCTATTATGGTTTATGAAACTCATCTAAATTATAAATGTCGTTCGTAAAGATCTAAACTTCATCTGATGTCATTTTTAAAGTAACATTAGTCATCACAACCTCAAATAAGCTGCAATAAGAAATGAATTTTTTCCATCCAAGGAAAGAGGATGACCACAAGTTCTGCCCAGTCTAAACTACAGAGTAAGAGTCATCTCAAAACACACACACACAAAAAAAATAGAAAAATAAAATAAAAGAAAGGAAAACTGTTCATAAAATGTACTATAGAATATTATCCAATAATGTATATGCCAATTGAAGGTTTTGATATTATTACCCACAAACTCCATTTTGAAGACTATCAATGCTTTCTCAGTTTTTCTTTGCAATTCTTTCGAGTAGTTACTTGAAGCAATCAGTTCAATAGACAAACAAGAGGAATGTCTTCTCCCTCACACACACAATTAAGAAGTACGTATCTTGTTGCCACGCTCGTCAATAAATACACTTAACACCACGTTATAATTTCTATAATCATTTGCTAAACCTTGGTCTCTGAAAGGATGGGTATGGTAGGAAAGGAAGACTGAAGAACAAGCCCCAAGTAAACTTCAAGTCAGTATGCAAATTACAAGTTACCAAGATCGCTGCAACAGCGCCTGGAAGGCGTCCGGTCCCGTGACTTAGTGATCTGCTCTCAAGCGGTTCAGAAGTTGTCCTGGTTTCCTTACAGTTGTCTCACCTGACTTCTGTCTGACCTCTAGAGCCTTCTCCAGACAGCGGTGAGCTTTTCCAGTGAAAGTGAATGAACACTGCCGTCCACTCCGAAGAGAGCCAGCGGGGACGAGGCCCCTGGCCCCCCAACACCCCCTCCACCAGGCTCACAGTTCCCGCAGGCACCCCCACCCCCACCAACCCCCTCTGTAGCCCGCCCTCACCGTTGTGCTCGCCGTATCCCCAGCTCAGCCTCGCCATAGTCCTCGATGGAGAGCCTGTGGCAGGGACACTGTGGACCTGTGGCAGGGCGCCCGCGCCAAGGAGCTGGGCGGGCCTGGGTGGAGGGCGGGGCCGCCCGCACCCCGAACACGGGAACCCGAAACCCGAGGGCAAGGTCGTCACCCGCAGGGGGCGCCCGAGTGGGGGGGGGCGGGGGGAAGGGATCTGTGCTCAGCAGTCAGAAAGGTTTCCAGTGGGGATTTCCTGCTTTCTGGGAAGTCCACCCCAGAAAGGTCCTTCTGGAAATGACTCACCCAGGCAGAAGCTGCTGGCTGGAGGTGGAGATCTTGACTGGGAAATGCAGGGGACCTTGATGAAGGTGGCAGTGGTGATTACACACGCACACACATCAGTGCTGACAGCGGTAACAACCACCACTTAACATAACAACTACTAGTTATGAAGTGCTCGCCTCCCGGGCCAGCCCTCCCTTCCCCCGCAGCTCCATCCTCTGCAGTCTGGTCTACATTCTCATTTCTCTGATTCCTTTTTGCTTACGCCAGCATTTTTCAGGCTTGGCCCTGCATAGAAGAAACCAAACTTACTGGATTCTTGGTTCTTAGCTCTACTGCTGTTCTGACGGTGCAAGAAGGAAGGTGTTCAGAAGAGATTGTATGGGCTCCTACCGAACAGTAAAACCTGTGACCTTTGAAGATTATTCTAGCTACTGAGCGTTTGAGTTGTGATCAGTTTCTAGTCCTGATTATGGACCAACTAGTGCAAACTTCTTCTTGATGGACAAGAGCCTGTCATTAGATGAGTGATTTTATATAAATACCATCTTTCTTTCCCCGCTATTGCTGCTGCATGAAATAGGAACCCAAGTCACTGGAGAGCTGTGTGGTAATCACTGCAAAATACATACCACTAAATAATAATCCATTTAACTGTGCGTATTGATCCCCCTCCCCCATTAAATACCCCATATTGCAGCCTGTTCCCCAGAATAAAAAGCAACAAAACATATTTTCAATATAGCGTTCAACGTATTAAGCTTAATATTCCTCCTGAATGTCAGCGAAGTACTGGCTTTGGGCGGTTTCTTCTCCATTTTCTGGAAAAGATTGAGTTCAGTTTTGGTAATAACTCAGTGTGAAATTTTTAAGAATAAATTTAACTCACATATAAATATATGTAAATAATATATAAAAATACTAGCTTTTATCACAGAGGAATACATCTAGTTTGTGCAGGCCTATGAGGTGGCTCAGCAGCTGCCCTTCAAGTCTGACCACCTGAGTTCAATTTCTGAATCTACTCAGAAGTGCAGGAGAGAGTGGATTCCACAAGATTGTTCTCTGGCATCCACATGCTTACATGGCCATGCACACACACACACGCACACACACACACACACACACACACACACACACGCATGCACGCACGCACACACGCACACACACAAACTAATAATAATAATAAATTCTTTTAAGAAATACATCAGGGTGGAGAGATGACTTGGTGGTTATGAGCACCTTTGCTCTTTCGAGGACTGGGATTCATTTCCTAGCATCCACATGGTGGCCTAGCATCCACATGGTGGCCTAGCATCCACATGGTGGCTCACAGCCATCCATAACATTAGTTGCAGAGGATTTGACACCCCCTCCGGAACGTTGTGAGCACCAGGTACTTACACAGTGCACATACATAGATGTAAGCAAAACATTCATACACATAAAACCAATAAGTCTTAAAAAAAATTAAAAGAACATCCATACATTACTTCCTCAGTACGTATGATACTTTTAGCAGACAACAGCGTATTTTTATATAAACTATGCACAACCTTCTATACACTTTAAAGTCATTTCTAGGTTCCTTATAAAGCCTTTACATGTTCTGTCCCAATACAATTAACTTTTGTATATCTTTCTTTCATTTAAAGTAGCTTAAATTCACACATCTCCCAGATAAAGAGAGCTTACTATGTATTTTATATGCTCACATATACATTATAGATGTGAATGTATTGTGTGTCCTATATATATTTAAGATTATCATCTTGAAAAAGTAAACTTAGGTGTGTGATGGCTAATCTTGATTGTCAACTTGACGAATTCGGGATGATGGAACCTCAATTGTCCCCATTAGATTGTTGATCTGACCAGGTCGATGGTGATATTTTCTTGACTGCTAATGGATGTAGGAGGGTCCATCCCACTGTTGGCAGCAC
>JADRCH010000012.1:19130441-19158074 GCA_019843965.1 Rhynchomys soricoides
TCCATCCCACTGTTGGCAGCACCATCTCTAGTTGACTGCTAATGGATATAGGAGGGTCCATCCCACTGTTGGCAGCACCGTCTCTAGTCTGCTGGATTTGGGCTGTAGAAGAAGGTAGTCCGGGAAGAGCCAGTAACTGCATCCTAAACAGTCTGCTTCAAGCTTCTGCTTTGGCTTCCTGCTTTGGCTTTACATGGAGATGGGCTGCAACCTGTAAGCTGGAGGTATTTTCTCAATTGAGGTTCTCTTCTCCTGTATGACCCAAGCTCGTGTCAAGCTGTCAAAAACGAACCAGCACAGTATCTGTGCAGTGACAGAGATGCTAAACACCGCTTCACGAAACACTTTCCCCAGTACTCTTACCTCACAAGTGCCCATGATTCAAACCCAAATCGCCTATTAAGTAACGGATGTCCGTTAATTCAAATGATTTTACACATCACTTTGACTAGTGTTCTGTCTTAGTTAGGGTTTTACTGCTGTGAACAGACACCACGACCAAGACAAGTCTTATAAAAGACAACATTTCATTGGACTGGCTTACAGGTTCAGAGATTCAGTCCATCATCACCAAGGTGGGAACAGAGCGGCATCCAGGCAGGCAGAGCTGAGAGTTCTACATCTTCATCTGAAGGCTGCTAGCAGAATACTGGTTTCCAGACAGCTAGGATGAGGGTCTTAAAGCCCACATACACAGTGACACACCTACTCCAACAGGGCCATACCTTCTAATAGTGCCACTCCCTGGGCCATGCATATACAAACCGTCATATGTCCTAATATTAGTTTCTGATAACTAATAATAGTTGTCCAATGAATGGATAAAGGAGTAAACAAAAGTTTTTGAAGAAGTTGGAATTCAAACTTTTTTTGAATTCTTCTTTAGGTAGTCTGTTCACTTTTCCAAAACTGCAGTATGTTTAATGGGAGTGGGGGTGGTCTCAAAGTACCACCCACAGGAGACTGTTTAGATATCCCAAAGATATCGGTATGGTTGTCAGCCATCCAGCTGTGAGCAATATACATAAAGCCAAACATCTCCCTGAGCAATATGGAGTGAATCTTGAGACATACTAGCTAGGAGGGAAAAACAGAAGGCAAAAGAAGGCAAAAGAATGTATATAACATATATATAACATATATATAACATATATATAACATATATATAACATATATATAACATGTATATAACATGTATATAACATATATAACATATATATAACATATATATAACATATATATAACATATATAACATGTATATAACATATATATAACATGTATATAACATATATATAACATGTATATAACATATTGTTCAGTGGGAAAAGAGAAATAAGGTAATATACATTAGCAACTTTTTGAAACTAGCTTCTTGTAACAAAGATTTGGTTTTATCTTAATGTATGTTTGCCTACTTGCTTGTATAAGTGTGTGTGTGTGTTTGTGTGTGTGTGTGTGTGTGTGTGTGTGTCTGTGTGTGTGTCTTCCCTGGTGTCTGGGAAAGCTGGAAGAGAATGCTGGGTCCCTTGGAACTTTAGCTACAATTGTGAGTTGCCATGTGGGTGCTGAGAATTGAACTCAGGTCTTCTGACAGAGTAGTAAGTGCTCTTAAATTCTGAGCTATTTCTCCAGTCCCGACCAAACAGCTATGGAAAGATAAAGTGATAAATTAATAAAATTGGTTTCACATATGAAGCAGGTGTGAATGGATTGGATTTATTAGGGTGTGTGAAACTGTCCAATGTATCTTCTTGCTGTTTAATTATGTTTTGCAATTTATATATAAGGAAAGAACGAAATCAGTACACATAGGAGGGTTCTGAACAAACATTGATGCAGGACTGTGACGGTCATTATGGCTCATAAAAAGTGAAGCTGTAGAAGTTAAAAGAGGATCAACTATGTTGAAAATTGTGTTCACTGGAAGACACTAACAGTGCGTCTAGGCAGTAAGACAGAGAACCTTAAAGGGACACAGGGAGGGAGAGAAGCCTCTCACCCTGGAGTCTGACTGAAGTCTCTCTGGCCTGAGGGAAGAAGCAAGCTCAGCACAGCTAAGCCTTTGCTGAGAAGGTTGTTTACATAAAGACATTCCTTTCATGAAGAGATCGCAAAGAAGTATGCTGTAATGTGCTGTAATGACCGCAAACTGTGCTCGAAGCCTAGCTATGGCCACACACTGCCTTCCTAGTTTCCGATGTGGATAAAGAGACTAAGTGAAGGGCCAATGTTGTGGCCCTTGGTTCAAGTCTCCCAGGTCCCAGGAGATGATGGAACACTTAGAAAAGGCCTTTCGACTCAGGCAGTTCACTCCTCAGGGCAGTCATAGACAGTCATAGAGTCACTGGACTCTAGCCATTCTGTAAAGAAAAGACCACTGCAGACAAAATGGCCTCAGTACTTCCATGGAAGTCATGTGGTTAGCAAGACACTGTTCTCTCCCAGTAGATGACACAACTCGTAGTGGAAAACTAAGGGAGCCAAGAGGCTCCTAAGTCCAAAATTGAGACCGGAGTAATTAAAAGTGATACAAAGTAAAATAAAGTAGAATTTTAAAAGGGCTCTGGATAGCATTTTAGTTGTTATGGAATCTAGTCATAGGATGATCACTAGCTTCCATTTTATGCTATTTGTGGACTTACAGGGCTTTGTTTGCCATATTAAAACTCTTACTAAATATTCTAAAAAAGCTTAATTTAAATAACATAGCCTAGGGAATTTTACTTAAGTCTGAAAAAAGAAACAAAACAAAACAACAAACAAAACAAACAAACAAAACAATTCTGCACAATTATACAGAATTGTATAACCCTTTTAAAGCAGGGGTTTTAAATACCTCTGCTTTCTACTATAACTAAGACTGAAAGCTGCATGTATGTTCCAGATACATTCACTAATGTCTCATCTGCCTTAAACAATGTACAAAACTGTAGGGGAGTTTTCACCTAATTAATTGATTGGCTAATTAAAAAAAAAAAAGTCAAGAAGCCAATCGATGACTGAAAAGGGTGAAAAAGAGGAGGTGGGCCTTTCAGGTCCTAGGGAGGAAGAGGGGACACAAGAGGAAGAAACAGAATGGCGAGGCAGGAGCAAGAGGAGGCAAGATGGAGACTCGGAACTGTTAGACCTGGTGGCGGCTTCCACCACGGGAATATTTCCAACATAGAGTAGTTGATGGGTTTGGGACAATAGATTCCTCGCCAGCGGTTGTGTCATCTGTTGATTTTAAACTAAGGTTGTCTGGTGTTTTCCATTTTCGGCAACTCAGGTTGGCCGGAGGAAAAGCACATAGACCGGGCAGGATTCCGCCAGGCTTTGGAAAGGGAAGCTTGGGCAGAGGACAGAGCTCCAGGGAAGAGGTAACCACAGCTGAGCGCTGGCTGGCGCGAGCGCTTCTGCAGCAGGCCGCAGAGCGAGAGAGCTCTCTTGGAGCTCTAGAGAGGCAGAGCCAGCATTTGTGAGAGAGGCGTTGGCTAGAGAAACACATGGTCTCAGTCTTGGCCTATGCACCAGGCAAGGAACAGAGACCACCAATGTCAGTCAGCGCATAGCCATCTGTAGTGTGAATCGTTTTTTAAAAACTACACGCTACGCAAAACCAGATTCAATCCTATTGGGTTTAGATGGAGTGGACTGGCTCAAAAGGATACTGAGACAGACTCCCACAGTCTAAGCAGTTTACTGGAAGAGTTAATGATGTCATAGGAAGGCAGAAGAGGGGAAGAGGGATAACAGCATGGGAGGGGCTCCAAGAAGAATTCAGGCCCTTGCAAGAGAGAGAGAGAGAGAGAGAGAGAGAGAGAGAGAGAGAGAGAGAGAGACTCTGAAGCAAGCCAGAAAGCACATGGCAAAGGAGGGAATATATTTTTCAGACCTTTTAAGGATGAGGGAGGTTCAGAGTAAGAGCCTACAGCCAGGCTTTCTCACTTTCCACATGAGATAGCATGGTTCTGAGAAGTCTTCTGGGTCAGGACTGACACCATGCCTGTCAGCATCTATGAGAGTAGGCCTGAGCAGAGGCTGAATGCTAACAGTACATTCTTACAATTCCCATCAAGCACGACTATCTATTTAGAGTTAGGACTATGTAATTATGTCTCCATGTGTTCATATGTAAAGGTCTTGTTCCTTTTGTAATCTTAGTGGTGATTCTATTAGTCTTCAAACTTTGTGTGCTTAACTGCTGTTCCGATTTTATCTCCTCTCATTGATAGTCCATCTACCTCCAAAAGGTCCTAGCGCAGTCCAGTTTCACATGCCTAGATTCCTTCACTTATTCTCAGAGTTCTAAAGATTAGCAAAAGTGAAACTCTGTCCCATTTCAACCATAAATACTCAGACCAACCCAGGACTCATCCCAGAAATTATTTTAGGGACTCATCTCTTGAGGAAGGACCATTTGGTAGCATTAATCCTGCAATTCACCAGGAAAAAAAAAACCAACTCCATCATTTTGGGTAAAATTTAAAGCAAGAGTTTATTAAATATTAAACACTGATCAAGGACTTTGGTCAGGACTATGGCCTGTAAGTTCCCAACTGGAATGGTCTCAAACCACATGGTGCAGGGGCTTAGGAGGACAATGTTGTGGACTGTTTGTATGTTCTGCTCCCTCAAGAGGGGTGCCAGTATTCAAGTGAGATCAAGTGTGCCGGGCGTGGTGGCGCACGCCATTAATCCCAGCACTTCGAAGGCAGATTTCTGAGTTTGAGGCCAGCCTGGTCTACAGAGTGAGTTCCAGGAGAGATCAGGTGAAATCTTAATTGGTCAGATAAGGCTATAAAGCTTGTGATTGGGCAGTGGAAGGAAAAGGCATAACTGAATGTTTTAGAGAGGGGACGGGAATGGGGTGACAGAGGATGGAAGAAAATGGAGGAAGAAGATGAGCAGGGACGAACCACGTGGCCTGAAGGAGCCGCAGGTAGCTAAAGATTTCAAAGATGGGCAATAGAGCAATGTAGGGTACACTGGCCCAAATCTAGGTGTGAAGCTTGTATTTATATCAATGGGGTTTTGTGTTCTTTGTGTGGGCATTTTGACTTACCGTTAAAAATCTGATTGGTATATTACAAGTCTCCAATGTTATCATTTTATGGGGTTAAGGGGATCTGAGTGAGGGGTAGCTGGCTTTCTGCAGGCTAGCCACAGGGGGTGGATGGCCTGGGAGGACTGGAGTGCTGTGGCAACAGGCTGGCCACACGGGAACCAGGGCAAGACGGCCTCTTGGGACTGGCCATGGAGATGGGCGAGACCACCGATGTTGGTGCCTACCTGGATTTAGCATGGATCGACCTTTTAAAAACTACACACTACATATAGGCCATTGTATTTTCCCATGAGGTTTTGTTATTTCCCAAGAACTATAATTCCCAGCATTCCAGAAAGTTACCTAGTCCCTGAGCAGGTGGGGCTTACAGGTTATTTTTTGGGTATTATTGTACCAAATTAGATATTAGCAGGTTGGGGGCTTCACTGGAACTAGGACCCTTCTTTGTAATAAAGAGCTTATAAAACTGGAGATAAGAACTGAAAGACTCTAATTACTAATCAGACGAATAGATCCTGAGTCTTATCTCTGGCCTCAAGGATTGGGGGGGGGATCCTCATTTCTCTGAAGTTCATTATTAGATAACAACTATGCAAACCTGCCTTTAGGAGGATCTCATTTATATTATTTCTACATAGCCGGTCATTTTCTGGTAATTTGATAGCATGGCTCCCAGCTACCAAATCAAGCCAGCTTGTTGAGCACCAGGATAGGGCACACCCCTCAGGAAGATATGCTTGTTCTAAGACTGGAACTAAGAATAAGCCTGCCAAAAATGAAGATTGGAAGAATGGTCCCTTTGATAATTGTCTACTTGTTCTAGCTTACTTTTAATTGCTGTGACAGAACACCACAACCAAAATCAACTTAGGGAAGAAAGGGCTTATTTCACTTTTTCACTTTATAGTCCAGCGTGAAGGGACATGAAGGACTATAGCTTTATAGTCCAGCAAGGATTCAAGGTAGGAACCTGAAGACATGGAACTACAGCAGAGATCATGGAGGACTGCTGTTTACCACATTGCTTCCATGGCTTGCTTTTGTGTACAACCCAGAACTGCTGTTCCTGAACTGAACCACCAAAGTGTTCTGGCCACTCCCACATCAGTCTTTAGTCAAGACAATTTCTCCACGGACTTGCCAACAGGACAATCTAATGAAGCATTTTTCTCAACTGAAGTTCTTTTTTCTAGAAGACCATAGCTTATGTCAAGCTGCTCAAAAAACTAACACATGGCACTTACTCTTCTACAAATAATATTTTTCAAACCAGGGATGAATATTTATGAATGACTCCAACAGAAGGGTCCCTTTGGTCATTGTGATTCTCATCTCTCAAAAGTCCCCTAAATAAGGGGATAAAGAGCTGTCTTGCTTGGTAGTTCAAAAGCACCTGCCGCTCTTGCAGAAGACTGGATTCATGTTCCAGACTCCAAATGGCTGCTAACACCACCTGTAACTCCAGTTCCACAGGATCCAACACCCTCTTCTGGGTGTTACATGCATGCCCCTCTATGGGTACTGCATGCATGTAGTGCACAGACAGACATTCAGGCAAACACCCACACTTGTGACATTAAAACAAATCTTTGTTTTAAAGAATCTTCTCCTTAAAGATTCATTCTTAATAAACTGCCTATCTTCTACAGTATATACTTCTGTTTCTCATCTAAATTCTCTTAAGCAGATCACAAGAAAGAAGGATCAGAGGGGGGTCTATATCAAGACCCTGGTCACACAAGATACTTCTCAATTTATGCCTTGTTGTCTGCACTCAGTAAGTCCTGTGATTTGTGCACTTGGGACTGATTAACCATAGAATTATCTTATTGTTTACTTTATGGCATCTGTATTGTACAGAGTTCAATTTCTTTAATTTTCCATTTCTAAAAATATTCTAACATTAGGATTGCAAAGTCTCCCAGGGGAAAATCTAATTCTTACAAAGTTACTTGGTCCCATGGGCCCTCAGCGCTGCTCTACAATAGAGAAGGCAGGCAGGAGGCACCTGAGTCCGCTGGCGCAGCTCAGAGGCCCAGTGATATCCACGGAGGCGGGTCCTCGGGCCACAGGACCCAAGTTTCTTCACCATGGGTATGTGGTCCATCCGTGCGGGGGCTCTGGGGGCCACTGCTTTGACACTGCTCCTGGCCAACACAGACATGTTTCTGTCCAAGTCCCAGAAAGCAGCACTGGAATATTTGGAAGACATAGACCTGAAAACATTAGAGAAACAACCAATAATGTTTATTCAATGCAAAGGAGCTATGGGGAAAGAACAGCGCTGTGATTATGGCTGGGCAAAGGCTAGGCTGCTTCCTCTGTTGAGCGGAGGCAGCAGACCTGTGGTCCCTGCAGCCCAGGTCGGATGAGCTATGTGTTCCTCCGTATGCTGTGGTGAAGGTGCAGGTTAAGAGAGAAGTGAAGGATTTCCAGCCTCATTTCAAAGGGGAAATCTTCCTGGAAAAGGGGAAAAAGATCCTTCGGTCCGGAGAGGGGGAAGATGATGTTCATGGGCCTCAAAGTTTGGGTGTGTGGTACAATTCCTTCTGGGCCTGGATTGGAGATTTCTCTGGAAACCTGGAAAGTAAAGGCTTCGTCCTCAGAGATTTTGTGATAAGATCTGGAAATCAGGGCATTCTTCTTGAGCACGGAGAAAAAGAATTTGGAGACAGAGTGAACCCACTCTCTGTTTTCGAAGCTGTAAATAAGATCAAGCTATAGACTCTAGCTTCGGAGAAAAGATGATCATGAACAGCTGCTGGCTGAGGAAGAATGAGGCCTGCGCAGTGCACCAAGTGAACTAGGCTTTCACCATGGCCTCAAGAGCTAGGAAGCCATTGCACCATATTGGTGATGTATTTTAACACTGTCTTTTGCTTAAGCCCAGTAGGGCAAATAGATTGCAGACAGACAACTGAGTAAATCTAACAAACCAGAGTTATACAAGGAAAGATCTAGAAAATTTCAGGCTTAAACTTTACTGCTACATCTCCTTTCAAAGGAATATGTCCTGAGTGCTGGTATAAGAAGTGAATTTCATTTTCTTGCCTAATTAAAAAAATCTGAAATCTGAGAAAAAAGTGGGGGAAGAAACAACTCAGTGGTAGAGCATTTACCTAACATGAACATGGCCCTGGGTGGGATTCACACACACACACACACACACACACACACACCCCTAAGAAAAGCTTGTGATTGACTTGATAGTTAGAGAATACATGTCTTTTTTGATGTGTTTTCTGTGAACAACTTGTTATGTAATGTCAGAGTAGTACATAAAGCAATAGCTATGCTGTGTTCTTGGATAGTTTGATAAAGGTAAATTACAAAGTAACATTTCTTGTTGTCTTCCATTATGGAAACAGAGATTTGTTTCACTGGAAAAAGCAGTCACCCCTGGCTCTAATAAAAATGTGCATGAGCAATAATAATAAAACCTCCCGAAGTTTAAAGGCTTGCTCAAGTGACCTAGATGCCATGCCAAGATGAGGATTCTTACACCAAAATTAAAAGGGCACTTTCCTGTGAAGTTTAAGATTGTAGCTTTCAAAAGCTGGAGTCAAAAATTTCAGCTTATACCCTACATTCACAATTTAAGTGTTTCATCAAATCACACAACTTTCTAATAGACGCATACCCATATCCTGTTCTACAATAGAAGTAGGTAAACTATAAAAGAGGAAGCTAAGAGTATCATAAGTGGAAATGAATTCATATAAACATCAAATCAATGTTGAAAGGCACAGGTAATTCAGGACCAAATAATTAGCTATCAAAAAATAGATAATAGTTCTTTGAATTGAATCAGGTAAGTCAGTTTTACTCTATTGCTATCAATTCTTTTAACTATGATCAGAGAAGAAATAAAGGTTGCTTTAGGCATTCTCTCATCAATGCATATAATATTATCTACTTGTTTCTGCCTGCTAGGACAAGGCAAGCTATTCTCTGGAGGAAGGGGGTACAACCTTCATTCTAAGAAGCTTGCTTTCTGGGTATGACCCTCCTAATCCTGAAGGCTTTCTATATTAGTCTCAGACACTTAGCAAAGCTCCCCGGTTCACAGCATTATACCTGTAAGTCTTGTGTAGCCTATATCAGCAGCTCATCCCCTATTCACCACCATTCTCATTAGCATATGGCATGTTCTATGGTTTCATCTTTAGGGGAGTAATCACCTTCTCAAAATCTATCTCTCATTTGCTAGCCACCCATTTCCCATAGCTCTTCTGGGGTTAATCCTTTGATATTCATTTGTATTTGTTGAAGTTCTCTAAAGAAATATAGTGCGTGAGAGAAGGAGAAAAGAGACAGGAGGGAGGAAAGATGGACTGAAGGGAGAGAGGGGGAAAGGTGAGAGAGGATATATCTAAGGTATTGGTTCACCTTATTACAGAGGCCTACGTGTCCTAACATGTGCAGGATGAATTTGCAGGTTGGGGGCTTGATAAGGCTGGCAGTTTTAAGATTTAGGCTGGAGGAATCAGCACTTCAATTTGAATGCCAGGATAGGAAATGACAATGCCCATCATGAAAGCATCCTAGAGGAGGGAGTTACTCTTCTCAGAGGGTCACCTAGTTATAACACTCATGCTCTCAACTGAGAAGTCCCATGCACACTACGGAGAACACCCTGTTCACTTACTTTACTGAATCAAACACCAATTTCATCCCAAACACTCATACAATGATCTCTGTACCTCATGCCTCATCCAAATTGACAAAATTAACCATCATACCAATCTTTATGTTTAGAAAGTGAGAGCTGGGCCTCTCTTCTCACTGTATCTTCTTCAATACTGCCAAATATTTCTATGTACACTGTCTCCCTGAATTTTACATTTGTTTGAGAAACATCCAAAAGAAATAGTTTGAGTTATGAATTCAAGATACGTATACATCTTTAAATGATACTAGCTACAATTCTGAAAGCAAAAAGAGAGAGAACTGAACTTAGTCCTAGTAGTTTGTATTGTTTAATGCAATAGATCCAAAACATTATCACTCTAATATGAATCCATATTTTCAAAACATTGGCTGTGTCTGCCCTCAGCTCATCTCTGACCTCCTCACTTATTAGTGGCTCTGTGATAATAGAGATTTGAGAATTTTTCTTCAGAGTAAGCACTGTACTGAGCTTTCTTCAGTAGAAAAGCATTGCAGAAAAAAATGAATGGCTCTTCCTGGTTGCAGAATGCTGCCTCCATAGTTTCCTCTCATTGTTACCAGAGATTTTAGGATCAAAGTCTGGGCCCTCATATCCTGACAAGACAGATTCAACTCCTCATCTTCAATATACCAATCATAGAGACAAGTAGCAATGAGAGCAGAGATAGGATATTTATTCAGTGTCCAATGGCCTACAAATTTGTCTTCAAGATACTGGCCTAAGGTGTGGGTTTAACGAAGGGATTATAATGCATTAGTGATTAAGTCCGAGTTACCATTATCCCATTGGTTTCACATTAAGGAAAGAAGAAAAAGCACTTCTCCATTCAAATCCAGGTCCGAATTCTCTACCTCATGCCCTCCGTGTCTTCCATCTTTGGTCTAGTACATCAGTTTGAATTTGTGACTACTTGAATGCTCTCTGATGAGTTTGTCCCTGTGTCTGTGTGTGGATCCCTATGTGTGTCTGTGTTGTGTATGACTGCTGTGTGAGTGCCAGGTGGCTGCTCTATCTGTATCTATGGCTGTGAGTGCTGTCTGTTGCAAAGCACTTCACTCCGTGTTTATTAAACAACATAATGAGCATCACATGGGGAAGGGATACTTTACCAAAATCTTTAACAGTTTTACAAGGGATTATGTCACTGGCTCCAACTTATTCCAACTGAACCAGACAACAAACATCATTGCTTATCAACCTATGTGGTAGATTTTAGGCAGTTACTTTCAACTTCCATATTTGCTGCTTTCAGCAAATGATACACTTGCATTATTCTGGGTCGGGGCATGGGAGAGTACATGACTTAAGACTGCAGCTATGTATTAGCTTAGCTTGTTAAAATAGATTACTTAAGAAATCTACTTTTACCTGAGGCAAGCAAGGTTGGCTGCTACATTGTTCTCTTAAAGGTAGGTTAAACAAACAGTTTGAGTACATAGCAAGGCTAGCAGTCTTAAGTGACTTCAAGGTATATTATTAACTTTGAATTGAGACCCAGCAAAAGTTCATCCCTTAGAGACATTTTCAGAATATTGCATCGCCACAAAATATAGGGAAGAAAGAAGTATGTGTGGCTAGACAGTCTCATCAAGTGTGGTCCTGTCCATGCCTGACACATCATTCCCTTAGCTGAAGTCCCTCCTGCAAGGTAGTCTGCTAAGCTGACAGAACTATGTGAAACCTCATTCTTGGAGGAGAGTTACTCCTCTAGCTGATGCCAGGCTATATCCTTTCCCATCCTCTAGCAAGAGATTTTTGGAGGGTGTCCTAGTGTTCTATTGCTGTGAAGAGACATCTTGACCAAGGCAATTCTTACAAAGGACAATGTTTAATTGGCTTGCAGGATCAGAGGACCAGTCTATTATTATCACACATTTTGTATTTTTCCTTTCTGTGGTTGCTAGGCTTCATCAAATTGCTCTATAAGAGGGTAAGCCAGAATACAAAGTCTATGCAGGGCTTTTCTCAGACTTCCTTCTTTACTTTAGCCTAAGGCAGACTCCTTCACAGAATGACAAAGAGCAGCAATAGTCTTCACCAAAACAACTTAAGATGATGTTCTAATCACCATCAGCACCAATGTGTTCCATAATTCTACTAGGATGGCCTATTAAGCACCATTTAAAGCATTCCATATCTTTCCAAATCTAAAGTCCCCCCAAAATCCACATTTCTCCAAACAAAAACATGGTCATGCCTATCTCAGCAATACCCCAGTTCCTGGTACCATCTTCTGTTTAATTAGGGTTTCCATTGCTGTGAAAAGACACCACGACCAAGGAAACTTTTATAAAGAGTTGTCTTATAAAGGGCAACATTTAATTGGGGTTGGCTTACAGTTTCAGAGGTTGAGTCTATTATCATCATTATGGAAAGCCATGTCAGTGTCTAGACACGCATGACACTGCAGGCTCTGAGAGTTCTACATCTTGTTCAGAAGGCGGATATGAGAAGACCATCTTCTAGGCATCTGGGAGGAAGCCCATCCCCACAATGACACACCTACTCCAACAAGGCCACACCTACTCCAACAAGGCCACACCTCCTAATGTGCCACTCCCTGGGCCAAGCATATTCAAACCACCACAGGGGAAAATTCCAATTCCTTGGGGACCATTACTTCAATAGTCTGATCAGTTAGTGGGAGAAGCTCAAATGCCTGTCTTTAAGGAGTCTGCTCTTATGAAGACAGCTGTATGGCTCCTGCTGAGCTATGTCAATTTGCTGTCACAGTGTAACCTGTATGCAGTCTCTCAGTATCCAAGCCTAGTGGTCAACTCGTTATCTCTCCCCAAACAAACTCCATACAGTCCAGCCTCATGCCACTATCCTGATAAGGAGATTCCTTGCCTCTCTCCACAGGCTGCTCATCAGCTGTCCATCTTGGCCATCCTGACAGGAAGCCTGTGCAGTCAGTGCCACATTTCACACAGCTTGTGCTTTGTATCCTGCAGCACGCTTGTGTGTCCTCACACCAGCCCTACCTTTCCTAGTCCCTGCAGAAGCACTCTCTCATTGCTTGGCAACCATGGGCCAGCTCTCGATCAGGCAGTTCTGCTATGGATTGGGCTATAACCACAGCTTCCTCAATGAGATGGATCCAACCTATAGTCTATATAGGTTGACTTCCAAGTGTGCTTCTCTTTAGAAACTCCCACAGCTACTGAGTATGAGTACTGAATGAATATTCATTCTAACTATCTTTACATATTCACTCTAGGTTACGGTGAATAAACTGTTACAGTGAACTGTCCCTGCACCATGCATTAGTTGACTCCTCAGTGGTGGTGCAATCGGGCCTTTTATGTCCTGTTTCTTATACAATACACATGGTATTTCCTTCATTGTATGTCTCAGTTCAGACCATCCGCATGAGGTTACTGGCTCCTGGAAAACAGAGTTCTGAGATTTATTTTGATCTTTTTGTGTGTATGTGCTCTACCTTCATGCAGGTACCCACAGAAGGCTGAAGAGGAAATCATATTCCTTGGAACTGGATTCACAGACAGTTGTGAGTTGTCAGTGTTGCTGCTGAAAGTCAAACCCAGGTCCTCTCCAACAGCAGCACATGTTTATAGCCACTGGGCCATCTCTCCAGCCCTGACAGCACAGTTCTAGGTTCATTGAATCGTACTCAACCACTCCAATTTGGATTTAAGGTATCCAAATGGAGTTGGATATTTCCTTCATAATTCAACTTCCCTTTAGTTTTCTTTTTAAATGGCACTGAGGGAAAGAGCTATGTGGAAATATATCAAAAGCAACTGCATGGTAGGACCTACTCATTTGTGTTAAAGACTTGAGCTCCATCTATGTGCCAGGCACTGACTCAGGATAGTGAGCTAGAGGCTGCACTGGTCAGCCTCCTGCATCATTTACAGAGAACTCATCTTGCTTTCAGTTCTTTTGTGCACCATCTTTCTCACTGAGCTGAAGTGGGCATGTGTGACAAATGAAAGAAATAAAAGCGATGGTGGTGATTTCAAGTTCCATTCATAAAAATTTGTCAGCTTTCCCTGACGGTCTTGCACCACTGGGTCTTAAAGACACTAGCTGTCAGGTTATGAGGACATGGGATAGCTCTGTGAAGAGGTTCGCTGGTAAGGACATGGATCATCATGGATCTAGTGGGGATGGATCTAGCTTGCAGATGATGCTCCTTCAAAGCAGATGCTCTAGCTGCAAGACTGTGGCCCTAGAAAATATCTAACTTAAATCTTTCAAAAGACCCTGAGGCAGAACAATTATCAATATTCTATTTGCAGCATGAAACTGGGAGAGTGGAAACTAAAAATGAAGCAGACTAAAGTCTCATGCAATAGCCAACTTTGTCCATGGATCAGACAATTTATACTCTGAGGGCATTCTGAAGGGTAAGCAAGGTCATGTTAGAAAGTTTACTTGAGTTCAAGTTGTATACAACCAGAAGGGAAAGGTCACATGAGTTTAGACTGTGTATAGTCAGGATGACAACTCGTGCTTGGAAACATCATTCTGGATAACAGTGCATAAAATGGTGGGTAATCTGAAGCAAACTCACTCCTGTTTACTACACCACAGAGGGGCACAAAAGCACCATCCTAGCATAAATCCATGTTATGGGGGAACAAAACTTACAAGGCTCTTGTCTTTTTGACCTGGAGTTTTCTCACAAACTCTCAGACATCTCACACAGCTTTATTCATGGGCTATGTTCTGACAGATTAGCTCTTGCCAAACTCTAGATCTAGAGATTGTAAAATAGAAAATGATGATTGGTATTTTGAGCTTCTGAAATAATTGATGATTTGGTATGACTATGCAACATTAGAAAACCAAAACAGTACCAAACAAAACAAGATGAAAAAACCTGCTTATTCTAGCAGGAGAAACCAATACAAATCAGCCAGGCATGGGAATTCATGCCCTTAATCCCAACTCTCAAAAGGCACAAACAGGCAAATCTCTGTCAGTATGAAGCAAGTTCAGTCTACATGGAGAGTTTCCCAGGTCATCCTGCATGACAGTGTACTGGTGAGATGGGGTTTCGTTGTTGTTTGCTTGTTTGTTTTGTCAATTTGACACAAGGGAGGGTCATCTGGAAAGAGAAAACGTTATTTGAAAAAATTCTTCTGTAAACCTGGCCTGTAGGAAAGTCTGGAATACCTTCTTGACTCAGCCTCCTGTGAGTAATACCTGTAGGCAGGCAGTACCAGGTGTAAAAACAGCAAGCCAAGAAGCATCATTCCTCCAAGGCTTCAGGTCCGGGCCCCTCCTATCCTGATTTCCCTTTAGAATGGACTGTAAACTTCAGCTAAAGTGCCAAAGTCAACTCTTTCATCTCTAAGTTGCTTTTGGTGTGGTGTGCCTAGCAGCTATACCTTGGAGGAATGTTCTAGAGTGAAAGGTCAAAGAACAGAATCATATCTGGTGTGATTGATTCAAGTAGCAGGGGCTACTTGAAGGGACTCTTGAAAGGCTTGGCTTTTTTCTTTTTTCTTCCCCTTTCTTTGTTTCTGAAGGCTTAGAAACTCTGGAGAGTTTGCAATGACAAATGATAGATCTGGTTAACAATAATCCTTCTGTCCATTTAATTGAACAGACCACTTAGGAAGGGATTATAGGATAGCGAGACAGTGTGGATTAGGTTAGAATGTTCCTCATTTTCATATTCTTCGAAAGTATTCCAGAGTTAAATCTTATCAAGTCTTAGCTTTAGAGTTTACATTCTCAACTAAACTTGATTATTACAAAGCACTGCATAACACTTTTTTAAAAAAACTTTTGTTGTCCTAAAATTTAAAATGTCAAAATGTAATTTGTCAGTACAGCGTCTTCTTTACTTTTGACAGTTTTCTCTTTGTAACATGTATCTGGTAAACACTGCACAATTCCTCTAATTTTAAACCATTACCTGAATTTTAATTCATTACCACAAAAAAAAAAAAAGAAAGAAAGAAAGAAAGAATTTCATATGCCTCTTGGACGTTTTCCATCATCGTTGTGATACATATCTGACAATCCTTAGTCTTCCCTTCTTTCACACTCAAGCCACATTTTGTTACTGAATGAAAAAAATGAAAAAAGGAAAAGGAAAATAAGAAAGAGAGCTGGTCCTTGGTTTCAGCACTAGGCGAGCAAGAAAAAGAAAAAAAACAAAGAACATTGTTCATTCCTTCTAGGCTCCACCCAACAGTTCCCTGGCAACAGCCAGATAGCCCAAGCTTGCTATAAGAAGGGCTGGTTGGACCCTCCTTGCTATCTCTGCCCCTTTTCTTTCTCTGACTTGACCCCTCTGCTCTCTCTAACCCCTTTCTCCTGCTATCCCCCTTCCCCCTCTCTCTCCAGGTACTCCTGGCCTGCCTCTTCTCATGTTCTCTCTCTCTCTCCATCCCTTCCTCCCTCCCTCGCTCTACTCCCTTCTCAACTGCCCTTCCTATGTCCCTAAATAAACTCTTTTCTATACTTGACATGTCTTATGGCTGGTACTGCAGGGATGGGGAGAGGGGAGTGTTAGCATTCTGTCTAAACTCTACTCCACTGTTACCTGGTGTCTTAGTCAGGGTTTCTATTCCTGCACAAACATCATGACCAAGATGCAAGTTGGAGAGGAAAGGGTTTACTCAGCTTACACCTCCATGCTGCTGTTCATCACCAAAGGAAGTCAGGACTGGAACTCAAGCAGGCCAAGGAGCAGAAGCTGATGCAGAGGCCATGGGGGAATGCTGCTTACTGGCTTGCTTCTCCTGGCTTGCTCAGCCTGCTTTCTTATAGAACCTAAGACTACCAGCCCACAGATGGTACCACCCACAAGGGACCCTCCCTCCCCTTGATCACTAATTGAGAAAATGCCTTACAGCTGGATCTCATGGAGGCATCTTCTCAACTGAAACTCCTTTCTCTGTGATAACTTCAGCTTGTGTCTAGTTGACACACAAAACTAGCCAGTATATTGACCCCTTGTCAACTTGACACACAAACACATTACCATTAAGCTTCAACCCTTTCTTATTCATCCCCACGATCTAAATAACATTACAAGTCTCACAGTTTTTGCAAATTCTTACATATTAACATTTCAGTCCTTTTTAAACATCCAATTTCTTAAAATTCAGAGTCTTTTAAAAATTCAAAGTGTTTTTTAACTGTGGGCTCCACTAAAATACCTTCTTTCTTCAAGAGGGAAAAATATCAGGCCACAGTCACAACCAAAAGCAAAATCAAACTCCAACTGTCCAATGTCTGGGACCCACTCACGATCTTCCGGATTCCTCCAAGGGCTTGAGTCACTTCTCCAGCTCTGCCCTTTGTAGCCCACATGGCTCCAGATGCCTGTACTCCACTGCTGCTACTGTTCTTCGTGGTCATCATATGGTACTGGCATCTCCAAAACACTGCTATCTTCTGCTGCAACTAGGCTTTACCAACAGCCTCTCTTAATGGTGCCAAGCCTCACCTCCTTTGCATGACCCCTTCAGTCTTGGGACATCAATTGCAACTGAGGCTGCACTTTCACCAATGGCCTTCCGTGACCTCTCACAGTGCCGAGGCCTCAGCTGATCTTCTTGACTCCTTCATGCCTTCAAAACCAGTACCATCTGGGTGACTCTTACACATTACCAAGTCCAGCCACAGCTCAAGGTACAACCCTGGCTATCTCTGGAACACAGCCTCTGTGCTCTCAGAAAACACTTCTCAGATGATTTCACCCCAATGATATTGGTCTCTTCTTAATCACCACTAATATCTTAGCTCCAGCTAACCATCATCAAAAGTCCATGTAATGCAATGGCTTTGCTTTAGTAGTTCTGGTATCTTGTTAATCACAGGTGATCCTTCAGCCCCAGCTAACCAAAACCATAGAACCTTCACAGTCAAAATAGCAACATCCCTGATAAGTTTCTTTAATCTTCCCTCTGAAATTTCACAAGCCAGGCCTCCATCATCTGCACTGTTTTCAACATTATCTTTTAAGCTCCTTCAGAACACCCCACAGAGCTCTTAAGATCCCAATGGCTCTTCTAGCTCAAAATTCCAAAGTCCCTCCACAGTCCTCCCCAAAACATAGTCAGGTTGTCACAGGAATACCCGACTTCTCTGGTACCAATTTGTCTTAGTCAGGGTTTCTATTCCTGCACAAACTTCATAACCAAGATGCAAGTTGGGGAGGTAAGGGTTTATTGAGCTTACACTTCCATGCTGCTGTTCATTACAAAAGGAAGTCAGGACTGGAACTCAAGCAGGTTAAGGAACAGAAGCTGATGCAGAGGTCATGGAGGAATGCTGCTTACTGGCTTGCTTGCTTCTCCTGGCTTGCTCAGGCTGCTCTCTTATAGAACCCAAGACTACCAGCCCACCGATGGTACCACTCACAAGGGGCCCTCCCTGCTTGATCACTAATTAAGAAAATGCCTTACCACTGGATCTCATGGAGGCATCTTCTCAACTGAAACTCCTTTCTCTGTGATAACTTCAGCTTGTGTCAATTTGACACACAAAACTAGCCAGTATACCTGGCAACAGACAGGTATGGTCCTCCCCACAGTTGCCTGGCAACAGCCAGGTGGGCCTGGCCCACTATAAAAGGGGCTGCTTGCCCCTCCTCTCCTTCTTATCTCTTGCTCTTGCCTCTCTCTTGCATCTCTTATCTCTTACCTCTCCTCAGTCCCTTCTGCCCCCTCCACGTGGTCGTGACCAGCCTCCACCTCTCTACTTCTCTACTCTCTCCTTCTCTCTGCCTTTCTCTGTCTCTACTACCATCTTAACTCCCCATGCCCTGAATAAACTCTCTTCTATACCATACCTCCAAGTGTGGCTGGTCCCTCTGGGGGAAGGGATGCCTCGGCATGGGCCCGCTGAGGCACCCCCTTTCCCCACACACATATAACATATATCTTTAATTCTTTTTATAAACATATCATTGGTGCCAAGACTCCGATTAGAAACTCTGAAGGTTTGCATTCCACTTCAGCCACCATGAAGGTTCCATGCTCACTAGCTCAAAAGAACCGGTAAGCCCCCATATCCCACTGGTTAGAGTAACTGTCTGCATGGACTCCGGGGAGAGTTCTAGAGCTCGGAGCTATTCCTTTGCCGCCCTGAGTAAATGACCATCTGCATGGTCCCCGGGGAGAGCTCTTGAGTTGAGAGCTACCCTGTTTTGTCCATTCAGTCTTTTACTGACCCTTGTTTTAGGCTTATTCCCTTGGGTGAGACATTCCTCTTTCCTTTCGCTTTTTCGCCTCTGAGAATGCCAGGCAGGGCCTGGACAACTGCTCTCTCAGGAGCACCGCCTCTGACATTAGCTCCCAGCAACTCCTGGTTCTCGTCAAGGGGTCAGTCTTCGCAGCCTTTGTCCCTGTTTGATGGGATGTCTTGGTCTAAAGCAATATCTCTCTCCATCTTGCTAAACTGGCACTTTCTTGCTAAGGACCCATAGTGCAGACTTCTCCCACCTCCTCTCATTTGTGGCTCGCTGAAACCACCCCGTTCAGCTAGTTTGCCAGAGAAGCAAGTCTGATTCGTGCTCCCTGCCTGGCACCCCACTTGCTGCCCTTCCCCCTCTACTCCTTAGTTCTGCTCTCAGTTCTCAGCCGGAAAGGTGGGTCTGGCCCCACCCCTTTTGTCCTGCCGGAGGCCCCCTCCCTTAGACTTGCTTTCCCTTGCACTGTGTGTCAACCACCTACCACCGGACAAAACTCACAGCAGCTTTGGCCCTGCTCACCCCCTATCTGATCTTAAAACAGCTTTTACCTTGCAGCACCTACACATGGGAGCCCCTTCTGTTTCCACCCCTGCCAGGGACTCTGCTGCCTCCCCTCCCCCTCACTGTCTGCTGGGCTTCTGCTCAGCCAGTCCCTGATCCTTGATCATGTTTGACCTTCCAGCACTCTCGAGGGACTTTCTCCCTCTCTCCCTCTCTTTCCTTGCCACTACTGCCAGCTTTCTTATTCTGGTCCTAGCAATGTCTCTTTGCTACTGCTATTAAATTCTATTCAATTATAATCAATGTATACAGTTCTCAATCCTGTCAGAAGTTTGTTAATTCTTAAGTTTATGGCAGAGTTTCCAAAGTCCTTGACAGTTAGCCAAGGATGCTAAATAGTCTTAGAAGATGTGGACACAGCTGCAAGATACTGCCTAGATTGTGATATGACAATCACTAAAACGCAGTGGACAAAACCGGATACTTTGGGTCAAGGGGCTTGGCTATTAAAGCAAGGTAAGCTTACTTCCCATGTCACATGTATCCATTCCACAGAGAAAAAGCCCTGCATCTTCTGCGCTTGAAAGCCAGACTGACTCAGCCCAAGTTGCCATGAAGTTGCCACAGAGATCAGGGAACTGTTGACTAGTGGGCTCTGTCATTTTTTAAATAATATAATTGTAGATTATTGTTTACTCTTTCTCAGACTTCTGACTACATTGACAGCTAAGCTTTCACAGATGTAATCTGTTATCTCCTTACCTAAACTTGGTTTCCATTATTTAAATGCTTCATATTTCCCATTCTTGCTATGCCACTGCCCTAATGATATCTGAGTTCCTATAAATTTGCCTGACTAATAAAACATTCCACTATACAATTCAGCTTTTTCAACGTTTTAATCTTGTGCCTTCTGCTCCACAAAAGGCTCATCTTAAAAACTGTTCATGTTGTTAACTCATGTTGTTATCTCTTTTATAAACTTATAAGCTACAGAAAATCCACTCAGATCTGCCTCTCATGGTCCCAATAGACTCCATCCAGATAAGTACATCTGCCCAAAGTTCCCACTTACTGCCTATTCCAAAAGGTGGGATTCCTCTGGGTTTAAAATGTGCATCTTAAAAAAAAAAATTTCTTTCTCCCAAATTTCTTTCTACCTATAATAATGTGTTTAAACATCTTGTGAAGTCCGGGCACTTACTACACCCAGGACAGCACCGGAGAAGCAACCTTCAGATGCTCCAATCTCCTCTCAGACACAGACATTTCTACTGGACCTGTTCCTTCTGACCTATCCTCAGATGGCTCCACAGACCCTGGACAGCAAGGACAGCAAGTCTCCTATGACTGGACAAACATCCCCCACCCCTATTCTTCTAGGTTCCCTAGAGACACCAATGCCAGCATGAAGCAGTCAGATATTCTATTCTTGCTTTGACATTGCCTCTTTCTAATTTTTCTTTTTAATTAAACTAAAATGGGGGAATGTTAGTGTTCTGTCTAAACTCCACCCCACAGTTACCTGGCAACAGCCAGGTATGCTCCACCCCATAGTTGCCTGGCAACAGCCAGGTGGGCCTGGCCCACTATAAAAGGGGCTGCTATCCCTCCTCTCCTTCTTATCTCTTGCTCTTGCCTCTCTCTTGCATCTCTTATCTCTTACTTCTCCTCAGTCCCTTCTGCCCCCCTCCACGTGGTCATGGCCAGCCTCTACCTCTCTACTTCTCTACTCTCTTCCTCTCTCTGCCTTTCTCTGCCTCTACCACCATCTTAACTCCCCTCCCCATGCTCTAAATAAACTCTCTTCTATACTATACCTCCGAGTGTGGCTGGTCCCTCTGGGGGAAGGGATGCCTCAGCACGGGCCCGCTGAGGCACCCCCTTCCCACGCACACATATAACATACATCTTTATTCTTTTTATAAACACATCAGGGAGGGTGCCTCAGCATCGGCCTGCTGACTTACCCCCTTCCACCTCACCACACCATGCTCTACAAAACATATCCTGGCTTTTAAAAAACAACAGATATGAATGCTTTCAGGTATGGTAGAGGAGAAAGAAAGCTTATTATAGATAAACTGGAGAGCATAGTCAGAGGCAGGGAGATCTGGGAGAGTCCAGAATGTATCTGGCTTGGCTAGACTGAGCCGTGCCATGTGGGGAGAATGGGAAGAAGAAAGGGGTAAGAGAGGAGCCCAGGCGACTGGCAAAGCCAGAGTTATGGGATTATATAGGAAAGGGCAGCTGGGGGAAGGGCGGTCTGGTCCCTCAACTGGAAACGTTTAAACTGGCAGGCGGGGTATGCCAGCTAAGAGGGCCATTTATCAGGTAGGAGGGAGGGATTCAGGGAGAACCTGGCAGCCAGGTCTGCTTTGATGTGTTAAATTGGCCATTTGTCCCCGCTTTGAAACCTAACAGTTACTATATAGAGAGTTCAGGTTCAAGATAATCTGGGTATTTGCTCTGGATACATTTTCTTGGTTAAGTTAAAAATGTTGTGGCACGCCTATTACTATTCCAAAGAATGTCTCCAGAAGATAAAACTTTCTTCTAGACATACATGTCTTTATTAAACTAACAATAAAAGTGCTTTAAAATAATGTGTAGTGCATTGTTGCTAATATTTTCCTGCTTGTCACAATGCAGAGAATTTCATTTTGTTCAGCAAAAGCACTTGCTATGTGATGGAGATACACTGCTCTGAATGGTAATCCAAGAGTGAAGAGTGCATGAGAGTAATGTGGTGTTTTAAAATAGGAAAAAAAGGTGAATCTATGGTGCAGTTCCTATAGCTTCTTATCTGTAAGCCGGAACAAGTCACTTTCCCTTCATCTACAAAGAGTTAATCACTTCTTTTCATTAATTCATCTTTAACTTTCAGATATTGGGAACTGAACTAGAATGCTAGGTTAAAGATCCTATATAAATTATGTAATAAGTGTTCATGCATTGACTAGAAATAAATACCATTGTCAATGAGGGATTTTAAAAAAGACTCATTATTTCCACAATCAGTAATGAACCTCTTCATGCTCCAATTTCAGATTTGTAGGAGGAAAGCAAAATTCACTGGGTTGGTAGGTTTACTGCTTATTTCCTATACCAAAAATAAAACAAACAAAAACTCCAAAACAACAATAAGAACAAAAATAAATAAAACAAATCCTACAGTGATTCAGAATATATACAATTTGTACTGACTCTGCTTTATTCAATAGATATTAAGAGGAACCAGAAGTGCACAGTCATCCAAGGCCCTTCTTTACCTCCTTAGAGTTCATCATTTGTGCCCTAAGCCAGTGTCTCCTTGTCTGCAACCACAAAGTAAAATCTTAAACTCTGTTCTCCTCCCTCTTTCCTCCCTCCTCCCTTCCTTCTTTCCTAACTCAGTCTAGAGAATATTACCCTGTTGGGGTCCAGGAATCGCCTCACAAACAACATGAACACCTATCTCTGTCAGACAGGAATAATTTATTCAGCGAGAGCCCCAGGATTGATTAACCAGGGCCATGGTCCAGATTTGGGAACTGAATCAGGACCCAGAGTTAAAATCCTACAGGTTTTTAAAGCCCCAAATCCACAAACATTTGTCTCAAGTCATTCCACCAGTCAGGATGTAGGGATGGGAGACTTCCTTAGGAACATGTCTTTGTTGTACGTTTACCCTGCTTCCATTGGTTGGGGTGTCAACTGTGGCCTTGTCTAATGTTCATGTTTTAACTTGTCTACCAAGATGCCAATTACCCATGTATAAGTCTCTTCCTGCCAAGTAGGATGTCAGTTTCCAGGAAAGTCTTGAGAACTTAAAACTTTACTCAAAATATGAGTCTTATTCCAAATAGTTTCTTATATTGGTGCAGCGGTATCTTATGTTGGGGTCTGTTGTGGGAAATATTAAAAAGAAAGAATATAGCAAGTTCTTGCACTATGCCCTGGTCCTCTCATCCCCAGCGGCCTCGTGGGCCATGCACTGGCGAGCAATGGCTGGCCTGCTTTTATCTTGTGGAGCTCTGACTCAGAGCTCCACGATTTCTCTTCCCAGCTTGCTAGGCTCCCACTGTCGGGTCGCTACCATGCCAGCCCCATGCTTCAAATCCCCCATGGCTTTAGTGAGGCACATCAGACAAACCCACACTTTACCTTTCTCTCTGGAACTCAGACGAGCAGCCGCATGAAGGAAAATACCACACAAACTTAGTTCAGCAACAATGGAAACTCAATCTCTGGGCACAAGAACTAGAATCCTAATCTAGTAAGCCTAATTAAATCTAAATCCTCCAGTGGTGAATCCTGACAGATCCACCGTGATACCAGGAAACTCTAGCAACTACTACTTACCCCTTAAGCTGTCCCGTTCCAAAAGGACACACACTCTCTCTCCTGCTTCCTCTCTCCCTCCCTCCAACCCAGAAGTCCCACCTACTCACCCAGTGATTGGCTCCTTTATTCATTAGGGGATTGGTTCACAAGAAGTTACCTGAGTAAATGACTAACTCCCTGTCTGCATCCCCTCCCAAGAGAGTGGAATTAGCATAAAAATACAAGCAAACTTGGGCTATCCACAACAGGGGTCCATCCCAGAAGCAGCTTAAAAAGGCAAATACCATAAAAGCTTATACATAGGTGCAGGAAGTGCTGTTGGGTGGTTGGTTCAGTTCCAAATTTATTGTGGGTAACTACACAAAACAGTTCTACTGACTTCTTTTGAGATTGGTTTCCAAGGGAACAGAACAGAACAGAACAAAATGTGTAACCAATCTTGGCATTAGGAATTTTCCTACTAACAGCAGAAACATATGAGAAAGTTTCCTTGTAATGGCAGGCTAGCCAGGTAACTGTTACCTAGGCCTTCATATTCCATTAAGGTCTTAATATTTTACCTAGGTCCTAACAACTCGTAGATTAGGAGGAGAAAATGATGACAACAGCCCAGGGCAAGTGAGAGCCTGAGCTGGGTGTGGAAATCATAAATATTGGTGACAGTACAAGCAGATGACAGATGTCCAGGAGGCTGATGGGAGGGATCCTAATGCAGGTGAGGAGGTACTTTCCTGGAGCATGTAATAGTTAAGGTAAATGTAATAGTTAAGGTAAAGTGGTAATAGTTAAGGAAAATAAACTAAATGCACATATAAATGAGCGACAATGGAAACCAAGCTCCTTACCAGTGATGAAGGAATCATCAGATAGCACTGATGATAGGTTAGAAAGCCTATACCTTACAGCATCCAATTGAAGATGTAGGGATTAGCATGACTGGTGCTTTGAACATACAGTAGCAGAGACAGTTGCTGAGTTGTGTTGTGTTTACAGACAAGTGTAATAGACAAGTAATATGTACACAAGGCATATACTGGCCAGCTCTGTCCACTGAGACATAAAGCGTCACACTCCTATTCCTGCTTTCTACATATTCTTAACTAAAGGAAGCCAGGGCTCCCCGACAAACACATGATTGGTTTTAGGGTTGGGAAAGCACAGATGCCAGATGAGTCTAGAATATGTTGTTACACTAGAAAGGAAGAGGCTGTCAAAGGGTGCAGGTGAGGGCACATGACAGGCACAAACTGAGCAGTGTGAACATTAAAATACTTACTATAAAAAGATCTTTATCTACTGCATAAGACAGGAACCCACAATCTCATACTGAGATAAACCAAACAATGAATGAACAAATTGGTAGAGAAGAACGCTCTAAGCTGCAATAGAATGTAGACAATAGAAGGATGGTAATAACTCACCATCGTCTAAATCCATTTGAAGATGAGAGGATAGACCCCTTGGTGAAAGTACTAGCGTACAGATTGTAGGCTACCCTTCCCAAGGCAAGAGCAGTAAGTAGCAGGAGACACAGACCTTGAACTTCCTCATGAGGCACTTAGCAACATCTTTCCATTTTCTCAGTTTCCAGGGAAGTTAGTCTTCTTTCCCAGTTCTACATCACTCTCTAAAAAAGTGTTTTCAACAGATCTGAGATCTCCTGTTTTCAGCCCAGAATATAAACATCATCCTTAAGCATTAGAGGCAAGGTGATCAAATTCGTGGAATTTTGTGTTGAAATATGTTTTTAGTTCTTTGAGAGTGTCTCTAGCTTTAAGTGCAAATCCCAAATAACTCAATCAATTATACTTGGCTCTTCATCCTCTACTATGGTAGTGGATGAAAGTTTTAAAAGCTTCAAAGTTGGCAAAGGGCCAGGGAGAAGATATTTTATGCCTTGTGGTCCTGCTGGAACTACTCACTGAGCATTATCATTGGGCAAGGAAAGCAGACAACAGAACAACGAGCTTGGTTGTGTGTCATGAAACACTAGCTACCTACACATACATTTAATAGAACACTCGCTACAGTATGTTGTTCTCACTTTCACTCTTCTCCTTTCCGAAATGTAAAATTATTTTTAGTGTGGGGGCTGTATAAAAGTGACACTGGGGCTGGAGAGATGGCTCAGTGGTTAAGAATACATCTGTTCTTCCAGAGGTCTTAAGTTCAATTCCTAGCACCCACATGGTGGCTCACAACCATCTGTAATGGGATCTGATGCCCTCTTCTGGTATGTCTGACGACAGCTACAATGTACTCATATACATATAATAAATAAATCTTTTTTTAAAAAACAAGTGAACACTGGTTTAGCCCTAGCCTTCTTGCTGTAGTTTGTAGATTTATTTTTTTAAAAAGTAATCAGATCATAGTTCAGGCCTGGGTAACTGTTGCATGTCCAGCCAGCCATTTTATTCTGTTATTAGTGTTACAAGGAAAATCCTTCATATGCTGTTACTACTGCTATCAAGAAACTTTCTTCTGCTCAAGTTGATTGCATATTCTGTTATGTTCTATGCTTTGGTGTCGTAAAGCATTGACAGCAGAGGTCATTTAGAACTGCTTTGTATAGTTATCCACAATAAGGTTGGACCTGAATCAACCTTCCAGCAGCACTTTCTGCACATGTGTGTGTGTGTGTGTGTGTGTGTGTGTGTGTGTATGAGCTTTTATGACTCTTGTCTTTATAAGCTACACCTGGGATGGACCCCAACATAAGAAGCCATTTGGGATAAAATCCATTTTTGAATATGGGTTGAAAGTTTTAAGTTCCTGAGACCTCTGTGGGAATTGACATTGTACTTGGCAGAACAAGACATATATATGGGTACCTGACATCCTGGTTGGCAAGTTAAGACATGAGGACTAGATAAGCCACCGAACCACAGTTGATAATCTAACCAATGGGAACAAAATAAATATACAAAAAAGACATTTTCCTAAGGAAGTTGCCTATCTCTAAATTTTTACTGGTGGAATAACTTGACATAGATGTTTGTGGATTTCATGCTTTTAAAGTTCTGTAATGTTCTGGCTAGGGGTCATAGTCAGTTCTCAAGTATGGTGTGCAGCCCTAATTGATCAGTCCTGGGACCAATGCTCAATAAACTATCCCTGTCTGATTTAGATAGGTGTTCATGCAGTTTGTGGGGCAACTCCTGAGCCACAACAAATAGGTTTCTAGAATTTAGACTTATTTCTGTCATAAGTGTCATACTTTTGTACATTACAGTCTTTACTGATATTGCTAAGAATCATTATTCGTGTGCACCCATAATCTAGATTATGGTGACCTCTTGAAGAGAATAAATGTGTTCTTTTAGAGCCTGGGTGTGGTGGTTTAAATATGCTTGCCCAGGGATTGGCACTATTAGGAGATATGGCCTTGTTGGAGGTAGTGTGTCGCTGTGGAGGTGGGCTTTGAAGCTCTACCCAGTTCAGAAGACACAGTCTGCTCCTGGCTTCCTTTGGGTGAAGATTCAGAATGCTTAGGTCTTCTAATCACCATACATACTACTATGCTTCTTGCCATGATGATAATGGACAGAGCTCTGAACTTGTAAGATAGCCCCAATTAACTCTTCTCCACTGTAAGATTTGCCTTGGACATGGTGTCTGTTTACAGCCACGGAAACCCTAACTAAGACACTGGGTGTTGAGACTATTTTAGGAGAATAAGACCAGGTGGGAGAATGAGACTGAGCAGAACAATGGGCTGATTTCATAGTACCATTAGGACAAGGTTGGCTTTGCTCCTTAGACAGCAATTACTTTGGCGACAGGTGGTTTTAATTATATGTGGTCTCTTTGGCCTTACTGTCTTTGTTTAACCCGCGGGTTGCATCCAACATAGGTGCTTCAGAATGAGCCTATATGAGTGAGGCATTGGGCCTGTATGA